>MEHQ01004074.1:594655-609689 GCA_008828725.1 Saccharina japonica | reverse complement strand
GGTAGTAGTAGTAGTAGTAGTAGTAGTAGTAGTAGTAGTAGTAGTAGTAGTAGTAGTAGTAGTAGTAGTAGTAGTAGTAGTAGTAGTAGTAGTAGTAGTTGTAGGAGTATAGTAGTAGTAGTAGTACACCTCGTAGTAGAATTCGGAGTATTATACATTAGCACTAAACTAGTGGTGGTGGATGGAGTGCGGCCTTCGCTTTCGGTTACACTTTCGCGCACACGCAACATACTACCGGTACTATGAACACTACTGTACATGTTAATAGTACTATGATACTATGATACATGGTGACCACATACATGCAACAATGTTGTACATAGTTTAAACAAGAGTCAGTAACACGAGTACTATTAATACCACCACCAGTAGTCTACTGACTGTATAATATGTACCGGGTAGTTGCATTTTGTATGCGCGTGACTGTTGGTTTGTTGCTCCCTTCCAAGACGATTCGCTGACTGCCAAAACTCGCCGGTGCTACGTATACCTAATAAACCGCTTGTTTGTTGCTGTTATTGTCGTTGTTGTTGCTGTGTGTAGTGCATGCACCCATGATACATGAATCTACCAGGTGTCATCATGTAACAGTATAGTATGATATCACACACCTGGTATGTTGTTTCGTCACATGAGAGTATATGATGAGGTATTATTGCCAGTAGTATATGTTACTCAACAACTCAACAATTGTAATATACCACCAAAACCACCGTGGGTAGAAGACTGACATCGCTCTCTCTCTCTACCTCCCTCTCGAGCCGCCTTTACCGCAATTCTGAATTATTATATAGGATACAGCATAGAAATCGGGGACTTGGTTGTGGCCCGCGTTTGGTTCCAGTGTTACGAGACCGAACATTTCGAAAAACGCCGAAAACACTACTTTACACCCTAATCTCAACCCTAACCCCAACCCCGATCCCGCCCCGACCCTTATGAGCTTTGTCTCGAAAAAATCAGGCTTTTTTTTTTAATTGGTCGACCACACTAAAAGGTATATAATTAAATATTCTCCGATTTCCATACTTTATCCTAGGTAATAATTCAGTGGTGCGGTAAAGGCTACTACTGTCCCTCTCTCTATCCTCTCTCTAGTTATCGCATGTAACAAACAGAGTACAAGCAGCGTACTTCCGCTCCAGAGGTTTTCTGAGCCGGTCCTGTAACCACCGACTAGAGACTTTTCCCGATGAGTTGGTGTGAGGACGAAACACACTATACCTGGTACGTCGTATGAATGGAACAGGTAGTGCGCGGGCTTACGGCCTCGAACGATTTCCTACGAGTACCAGAGGTGTGTTTTTAACGCGGGAGGCCACATGTTATTTGGGCGGAGAGGAGGTATTTTATAGGTATTTTAATTGACGTTTGGCGCTACAACATCCATTCCTTATATCTCATCATCCAATCCTCAATCCTCAATCCAACGTAAGTCAGAGTATATGATAAGACCTGCTCGAATCAGAAGTGTTTGTCGTCTCCTCAACATTATTCCAAAATAAAAGAAAACAAAAAAGTGTTGCTCGAACAATCGAGTCGTACGACAACATAATCAGCAGAACAAGCAGACAATCCATCCATTCCGCCTCTGTTAAAGGTACACCACTCTGGTCGGTTATATAACGACCGTTCTATATCGACATCAAAGTTCAAACGGTTACTATATTAGCGGTCAAAGTGTTTAAGCCCCTTTGTAAATGCTCCCGCTTTTTTTCGCGACAAACTATACTATGACGGAGGACCATAGTAAATAGGACCCACGGTACAGACAAAAAACCATATATTCACGTGTTTTTACTAACGGTATTTGGTCCTGTTTACTATGGTCTACGGTAATAAGAGTGCCTGAAATTAGAGTCGGATGATTTCTGCAGTATCATGGCAGGAAAAACCAGAGGTCGAACCCTTTTTAAGGCTGCACTCTCGCTTAGGGGGGAAATTACTTGGAATCAGTGTAGGTTATGTGTGTGTGTTTCGTACAGTGCAGTACATTACTAGCCAAAGGGTTAAGGAAGAACCAGAAAAGAGGTTAAAATGCACCATGTTTTTTTGTTTTGGTTGATACCAAAAGAAGGTAGTAAGCCCCAAAGCTTTTGTCCGTACAGGAGGGGGGGGGTCCCTCTATGAATTAGTACAGGTTTAATAATGCCGGTGCCCGATAGAACTCCCGTGGAATCGGTTGGCACAGATGGGATTATAACCAGTGTGGCAGTGTGCGGAATAACGCTGGTGCCGGCTACAACGCCGGTGGACTGGCCTAGCACATATTATATATACCGGCGTTTATAGAGGGACCACTACTCCTATTAATGCTACAGCTGTCCCAACGAACATATTGATAGTATTTAGATCAGATCACACCAGGAGCATCAAGAGTATACTTCGAATAGTTCCATTTTAGGGTCGTTGCCTTCATGCTCCATACTCCATGCTGCACATACCGTACACTGTAATCAAGATAATAAGATAATACACACTCCTGGGGAGAGTTTCCTACTATTATTACCCGATTTTCTCCAAAACATGGGGGGCATGGACAATGAAAAACGGCGGCTATGGAAAGATATCTCGACGAGATTTATCTTTCCATATACAGACGCGTCGCTTGGCGTTTACTCTTTTTTCTCCCCGTTGCCGAAAAAATCGGTTTTGAAATTCGTTCGAGGAGGTGTTCTATCTTAATGAAAAGTATATTTACACGGTTCTATTTACGAATAACGCACTGCGTCCGACCCTTTAATTGTGCGTACATCTATTTGCTTGTTATGTGCATAGTTCACACTACGAGCGGTGCAGTGCATAAACTGCTTGCTATGTAGTCTAATACACCATGCAATACTTCTCTCGAAGTTATAGGTAGCAAGACACATGATGTTGATGATATTCATAGTGATACACCTCCTCCTGTCGTTGTTGTTGTACGTAGTAATTTTGGTGTGCATATCATACTACTTGTGCACCCGTTAAATGGGAAGACATTACAGTAGTAGTAATACCTTTAATTAGAGGGAACAGCACAACGCAACAACATAACAAAAAACACTCGAGGCGAGGAGCGCCAAGTTCGAAGAATGCACTGCGGTAAGATATCCCACATTCTATCATACATATCATACATATCATATGCACGACCAATCTGGAGCTGGCTCTGAAACATACCCATCAGCTGGTAGGTTGTTCCTTCTCTCTTCCTTTCTACTTCGCGCACACACTTTCTATCTTTGTTCGCGAGGGGTGCTTTTTTTTTGCGGGCGAACGGCTACCAGTAATTAATCGTACACAAGCAGTAGTTTGGAAACATCTGCATATTAACATGCTGGGTAAAATTGAACGTATGATAGGAAGCCTGGGGTTAATGCAGCGGGATTGAATCTCAGCATACACCAGGCATGAATCTTAACATATACCAGTATATATAGTACATGGAAGGCATGTTTGGTTAGGGGATGCATACGAGTACGAGAGAGAGCGGGTCTATTAATAGTTGAGGTTGAGCTCCTGTTCAGAAGAGAGACAAGGAAACGGCGGGGAATAGACAAGCCAGGCAGATAAGGCAGAGTATATATATATACCACAACAAAGCTCGATACGTATGCCTGGTATGCACATGATAAACATTATATCCAATTTGGGACTTAAGAGGGGGAACAAAAAATATACCAGGTATATATGCGAAAAAAAAGAGGGGGAACAAAAAAAAAATGACGAAAAAAAAAAACGAATTTGTATCACACATGAATGACTCTCGTATTCATACAAACGGCACCGGCCATAGGAAGCAGAGTCGGGGATGCTGGGTTTGTTCAAGCGTCACATGTCCCAACAAAAACTGAGCGACACGAAATCAAACAAAATTTCGCCACGTACAGCCACGTAAGTGAAGAAAAAACTGAGCCGTTGCAGTGGCTGAAGGAATCGAATGCCATGGCGCGCAGCAACACACTATTTATTATACTACTCCGTTGGGAGAGGCCCTTACTGCAACACCACACACCTCGCAAATGTAATTTGCAATACCACTGTCTGGTTGGTCGAGGCTTGCCTTTAGGCCGGCCGTTTCTTTTGGACAAACGCCTTCGAAACCCGAAACCCGCAGGGGAGCCACGCGATCGCCCCCTGCCCACCTCGAGCCCCCCCAAAGGGTCGGGGGATAGGAGTGAGGTCGAGCTTGGGTCTGGGCCAGCATGCAAAATATCGAAAATTGAGCAGAAGAAGGTGTTGCGCGAGCTTCCTTGCAAGGTGGTGTTGCAATGAGAGGCGCCGCTCGTTTTGCTGTGCGATCCCTCTACCACAATCAGGGGATATATACGACCGCACTCACTCCTCAGTGTTTCGGTCGCTATACTAAAAAAAGGATGTCCATTGTATATACCAGTAGTAGTATACTAGGGGGGACCAAAGTAAATAGGACCAAATATTGTCAGAAAAAAAATGGTAAATATATGCTTCGTACCCGAGGGTGGTCGATTTTTTTTTTTTTCGACATCTCACAGAATTTTTTGTTCGTTAGGGGGGGGGGGGTTACTAAAACCGAGTGAAAAAAAATGAAAATACGGATAATTTTTTTTTTCCATTTTCTTATTTCATCATGTGATCACAACGGTTGCAACGGTTTTCTATTCCGACCTCTGGGGGTATGGTGTGTCGTTTTCTCTTTTTTCTGGACGCCCCTGTCGTACCTGGTAGGTTTTTGTATGTAACGTAGGTAGGTCCCTATTTATTTAGTATGGTTCCCCGCAATAGTGTTTTACTATTAATAGTTGGATGAGATTGGATGTGGACGCATGCTACGATAGAGGTGCACCATGTTTTTGCCTTATAAGGGTGGTCACTTAAGGGGCGTCATACCTCGCCGGAACAATGGATTTTGGAGGAAAATAGAAGTGCTGCCGGATGAGAAATCTCAGGGCCGCAAGTATATGCTGAAACAGTATTCGTCACAAAAATAAAATGAAAAAACGACGAATTTGGGTTAAGGAGCCCGATTTGTTCAGAAAAATATCCAGTCGAAAAGTGCTACCTCTATCGTAGCACGCGTCTGTGGGTTTCGCACAATAAGGCATGTTTCTTATTTCGATAAGGCATGTTTCTTATTTCAATAAGGCATGTTTCTTATTTCAATAAGGCATGTTTCTTATTTGCACCTTTTTTTCCCACTGCAAAAAGGATCCCCGCTCTAATTCCAAGTAATAACTCGTCCCCAGATGGGAGGGTGCAGTCCTTAACCCCTTAATTGCGGACAAACTATTTGGGATTAGTGTGGGATACGTTTTTCCAGTTCTGTATGGGTTAAAACCCGTTCTCTACAGCAAAATAAAATTCACAATATTCCAAGTGCTTTGTCCCAAAATCTTGGGCGCAGTTATTTTTTATTTTTTATTTTTTTTCCCATCCCATTTATTATCTTCGCACTTCCGTCTCTCCCTCCCTAGTCGTAACTCAGATCCGGGGTCACAAAGTAGGCTCCTCTCCCTCCTCCCCCACTACGGTTCTTGCCTTGATTTTTTATCGCGCAGAGGGTTCAGCCTTCCCAACGCTCGTCGACTTTCATCGAATTTTGCTAACTCACGCTCTCGCGCTTTCTGCTAGTCAAGATAATTTTTGCGAGAAAAAGTGCCTAAGAGCATGCACTCGGCGGGGCTCGAACTCGCTTTTTTGACGCTTACAGGCTTCGTGGTTACCTGCTAGCCCACCGGGGCGACCGGCTTGTTATGACTTTCTTATTAACCCGTTTGTCATTACTACATAATGCCTGGTATATATTTACACATATACTACTAATAGCAGTACTGCCCAAGTTACGTTTTTTATGGACAAACTTACTGGGAAATAAGATCAGAGTAGATTAGAAGTATCCTTGGGCCGTTTGTTATGCATTTTTTTTATGGTTCATAAATGGACCCCTTTTGATCAAGAGCAAAAAAACATCTTACAAGGTAGTAAAGCCAGTCCGGCGTGATTCCAGCAAACCCTTTTTACTTTAATGGGAGACATACAAATAAAGAGGCGTTATTCAGATGAAAATTCAATAGCAACATAATAACCGGGTCGGGCCGTGCCGGGCCGATCATAATCAATATCATATACGACATACATGTCATACCTGGTACGTAATGCTATACTTCGTATACTTCGAGGTACATGATAGCAGAGCAATTGATGGCCACAAAAAATGATGTCATTAAAAAAACTTTGTTGTTAGACGTCCCTGGCACAAAGCGCGGGCTGCCATCGTACAAATCGCCGACCCCGTCAAATTTCGCATATACCAGGTACATACACACACATACATCATAATATGTAGCTCCGGCAAAAAAGGCATCCCATCGCCTTCGCATCTTGGACGATACGATTCGAATGTCCCCTTCAAGGCGACATATCTACACACTACATAATATATATACCATACCAGATATACGCTATGGGCGGAAATATAAAGAGCGTTTGGGTATTCATTTTAGTGTTGGAACGGTGCTTACATTTCCGGCCAGAGAGGTACAGCGGGAAAAGCAGCACAGCAGCCCTGGTGCACCCCCCCCCTCCCCCGTGGCCGGTTGGCCCTTTGGCTGCTGCTGTGGTTGGGCAAAAATAGAAAACGAGCCCCCCCTGGGAGACAACCCCAAATACACAAGACCAAAACACACAACGATTCATAACGGATGTGCCCCGCCCGAACTCCCAATGGCTGGCTATCGTACATATCGTACAGACAGAGTAGAGTAGTTGCTATCGTACAAACAGTCGCTGCTTCAGGTGCAAGCAGTAGTTGTTATCGTACACTACCGTACAAACAGTAGGTGCTATCATGCGCACATCAGAGTAGCCGCTATATATCGTGCAAACAGTAGTAGCTGCATTATCGTGCTGCCACATATCGTACAAACAGCCGATCGTTGCCAACACATTACACATCGTCACCAACACAACAACACAACAGCACAACAGCACCACCAAAACAAAAACAGCGGCCCGTCGTGACTGTTGCTTTCGGAAAGCCTCCCCGTCATACAGAAACTCCGGCCACGTGGTCTTCTTTCATTGTATCTACGTACTACAATACGTAAGCGTGTGTTTAGAGTATATAATCTCGGGGTAACCGAGTATAAAACCTGGTTGTGTGCCGCACACTGTCGAGTACCCGAGTACAAAACCTGGTTATGTGCCTCATACTCTCGGGTACCCGGGTACCAAACCTGGCTATGGGTTTCACTCCATGCTCGGGTAGGTACTCGGGTACCAGAGTGTATACTGAGGCCTTCACTTATACACACGCTTGAATATTGACCAATATAATACCTCATCACCACCAACACCAACATCACCACCACCACCGTACCCACAACAGAAAACGCCACCTTACAAATTTTCTCTCGGTCCTTCGGCCCTAACCAATAGCGCACCAGCACCAACCAATCAATACCACCACCATCACCGCCTCGTCAACACACTCTACTCGACTATCGCCACCACGACCGCAACCACTACTTCGACTATCCGTGCGTCACAGCTCGAAAAGTACAAGATGGTCGTACCGGTAGATAGTATCAGCAGTAGGATAGAGCAGTGTGTTGGCAATAGCAAGGAGCGTAGCAACACTCACAGTAGCACATTGTCCGGGTCAATACTTTTGATAGACCAGCCGAAGAGCAGCATCGCGCGGAGCAAAACAGATGCATCCCATCATCCATCACCCATCCATCTGCTCGCTTGCGGCTGTATCAAATCGTACCGATGCATTAACATAGGGGACCCAAATAAACCCCAATCTCACCCCAAAGGAGAGGGCGAGAGCCTACGAGAGGGGGCAGGCACTGGCTGTACAGCTTTAAGTTGCAACCTCAGAAGCATACAGCTGTAAAGTACAACTTTACAGTGTAACTTTTCGAGGCACAACTTTAAAGCACACCGTTTAAGCAGACCTTTTAAGCACAACTTTAAAAGGACAACTTTTGAGTCTAGAGCAGTGTCACAGGACACGGTACGGCTTTCACGCGGCAACTGAGCGTGTCACCAAATGCTGGTACTATACACTGCTGGTACTATACACTACTGCTACTGCAGCTGCTGCTACTGCCGTAATACAAACCCATTCATACGCAGCGCAGAGCAACAACAACAACAAAAAAGCAGAGCAGAGCTAAGCAGAGCTAAGCAGAGCGAAAAGATACCCCCGAGAAACTTCAAGGAAAAAAAAAACGGGACAAAACAAAAAGAAACTGGTACCACACGTGACCCGGCAAGCGACCATAAATACTAAAAGCGCCGAACAGGCGCCCTGCCCCCAATAATACTGCAGGGCTCAACCGAAACATGTCCAATCACCGACCGCGTCCGTTGATTGGAGGACCCAGGAACCCATCACACGGAAGTTCCCGCGCATGACGTTTCCACCCACATCGGGCAACGTCACCAAACAACAAGCTGCCTGAAAATACCAGAGGCAGGCATGGCGTATAAAGCCTTCGCATTCAGCCGGAGTCGACGATGAAAAAAAAAAAAAAAAACACCACTACGACATACATGTTTTAAGGATGTCGCACAAAAGAGAGCAATAAAAACGCCAATGTTTCTAGAGAAACTCCTATTATAAGTGAAACCCTTTGCTTAGGAAGGGGCTTTGTCCCAACGTGGACACCAGAGCCAACCATGGCAAGGCTGGGGTATCATACCCCATGGAGATGCAAAAAAAGCACCTACTATCAAGGGAAGTCGGTGTCGGGGGGAGGGGTGAAAGACACTATCATACCATGTAGAAGCGGAAAAACACTTACTGTAATATAAATACCAAGAGAAGGATGTGGGTGTGGCGGGGGGGGGGGGGGGGGGGGGTGAGGCAACGCAAGGCTGCGGAGATTGCCTATAGAGCACAAAACACACCGCTAACATACTCACACGTAAAACGCCGAAACCAGCTGCATCAATGTGGGAAGCTGTTCCCGCTGCTGGGCCAGCGTGCGGTACATACAACAGAAACGCCACAGGAAGACATTCCACCAGCAGCCATCTTTGAAGAAAAAGAGACGCCCCACCAAACCACCTTCACACCCCAGGAATCACCAACAAGAACACACACACGATACGCCGTGCAAAATACGGCGCACGCTGTTCAGCAGTCAGGGGTGGGTCGACCCAAGAACGCTCTACAATACGCAAACATCACTGTAATATTCAAGGAAAACGGGTGCCGTGGGGGCGGGTCATCGAAGTATGAGTGGCACACGGCATCCACTACGTAACCGTCACCACCCGCCCCAATCCCCAACAAAAACAAAATCACCAACCAAAAAAAAAAGAGAGAGAGGGAGAGCGCGAGTGTCCATGACGCATGACGCATGCATGCCGTCCGAGTTCGCGGCCGTTTCATCCGTTTCACTCTTCCAACCGCAACATGATGGGCCATAATAACCGTTTCCACTCTCCCAAAACCGCAACATTATGGCCATTAAAACCGTTTTACTCTCCAAACCAACCGCAACATGATGGCCATTAAAACCGTTTCACTCTTTCCAACCACCACATAAAAGCCATGTGAACCGTTTCACTCCTCCAACCGCAACATGGTGGCACAACCGTTTTACTCTTCCAACCGTAACATGGCCATAACCGTCGGCAAGATGCGCGAGTAGCTCAGGTGCCACGTCACCAGACCACTGGCAAGGATCGATTTCGCACACGCGGGCGACGGGGAGGGGGGGGCGGCGGCGGCGGCGGTAGACGGCGGGAAAGCGGGGATAGACACAATGAGGTTTTGTCTTGTCTACCAGTATTCTTATTCGTTCGCAGGGGCAGGGCGGGGAGTGCACGGGGTGGGGGGGGGGGGGGGGGTACGTATTCGTTGCTTGCTTTAGTCATTTGACAATTGACCACGCATCTCATTCGAGACGGAGCGGGAGGGGCAGCCCGGGAAGAGCGCGGACATCGTTTTATTCTACTCATGGCAAACAAAAAAAACAAGGGAACGTAAAATGAAAAATCCCACCAATCCTGCAGCTAAAGACTACAGTAGTATATACCAGTACATAGGTGTCACAAAATATGTATTGCTGGCACTGTCAGCCTCGTTTTCCCTCCAAGTAGTACCGGTAGTGTAAAAACCTTGGGATAGAAACCACGCCAAAAGCAAAAAAAAGGCAGGGTAAACTGTATCGATATACAGTGGGTAACCCGGCTTAACCCGTTTTGGGGACAAATGACTTGGAATTAGTGTCACGTATATGGTTCTGCGCAGTGCAGCACTCAAGAAAGGGCGCGGCAAGAGAGAATGGTGCAGTTTATTAGAGAGGCCGGTTCGGCTGAGCCCGCCTTTACCTAAGCTATATATTTCCTACAGTGGATAAAAGAGAGAAGGCTATTGATAGTTGTTAGAGGGGGGTGTTTTTGGCGTGTAATACAGAAAAGGACACCTAACAAGAAACAGGAAACCTGGTCCAGGCTGGATTTTTCATGTGAGAGGGTGCTTTCTACACTATTTTCAAGATATCGACTCCCGAATTTACTATTTTCCTCTAAAATATTAGCTGGCTTTCTTATTAGCCTGTTTCTTATTAGGTGTCCTGTACTGTACACCCCTCTTAATCGGGGTACTTACTGTAACTGTGTTCGTACACCAAATATATGGAGAGGAGATATACACCGCGTCCCATACAAACCAGAGAGGGGCGGCGGCTGGTGTATTTGCCGTGCGGTAGAACTATCAACATTGTTGGTATTATTAATATTGTAACACAAGAACGTGTTGTCGGGGTGCCAGTTAACCGGACACGCTGACAGCGCGCGCAAGTGCACCAAGCCAAGTCACACGTCCACAATTAAACGCCCGCTGCGCACGCCCACAAGTGCACAAGCAAATACACAAGCAAGTACACAAGCAGGTACACAAGCAAGTGCACAAGCAAGTGCACAAGCGAGTACACAAGGAGGTACACAAGGAAGTGCACAAGAAAGCGCAAAAGTGTGTACCGTACACCCCGTGTGATAATATCACTTACCCTTACGTAGCCCTCAGGCGATTTCCAATCTGATGTTTTCGACATCGGGGAGAGTGCAAACGCTAATAATGCCGAGCGATACGTACGTCTATGGAAACATCTCGGCGACATATTTCCCGAGCTCCCATTTTTTCGATGTGTACGAGGCCCTCCCAATATTTTTAGGAAATCGGCCCCGAAATTCATCCGAGGGTGTGCTAGATTATTATTAATAACAGTATACGGATAGTATACTATTAACAATAGTATCACAAGCGGCGCATGCTACGGTAGAGTTGCACCATGTTTCTGCCTTCTGAGAGTGTCCACTTGATTATAGTATAGGAGCTCTATGCCCTCACCCAAAACTGGTTTTTGAGGAAACATAAAAGTGCTACTTCGAAGTATATACTCGATGACCAATCCCACGTCCTTCTTAGGTATGAAATGAAACATTCTGCAACGCAAGAATGAGGCTCCGACGACGATTTTTGGGCTAAGGAGCCCCGTCATTAAGAAAACGGTTCTGCCAAAAAAAGGTATACCTCTCTCCGACGACGATTTTTGGGTTAAGGAGCCCCGTCATCAAGAAAACGGTTCTGCCAAAAAAAGGTATACCTCGATCATCGTAGTAGCACGCGTCAAGTGTTCTCAAAAGTGCTACGATATACGAACCACAAGCGTTATCACAAGTGTTCACACGGTAGCGCGCGATAGGCAACCAGCCACTTGCCCGAACCCTATATATCATGTTTTGTTTCCCCCTGTTGGGCCACGCCTTCGCGTGGAGTTCCGACCTGCGGCGAAAGGTCACGGGAGAAGATTGGTCTTATATACGTACAGGGCCATGGAGGACTGACTCCCCACAACACGGGTGTGACCGAGAGACAACAAAACAGTCCCAACTTGAAAAGAAAAAACCCCAAAAAAAAAAAAAAAAAAAAACGCTTGACAAACGACATTCAGGAGCCTCGCGAACAACAAGAAGCTCTCAAGGCAAAAGTAGTAGACAAGGACACCCTCCCCCCCCCCCCTTCCCAATCTATCCCCCCCCACCCACTCTCCCAGTACAAAAAAAAGCAGCCCCATGCACAAAAATAAATAAATAGAAAATCATATGTTCGAAAAAAAATGCCTCCAAACACCTCCACCAACAATACAAAAAAATACACTTACGTATTAAAAAAAAAAGTTTTTTTATAAACGCCCTCACACCTATTGGAAATCGATTAAAAAATCGATTAAAAAAAACCCCGATAAAAACAAAAACAAAAAAAACGCCTCCATCTCATCCGCTCTCACCTCAGGTCAAGGTTTTCCACGCCGCAGGCCTCAACCTTTGACGTTCCGGCGACGCCAACGCTCCAAGATTTGCTCCGATACACCAGCGCCAACAACCAATCCCGCGAGCTGAAACCGTTGATTAATCTCCCCGCAACAGCGCTCCGAGCCCGCTTCCACCTACCATAGATGACGGGGGAAATATACAGCAGTAGTGGTAATCAAAACCAAATATGGTTGTGTACACGTTAGGGGGGATGTAAATAGATGACGGGGGGAATATACTCGTATTAATAGTGGTATTCATAAGTAAATATGGCGTGTACACATCAGGGGGGATGTATGGTTCATGGCTCCATCGTGGGTTCTGAATATATACTACTATTGGTATTACTATCCCCCCGTGATATGTTACTTGATATATAGGAGTATGCCAAGTATACCGCTGTATAGCAGGCGTGTTTTCATGAGGGGGGACATACAACAGGGCGAGGTAGAGGCAATTTAACAGTGGTGGGGCCTGAAAAATCGTGATTTAGACCAATCACGAGCACAAAAAAATCGTGAAAATCGTGACGTAGACCAATCACGAGAACTAAAAAATGCAAAAATGTCAATCCCGCCGCCGAACAAAGCACGGCGGCGAGCACGCAGAAGTGCGTCACAGAGGTTAGCAAGCTCGATGGAGAGAGCTTGTTGGAACTCGTACGAGTACAACGGCAGGCTGTTGTTGCTGTGTTGTTGCTGCTGCAGCGTGCTGTTGCTGTTGTTATCGTCGCAACGAGAGTGGAACGTACGTACTCGTATCATTCTGCGTCGGGGGTGTGGCTGATACCACCCACCACCCACCACCCCTTGGTGGGTGATCCGTACCACATCTTGCTTTTTGAAACTCGTACGAGTACAACGGAAGGCTGTTGTTGCTGTGCTGTTGCTGCTGCAGCGTGCTGCTGCTGTTGTTATCGTCGCAACGAGAGTGGAACGTACGTATCATTCTGCGTCGGGGGTGGCTGATACCACCCACCACCCACCACCCCTCGGTGGGTCATCCATACCGCAACTTGCTTTTTTCAGGGAAAAAATCCGCCAGATGATACATATATCCTTCATGCTCCCACGCATTGAGTTGATTTCAACACCTTCGATAGCCCTACACCAGATTGTTCGAATGAGCCTACTTTCATGCCGAGGTTCAAACTGTAGCGCTCGCGGTGGCCTCGCAGCAGAGGGCACATACATGACATCGGACGGGAACCAAAACTCGACAACTTGAGCAACCCCGTAGCCCGTATCGAAAAAACCTCCGCAAGACTTGGAAATATTTCTCTTTTTTTTTCTTTTTTCCCCAGGCCCCCCTACTAAAAAAGTGCCAGAGAGCGGGACGAAATCAAGATGAAAAAAAAAACGAAAAAAACGAAGGAACAAAAAAATAACAACTACGTATTCGTACGTAAAATTACGGCTTTCCATTCCGAGAATTTTCCCATGGCGGCAAAATTCGACGCGAGTCGCCGAGGGAAGAAAATACCGAAGTGCCCGTGGGAGATAGGAGCTTCAAGGCCAAAACCACAGCTACGGGAACGGGATGCGTCGGAAGAGCAGAGGCGCCCGGGGCCAGTTCTAGCGTGGAAAGGCAAGAGAGACTTAAGGCCGAAACCGTAGCTACAACAGCAGTGGCGAGCGCCGGAAAAAGCAGACGTGCCCGGGGCTAGTCGGGTGGGAGGACAGGAGGGACGAGCGGCCTTTACCGCAATTCTGAGTTATTAGATAGGATAAAGTATAGAAATGGGGGAAGTCGTTTTGGCCCGCGTGTGGCTCCAGTGTTATGAGAAGGAATATTTCGAAAAACGCCGGAAACACTACTTTAGACACTAACCCTAACCCCAACCCCGACCCCGCCCCGACCCTTACGAGCTTTTTCTCGAAAAAATCAGGCGTTTTTTATTTTGGAAAAATTGGTCGACCACACTAAAAGGCATGTAATAAAATGTTCCCCGATTTCTATACTTTATCCTACTAGTAGATGATAATTCAGTGACGAGGTGAAGGCTACTGGGAGGGAGGGTGTAGGAGATGAGAGCTTCAAGGCCGTAACCGCAGCTACAGGAGAGGGATGCATCGGAAGAGCAGAGGCGCCCGGGGACAGTCCTGAGGAGAGGACGGGCTGTCCTTCCACCCTAGGACTGCCCCCCCTGGTCGCCTGTGCTCTTCCGGGGCTGCTTGCCACTGCTGTAGCTGCGCTTTCGGGTCTTGGAAGCTCCCATCTGCCACGGGCTCGCAGTTCCCCCCCCCCCAGTCCAACGAAGCACCCCCAGGAAGGGGATGAGACTATCAAGAGCAAAAAAATATTTGTATATATCTGGAATAAAACGCAATGAGCGCCCCATTGTTGGTGTCTTATTAGGAGTCAAAACGGTTCTACGTCACGAAAGAGGTGTGTGGTGAATGGGTAAATTCCTTACTTCGTATAAGGCAAGCAGCAAATGAGTACGCCCCCCCGCCCTCCCCCATCCTCCTGCTGCGGTCGCTGCCCTGATGTTTTTTACCGCCCACGGACTTACTCCGCCGACCCCTTCACGCCCCCCCGGAGCTTCGTCATCGTCCGTTCCTGCTGCTGTTGCGGCGGGCCTGGCTGCTGCTGCTACTGCTGTGGTCGCTACCCCGATGCTAATACCGTCCACAAGCTCGCTCCACCGACCCGTCCCCGTCCCCCGTCCCGGCATTGCAGGGATGCAAGGGGTCCATGGTCATACGACTACGGCCATGCACGACATGAGTGCACC
>MEHQ01004074.1:540216-594356 GCA_008828725.1 Saccharina japonica | reverse complement strand
CGCCGACCTTCGTGCGTCCACCCCTGCTACACAAACGTTCACCCACGAACCTCCAGCCAAGTACCAGGTACCACCCTGGAGCGTTTCTACATTAATACGAAGACAAGACTGTCCTTACATTTCCGACCAGAGCTTGTATATGTCAACCATTTCGTCCAAAATGGGCCAGAACGTCGTAAACACGGCTAAAACAAAACAACGCGCGATAATTTTGACAAGAGAACAAGAAAAAAAAAGAAAGCGTAAAATGTGTACGCACGCACCTCCCTCGCTTCGTGCCGACGGGAGTTCCCAGCATCACGGCGTTCTCCACGATACCAAGGCCGCGGTCTCCGGGCGCAGCAGCCAACGCCTCCAAACAATTGAAAACCACCTACGTGCAGGGAGGGGAGAGAGCGGCGGCGGCGGCAGCAGGCGCGAGAGCGAGAGGGAAGAGCGAAAAGGAAGCTCGTGTGTAACGCACAACACGACGCACTCAACAAAAGTGAAACGAACCAAAACCAAAACCGAAACTAATACGCATAATAAAACAAACACGGCAACAAAACGAACCAAAACAAACACCAAAAACCGCATCAAATCAAACCTAACCGAAAACTTTCGACAGTAGTAGTGCTGCCCCCTTCCCCCGACTTTATGACCTACGTCGAGGCATAGCTATAAAGGCAGGTGTATCGCTCTCCCGAACCCCGACCCCCCCCGTCCCCACCCACCTTCGCCCCCATGGAGTAGCCCAAAAGCGTTACCGGCCTCGACCCGGCCTCCCTCGACAACAAAACCGCCGCCAAAAGCCTGCCAGCCTCCGACGCACGGCTCCGCACAACGCCCCATGGGTCATCCTGAGTTAGAACACGGGGGTGATTTTCGGGAATCGGAGCAGATTATGAGATGCCCGCAAGTAAGTAAGTAAGTAGAGACCCCTGTTGAGTATAATAACAGTGCCGGGTGCCCGCTATAACAGCAGTGCCGGTGAAATCGCTTGGACGCGGGCTACGATAGAGGTATACCTTTATTTGGCTGAAAACGTTTTCTGAATGAAGAGGCTCCTTAACCCATTCAGAACTGAAAAAAAATGTCCCACACTAATTCCAAGTAGTTTGTCCCGAAATTCGCGGGACCAGTTCTTAAGGGGTTAAATAACCCAAAATGGTCGGATTTTTTTTCATTCTTGTGTTGCACTATTTTTCGGTGGATCGTTATATAGGCCATGAGATATTTCATCGGGTATCGTATCAGAGCACTTTGTTTTCATCCAAAATCATTTGTTGAGCGGGGTTTAGAGCCCCTCAAGTTTCTGGGCGGGGCGGGGAAAAAGCACGGCGCTCCTCTATCGTAGCTTGCGTGTGTGGCAGTGTGCGGAGTAGTTAGTGCCGGTTGCTGCTGTTGTAGTGCCGGTGTTGTTGGCTAGCGCTCTCTTGGCGCAGTCGGCGGCACCTGACCTGCTTCGGTCATGATGCCGCCGTACCGCATCGAGTTTCTGGCAGCCAGAATGGGCGCCCGCGAGGCGGGGGGGGGGGGGCTACGTGCTGTAGATAGATAGATCATGATCTGTTGAGATAAAGAAATCATGATCTGTTAGATACATAGATCGTGGTATGTTAGATAGATAAATCATGATATGTTAGATAGATAGATCATGATCTTTTAGATAGATAGATCGTGATATGTTGATAGACAGATCAAGGTGCGCGTATACACAAAGTCCCTCATGTTCACGAAACACACCCCCTGGAAGAAGAATCCGTAGGGACACCGAGCATACTTGATGCCTTCGTTGGGTATGATACAGGTAACCGCTTAGTTGCGAAGAAGACAAACGGTACGATTTTTTTTTGTTATTTATTTTGCTCCCTCATTTATTATATTCGCCCTTCTTTTCTCTCTCCCTCTCAGTCGAAACTCAGATCCGGGGTCCCTATACGTCGGCGCTTCTCCTCCCTCCCCACTACGGTACGTGCCTGGGCTTTTTATCGCGAGAGTATTTCAGCACTTTCTTCCCCCGTCGACACTCGTCAAATTGTGCCTACCCACGCTATAATAGGCGCTCTCGACAGTTATTGGTGTCATTTGAGAATACAAATCTCCATGGAGACTCGAACCCCTGACTTCAACCTTAGCAGTCTTCGTGGTTAACTGTTAGACCACCGGGGCGACCGTGCTGTCAAGACTTTTAATAGCGGAAACCAACGGTCTACAATAGCAGTACGGGTGGGCTATTGTTATAGGCATCAGAACCAACGATGGACCCAAAAACCATGTAACCCTGTATGTGTACGGTCTACTATAGTAGTACGGGTGGGCTATTGTTGTAGGAATCAGAACCAACGATGGACCCAAAAAACACTGTATGTGTACGGTCTACTATGGTAATACGGGTGGGCTATTGTTGTAGGAATCAGAACCAACGATGGACCCAAAAACTATGTACCCCTGTATGTGTACACACCACGTTTTTGTTCTGATTACTACCAGGTATGTTACAACAATAGCCCCCCCGGAAAAGCACGAGCATTTGACCCGGGGACGCAAGCTACCTTGAGGGTAGAGGTTCACCGTGTTTTTTGCTGAGGTTATGATAACCACTTGATTATAGTATAGAAGCTCTCTCTACCTCTCCCGAAAACATAATTGCTACTCGATGCACAATCCCGTGGCCTTACCAAGTACAAAAACGAAAAACAGCAGTGCAAGTTACAGTTACAGGAATAAAATTCCGACGGTTTCGGGTTAAGGAAGGGAGTCCCGTCCTGCCGAAAACGTTTCAGACCAAATGAGCTACAGTACCTCTAACGTAGCTCGCGTCAACCGGTTTAGGGTGGATGGACCCTATTAATAGCCGGATAGTGTGCGGACAGCACACACATCATAGATCATACCATGCCATGTAGCGCGGGCAATAGACCCTCTCGTGACAGCTCACCAGGCCCGATGCCGCCTCAAGAAGAGCCAGCGGAAGCGCCGCTGCAGCCACCACCGGGGCCAGGGCCGACCGCTTCAAAGCCTCGTTCACAGCCCTGAGCGGGGTAAACACGGTACCGAAACGACACATGAGAGAGTCAGGGGGGAGAGCGGGGGGGGGTGTACTTCATTTTCGTGCATGCCCGTAGTCGCGTGACCATAGACCCTCGCATCCCTACAATACCGGGACGGAGCATGTCGGGTTTTCACCGACCAGGCAGACATTGCTAGCACCAAGCGCGGAGCGCCGTGAGGTGTTGGACGAGTCGCATGGAGGTGCACGGCCGTAGTTGTATGAGCGCGCGGGGGGGGGGGAGGTCCCATAGCTTGTTTAGTGCTTCACAACCCTGAGCAGGGAAATATACCGCACAGTGGGGGTACCAAGAGGGTGTGTAACGAGTAGAGACTGGGGGGGGGGGAAGGGGAGTTCCATTGCTTGCACGGCGTGCTTCAGGGTCTCGTTTACCGCCCTGGACGCGGAAAGCACGGTCCACTGGCGCACACAACAAATATGAAGAGGATAATACAGATAGCGACAGATTGCAAGCAGTACTCATGCAAACCACCGCCAGAATATGACGGGTTTCAATTTTTAACTTATTCAAGCATTTTTTTTCTCAGTCTCGTAGCCTGTGAAGCGTATGACTAAAAACACACAAGATCACCACCGACAATACCAACAACAACCCCACCACCACCAATACCACCACCGACACCACCACCAACCACCACAAAAATAACAGCTCTTAACACGACAAAACAACCATGTCTCGTAGACTAAATCATCACACCACCGTTTATATCCTCTCACTACGTACTGCATACCAATATCCTACCATACGGTCTATATAGTGTACCTGGTATACAACTCACTATTCATTTTTATCATCCTTGCCACCCGATAATGCTCAGAATGAGCTTCAACGGTGATCACTCGTAAACATTCCCCGAAAGCAGGAGAAAACCAAGGGAAACCAACCAAGGATGCCTATTGGATTACAACAATAGCCCATTGTACTATAGTAGCCTATTGAACTACAGTAGCCTATTGGGCAACAGTAGACTATACGACTACCGTGTACCAGGTCAACACTCACCATAACATGCCCCTTGGGACATAATTCAGAGTCGATTTTCTCGAAACCCGCGGGGGCGCACGAAGGGAAATTCCATCCTTACATCCTTACTACTGCATAACATATCATATGTGCTGTACGGTCTACAATTACTGTGATTATTTTTAGCCTTCTTACCTTCGGGAGGCGGATTTCCACGCCAGGTTTCGCATCGCAGCGTACAGCTCCGCCAGGGGCCCGCTCTCCCACACCAACACGTGCTCCTCGCCCCCGCTGACGAAATCCCTCCACCACGCGTGCGACGGTAACGCCTGCTCGAGGGTTTCACACATATGGACCATAGATCAATAATCGATCCCCGCTTTAATGATATATGTAGATATTTCAGGGCAGATAGATTCGTGATCTGTATCATCTATAATATCTACATAGCTCATGAAGGCGGGTGGAGAAAGCCGTTGAAGATATGCTTGATCTAGCACGCATATTCTGGATTGGATCTGTACTCTGTACAGATCCTGCACAAAATATCTCACAACGGCAGGATAGGATCTACAGCAGTACATGGTCGGTCTACTGCGGATCGTCATCTGTCCGACGCTTGGTACAGGTGACAGTTCTTGCGGTGGACCATTGTAATCAGGACCCATCACCTACACTAAAATTTACTACAAGCAGTATTTTCAGTAAGCATTGACTGGCTTTGATCGCTTTGCGGACCCTTCGGGTTCCACTTTTATTTCAGTACACCTTTTTTGGGTAAGTTAGCCTGTGACCACGGGAATCGACCGTGTCAAGTGTCAAGTGTTGGATTAGTACGGACAGATGGAGGTACTGGATAGAGAGACCGGCACGGTTTTTAATGTGAAGACAACAACAACAACAACAACAACAATATTTGGTTCTGATTACTGTCCCCCCCCGTAATAGCTGGGTCGGCTTATAGTATATAGTTCGCAACCCGAACTATAGATAATACGTAGCCGTCAAGCGTCAAGCCCAGCCGAGGCATGCCTTATTCGCAGTCCTACATATAACGGCCCGTATTAACGAAGACAGCAAAAATTCAATTTGGAGAAAATAAAATTCAAATTCGCTTTTCATTGGTCAACACACGCACCAGCACCAAATATTATGCCCCAAGATCCTAATCTTTGGTGCTGGTGCGTGTGCTGACCAATGAAAAGCTGATTTGATTTTTTTTTTTTCCCGAATTGAATTTTTTTCTTCTTCGTTAAAACGGGCCCTTAAGGTTGGACATCCAGCAGTATTACGGGGGACCGTAGTAAATACGACCAAAAATGGGACCAAATATCATCACTAAAAAGAAGAAGCTATATAGGTAGTAGGTCCCTCTTTACTATGGGACCGGAGCAAATAGTACCAAACATCATTATTAAGAGTGAACATAGGGGAACTTATAGCTTTTTGTGTGTGTACCCTCGGTGTACCGTAGGTGCTATTTACTATGGTCTCCCGAAATAGTGGTCTGTCCCTCTAAAGTGCCGGTTGAGTAGTGCCGGTAGCCCGCTAGTGTATTATTAATAGTAGTGCCTGTGGAATCGCTTGGCACAGATACGTTGGATTCATCGGTGTGGTAGTGTGCGGAGTAGTGCCGACTGCCGCTATATATAGTGCCGGTACTGTTAGCTGGCGGGTACCGGCACTGTAGAGGGCCAGACACAGATGGGATTCACCAGTGTGGTATATATAGTGTGCGGAGTAATTAGTGCCGGTTGCCGCTATAGTGGCGGTATTGTTGGCTGGCGCATACCGGCACTATACAGGGACCATTTTACGGTACTATACTGCTGTATTGTATTAAATACATATATATATATCCGAGAATGCAGCATCTACAACGGCCACAACTAGACACACCAACAGTACTCGTACGTACCCCGAATCTCGTCTACAGATGAGTCGGCGGCTGTGAAACTGCTTGGCGCAAATGGAATTAACCAGTGTGGCAGTGTGCGGAGTAGTGCCGGTTGTCGTTACAGTGCCAGTGTTGTTGGCTGGCACATATATACCGGCACTATAAAGGGACCACTATGATACTACTGTTGTAACTATACCACAACACACCCCCGGAACAGATTTCGGAGCCGAATTTCTCCATAACAAGAGGGCCAGCCACGACGAAAAAAGGTGCCTTTGGAAAAATCTCGACGACTAACTTTCCATAGACGCATCGCTCGGCGTTTGCACTCCCCCCCTCATTGACAAGGAAAAGCGTCCGAGGAGGTGTGTTATCTTATCACCCGTGTGTTATCCTATCACCCCGTGTGTTATCTTATCACCCGTGTGTTGTCTTATCATCCGTGTGTTGTCTATTACTCCGTGTGTTATCCTATCACCCGTGTGTTGTCTCACCACCCATGTGTTATCTTATCACTTTGTCTTATCACCCATGTGCTATCTTATCACTCCGGGTGTTATCTTATCACCCCTGTGTTATCGTATCACCCGTGTGTTATCGTATCACCCGTGTGCTATCTTATCACCTGTGTGTGTTATCTTATCACCCCGTGTGTTATATGATCACCCGTGTGTTATCTTATCACCCGTGTGTTGTCTTATCACCCGTGTGTTGTCTTATCACCCGTGTGTTATCTTACCACTCCGTGTGTTATCTTATCACCCGTGTGTTATCGTATCACCCGTGTGTTATCTTCTCACCCGTGTGTTATCTTCTCACCCCTGTGTGATCTTATCACCCCTGTGTTATTTTATCACCCCTGTGTTATCGTACCACCCCTGTGTTATCTCATCACTCCGTGTGTTATCTTATCACCCGTGTGTTGTCTTATCACCAATGTGTTATCTGATCACTCCGTGTGTTAACTTATCACTCCGTGTGTGATCTCATCACCCGTGTGTTATCTTATCACCCGTGTGTTATATTATCACCCGTGTGTTATCTTATCACCCCTGTGTTATCGTATCACCCGTGTGTTATCTTATTACCCGTGTGATATTTTATCACCCGTGGATATCTTATCACCCGTGTGATATCTCATCACCCGTGTGTTATCTTATCACCCGTGTGTTATCTTATCACCCGTGTGCTATCTCATCACCCGTGCGATACAGTAGTAATAGGTGGGCCCTTGATACGACCCTGTTCCAGCACCCTATTTACTCACAGCCCTATAGAAAGTTGGACATAACTATATAACTACACACTTCACTACGTGACCTCTTTTTTATACGACACTGTTCCAGTCCGGAGTACCCTACATAAAAATCATAGAAAATTCCTCATGACTCGTAACTACTGTCACAATCCCTGCTGGTAACCTTACCGCATACCTGTAAACGGTCGTCGTATTAGTATACAGCAGCAGGACAAGACTTGAGTTCAGGGTCTGCTGTTTTTTTCTTTTTCCGTGCCACGATAGAGGTTCGTATGTACCTGGTAGCACTTTGTTTTGGCTTAAAACAAAAAAAAAAAACTGACAGACGTGCCCTTATATCTACAGCCTCAGAGTGTGCCCCCCTCATATGGGATGTACATCCTACATGAGGACATATAAAATCCGTAAGTACGCGCGATCGAAGTATTACACCCAGCTAGCACAGATGAGCTTCGACGAAATCCTCGAGCTCACAGCTGTTGTTTTTTAATTTTAAAAATATATATATAATCCTTTTACTGCCTACGAGCAGAAACCGAAATCTGATTCGATTTCCAGGTGTTTCCCACCTCGGACAAATCATCGATTCCCAATTCATGATCTATACCTTTCAGGGCAGACAGATCCATGAACGGCAAAAAAAAAAAAACGAAAAAACGAAAAGAAAAAAAAACATTTTATGACTCATGGAAAACTCCGGCCCATTTTCGTTTTAACGAAAAAAATATCGGGGTGTACCTGTCATAAAGACAGGGGATTTGGTTGGTCGGGTGCAGGTTGCACTTTCAATTTTTCTACAAGGTCCTCAAGTGAGGAAGGAAATTTCCTCGAAATTTCTCAGAAAGTTATAGAGTGCACCCCCCTCTACCGTCGAGTACACCCCCCCCCCCCCTCTACCGTCGTATATTTTCCAACAAAAATGTTCAGGGTTGTTCGCGTATAGCGAGCTCACCTCCCAGCTGCCCTCCATCTCAGCGCCTCCCCGAACCCCTCCCGCTCCCCCAAACCCTCCCGCCTCGCCATTTTCCACTGCCGCTACTGCCGCCGCTGCAACCGCGGCTGCCGTAGTCCCGCCAGCGGCGCCGCCTCCTTGCCTTCCACCAAAACCTACGCCACGGTGCCGGCCACCCCTGCTGGAGACCCCATCCCCCTCTCCCGTCACGCCCCCCCCCCTCCCACCCTGCCCATCGTCCGTGTAACCGCTGCTGCCGCTGCTGCTAGCGCTCCGGCTGCTGCTATTGCTGCTGCCACGGCTGCTGCTGCTGCTTCGACTAGTTCGCCCGCTGCGATTGCTGCTGCTGCTGTTGCTGCGGCTGCTGTTATCGCGACATTGCATCCCGGCGCCGAGGTCTACAAAAGAGCACACCATAGCCGGCGCCGGAGCGGCGAGCAGCAGCGGCGGCGTAACCGGATCGCTTCCCGAGCCGTTCCGCGAATCGTTGTACGAGCCGCTTCGCGCGCCGCTTCGCGCGCCGTTCCGCGCGCCGTTCCGCGCGCCGCTCCGCCAACGTCCCCCACTCCCGCTGGCGCACGGGTCCTGGCCTTCGCCTAGGTCGCCCCCTCCACCGTACCTTTCTCCCTCCTCGCTTCGCCCGAGTGGCCCCCCCCCCCCGTACTTTTTCCCCCCCCCTTCTCTCCCCCCCCCCCCCCCCCCCTCGAACATCCCCCAGCACGCCGGTCCGTTCCGGGTCCTCTTTTATTAATAGCTTGGTTCTTGATAGATTGCACGGGGTGAAGCGGTGGCAGGGTGGGCTGCAACGGCGGCCCCACTGGTTGATCCCGGACAGTCCCGTTTCCGGTGGTTCCGTTGCTGACAGTCCCGTCGCTGACAGTCCCGTCGCCGCCAGAGACGGTCACGAGAGTCTCGCGCGCGGCGGAGAACCAGCGAGACATCGCGCCGCCCACCTCAGCCCCTTCTCCGGAATACCAACGGCCCGTCCCAGAGTCCGGTGCTGTCGTCGTCGTCGCTCTCCCCCCTCCCCCTGATGCTCCTGCCTCTCCCCCCTCTCCTCCCTCTCCGCCTTCCCCTGCCCCCCCTCCTCCTCCCTCCCCTCCTCCTGCTTCCGTCCCTGCCGATGCAACCGTTCCTCCCGCCGTCATCGCTGCCGCTGCTGCCGCGCCGTCGGTACCGATGTTCGTAGCGCAAACACGGGCTTCGCTTGTGCTACCGCCATCGGTATTCGGCGAGGGATAAGGTTTTCCCGGCGTTGCCTCGGAGGCAGCGGCGGTGGAGGTGGCGGTGGTGGCTGCGGCTGCTGCTGCTGCGCTTGCGTAGCCGACGCCTCCCCACACGTGCCTACGAAATACCGGTAGGAAGCACAGCAGCTGACGGTTAAGTTTTGAATCGTTTCACACGTAGGAGCGATATATCCTCGAGATTCCACTCCACGATGTACTACTATAGATCATTCAAAAGCAGATAGGAATTTCTTGGTCTTGTATAGTTTCATGAAGTACGTACATCTTTCCAAGCAGATATATATAGAGAGACTCTTGAATCTTGTATAATACGCGCCATCGAAGTATCACACACAAGTTGCAAAGATAAGTTTCGACGAACTCCTCGCTCTCCCAAATGTTTTTCAATTTTTAGAAATATACTATCATATCTACAGCAGCGGCTCATGTTTCTGGCGTGGGATCCGTACAGATCTGCATGATATATATATAAGATGTTTCCTGGGGTTGGATCTGCACCGTACAGGTCCTGCACAAAATATCATAACGGCAGGATAGTTAGGATCCAGATGATCTGTAGATAGATAGATCATGATCTGCCCGAGGATCTAGATGATCTAGTAGTAGATCGTGGTATGTGCGAGGTGTGAAACGTTGCGAAAAGCCTCCTCCGCTCACCTTGGGTCGTGCCCGGGCTCGTGCCACCCAGGAATGCAGATGAAGACCGGAAGGCCCGGCTCCGAGGCCCCTTCGAACATCGACTCGGGAGCATCAAGCGGCCACTTCGAATGCAGGGGGAGGAAGTGGAACTCCTGGACCTGCGCGCGCGGTTATATATGGACAAGTTAGAGCTTGGTTTATTGGTGGTTCCTTGGTGGTTTCTTGACAGTTTTTTGCGTATTGATGGTTCATTGTGATCGCTTGCTGGCTGATTGATTATCGATATTTGTTGCTTGGGGGGCTGAATACCGCCTATTCGACGCCATCGTTAAGGGTCACTACCGCATATAACATATACAAGTGTATATCACACCCCCTGGGGTGAATTTCAAAGCCACTTTTCTCCATAACCAGGGGGGCACAGACAACGAAAAAAAAAGGCGGCTTTCGGAGCATCTCGTCGAGACCTTTCCATAGACGGGTCGCTCGGGGTTAGCGCTCGACCGGTCGTCGAGCAAATCAGCGTTTAAATTCGTCCGAGGGGGTGTGGTATACAGTAGTGTCCTACGTATACGGTACTACTGCTCTGTACGTACCATGTATGAAAAACATACGAAGATAGCCTCGTAACCCTATCCCTTAACCCTAACGCCAAGGCAATCAACCATTGTATAGATATAAGGTAAAGTCCTCTTCGTCTCGTGAACAGTCAGTGTACGTCAACCATCGTATTGCCGAAGAAGTGGCATCATAACCGGGTTAACCCTTTTACAACGGGGGACCATAGTAAATACTAGTAAATAGGACCTACGGTACAGCCAAAAACCTATATATTTACAAAATTTTACTAACAATATTTGGTCCTATTTACTATGGTCCTCCGTAATAGTACTGCACTGTACATAAACAAACATTTCAGTCAAATTCCAAGTGTTTTGTACCCACATCGGTACTGCAGTACTATAGGGGGTTAAGACCGGACTCCCTTTTGGGGCGGAGACTTTGCTTGAAATTAGACTTAAAAACTGCAAATGTTTGTTTGGTTACATAGTGGTGCGGTTCTTAAACGGATCGTACCAGTAAGCTTTTTAGTGGCTTGGTGACAACGGTCCTCGATTGGTTTTGGTTGCCTTGTTGATGGGTCGGAAGAGCGATTGATGGTCTTTGGGTGCTCGTTATTGAGTGATGAGTGAAAATTCCTTCGATGTTGAAGGGTGGTTGTCGACTACCAGGACTACCAGGGTACCTGGTAAGAAATGCAGGTAGTAGTCACGTACCTGGTGGCATGTTTTAGATGCACTCCCCTGTTATGGCGACACATTGCTTGAAATTAGAGGCATACACCATTATGTTCCAAAATATAAGGACATTTTTATCATTAAAATTAAATAAAATCGTTCCTTATATTCTGGGGCATAGTGGGATAATTGTTATGTACGTCGAGCTTAGTGCATCACTAAAAATATCTATGATACGTATGTAATACGGGGGACCATGCGTAGTTAATATGACCAAATATTGTTATTTTTTATGTAAAAACAGGAAAAATATATATACCTGTGGTAGGTTTTTGTGTCACCCATCAAGTCCCCTATTTACTATGGCTCCCCCGTAAACAACCGCATTACAGTACTCGTTTTGTATGCACGAATATCAGCATTTTTTTTCCCCGAGTTTGTAGTGGGTACTTCCAAGTACAAATAAACTTTTAGGGTATCCGGGTATCAAACCTGGTAAAAACCACGCGCTGAGCGTTCACAACCGAGGCACACGTAGACAAAAAGGCAAAACATGTATATAGGGTGTATCGCTTGTTGCGGGTCAAGTGTTTGTTTAAGAAAAAAATGCCTATCCCCACCTAATGATCTATCATTTCAAAACTGCAACAACAACAACAACTTACCCCCGCGGCCCTCCTCGTCACTTCGTAACCGCCCACCACCCCCGAAACGGTACTAGACCAAAACCGAATACATCCAATAATACAACCAAAACATCAACCAAAACAACCAAACATATGACGGCATACGAAGTACACAACCAAAACAACCAGTACAGCAACAACAACAACAACAACAAACCAAAACAACCAAAAACAGACGGAACCGCCCCCCAAAAAAACTCACCCCCGCGGTCCTCCTCGTCATCTTGTAACCGGCGACGCCTGCGCCCGCCGCCCCCGAAACGGCACTAAACGCGCCGACTGTTCCGGCTCCGGCCGCCGCACTCGTCGATGCCGCCGTCGCCGCCGCCGCTGCAGAAGCTGCAGCAGCCGCGGCCGAGGTAGACGTATAGCCCAACCACGCTCCTAAGGTTGGTGCAACATAGGACACCGAGTTAGCAGCTGCGTACCTGAATTGGTTTGGAGGGGGGGGCGGGGGGGCGCGATGGGAGGCGAGGAGGGAAATGAGGGAGGTGAGGCGAGCGGACGGCGAGGGGAGGGAGGAAGGGGTCGTCATCATCGCTCGATCGTCACCATTGTTTTGACTCTGTCGCCAGCATCCGATCGTTACCATCGTATGATCGCCACCACCGCATATTGATCACCGCCCTCGTTGATCGCCATCATCGCCTGATTGTCAAATAGTTGCTGGATCGTCCTATTAATAGTAATAATCGTTCGTTTTATCATCATCCTCATCGCCAGATCGTCAGTATCATTCATTCGTCCCGTCATTAATAAAAAAAGGTGCTGCTTACGAGAAGGCCTTGTCTCTAAGGGCACATCAAGGCCTCTTTTGGCGTTACAATACAGTAGTTTTACTGTAGGAAGGCGTTTTTTTGCGGAGCGTCAAGGCCTCTTGCGGCCTTGCTATACTAGTTTTGGTATAAGCAGACCGCCTTTTGGGGCGCATCAATCCCTCTTTTGGCCTTACTATACTACAGTAGTGTTAGTGTAGGGAGGCGTTTTTTGGGGCGCGTCAAGGCCTTTTTTGGCCTTACTGTACTCGCTTTTAGTGTAGGGATGCGGTATTTTAAGGCGTGTCAAGGCGTTTTTTTGTTGCGCGCCAAGGTCTCTTTCGGCCTTACTATACTAGCTCTAGTGTAGGGAGGCGTTTTTTTCGCGGCGCGTTAAGGCCTTTTTCGGCCTAATTATACTAGTTTTAGTGTAGGAAGGCGGTCTTCTAAGGCGCGTCAAGGGTCTCTTTCGGCCCTACTACCGCATCACACGGGTGGTAAAGCTAACATAGCCCTGGAAGGATGGATTCCCGAGCCGTATGCTGTATCAAGATAACATACCCCCTGGGGGGACGAATGTTTGAGCCGGGTTTCTCCACACCCAAGGGGGGTGGATACACACAAAACAACGATAAATGATGACTTTGGAAATATCTCGCCGATAGTTTGCAGTAGAGATTGCCGCTTTTTCGAGATTTGGTATGATTGGCTTAGGTTCAGAGTTAGGGCTGTTCCGATTGGCTTAAAGGCTTAGGGTTAAGGCTGGTCTAATTGGCTTAGGGCCAGAGTTAGGGCTGGTCTGGTTGGCTTAGGGTTAGGGTTAGGGCTGGTCTGATTGGCTTGAAGGCTTAGGGTTAAGGCTGGTCTGATTGGCTGAGGGCCAGAAGTGGGTTGGTCTGATTGGCTTATGGTCATAGTTAGCGTTGGTCTGATTGGCTTAGGGTCAGAGTTGGGGTTGGTCTAATTGGCTTAGGGCCAGGGTTAGGGTTGCTGGTCTGATTGGCTTAGGCCAGGGTTAGGGTTAGGGCTTGTCTGGTTGGCTCAGGGTTAGGGTTAGTTATAGTCGTTTCGTACACAGTCAGTGTATATCAACCACTTTCTCGAATAAATGGTAAGCAACCCTCCTTATATACTGGTTTCAGTGCAGGGAGGCGGCCGGTCCAGGGGGACGAGCCGCGATCTCCTACTATCACGGGGTCCATAGTAAATAGGACCTACGGTACACACAAAAAACCATATATTTGCCTATTTTTACCAACAATATTTGGTCCTATTTACTATGGTCCCCCGTAATATTACGAAGGAACACAGCAGTCCTCAAAGCCAAATATGCTCTGTAAAAATACGGGGCACTGAAAATATGTTCTTTGGGTACATCGTGGGTTCTGAAAAAACTAGCTCCTGGTAATACGGCTTAAGGGTCGTTCTTATCGAGCAACGTTTTTCCAAAATTTCCAAATAATGTTTTCGCGCAATTTTTAGGACTTCCATATTTTCCAAAAAAAAAAAATCCAAATTTTGGAATGCGAAGCCTTCCAAATATTTTGCCCTCTGTAAAAATTCCAAATTTCCAAATAAATCCTGTTTTTTCTTGATTTTCCTGTTTTTTTGGAAAATTTATTTGGAAATTTTGAGAAAAAGTTGCTCGATAAGAACGACCCTAATACGGGGGACCATAGTAAATAGGACCTACGGTATACACTAAACCTTTATATTCCCCTAATTTTACCAACAATATTTGATCCTATTTTCCATGGTCCCCCGTAATATTATTATACAGTATGAACATCATTTTGCTTTTTCTTGTTTGCGCAACGTACCCCACGGCCGACAGAGACGCCGTGACGGACGGTGCCGCGACCCCTCCACTCAGAAACAGCAAAACGCCTCCACCTGCCGCCGCCATTCCGACCTTCAAGGAACAAGAGAGGGAACAACACGAAAAGACAAGTACGAAAATAAGGAGAAAAAACGAGGCGGGGGGGGGGGGGGGGGGGGGGGTAGGATGCCCAATTGGAGCGTACGCATGGAGGGGGGGGATGAGGAAACAAGAAAAACAAAATGAGGAACCTAAAGACGCGCTGGGCGCGAGCGCAGAAATTCGTCAAGAGCAGAGCATATTGTACCGCATTGCAAGCAAAACATCAAACACAATAAAAAAACAACAAGCTAAAGTCGTGGAAAAAGTAACAATGTACCGTATAGTAAACAAAGCATTAAACGATCGAAGTATTACACTCAGCTACGTAGCGAAGATGAGTTTCGACGAAACCCTCGATCTCACAGCTGTTGTTTTTTATTTTTTTTTAATATACATAAATGAAACAGAGTAGCAAGATGGAAGCCATGGAAAAAATACAGACAATATCCATCCAGCGTGTGCGTATAACAATCTACACTACATATTCATAACCAGACAAGTTTAATACCTGGTACAACACACGGAAAATACTCTCGAGCCTGCGGTCAAGAGGCACACCATGGAATACCGCAGGTACAGGCATACAGACTACAGTTAGTGCAGGACACCTATTAATAGTACGAAACAGGAAATCTGATCCAGGCTGGGTTTCTTATTTGATAATGGGTGCGTTCTACACTTACTTCAGCATGACGGCTCCCGAATTCCTTAATTCCCTTCAAATCTCAGCCTGCATTTCTTATTGCTCGTTTTCTTATCAGGGGTCCTGTACTGTACAGCAACAGGGCAACAACCCACACGAAATTTATCACACGTGTTCCTGCATTTTATTTTATTTTATTTTTTAGTACACGTATTCCTTATACGAACACGTAAATTGCAAATCAATACATCAATTCTTACACGTGTTCCTATATACAACTCCTGAAGCACATTCCCACACGCATTCCTACGAATACACGTGTTCCTGTATACTTACAATTCCTACACTTTTGTTTTTTTCCAGCTCACACCATATCCACACCACTACGACCGGGAGTATAAGCACCGTTCAACATTCATATTATGTTCCCAACGGGCATTATATTTCGGGACAAAATTCCACGAGTACAGGCTCCAAATGAGACGGTGGTGGTGAGTATGATATGCATACAAGTGTCACCCCCCTGGTGTGTGTTCTTCACATTACGCCGTATTTTCTACCCGTCGACATCCAGCACACCCAGTGTCTGTGCCGATTCTTCATCCTAGAGAGATCGTACCAGTTATGTGGTCACAAAACTACGACACAGAGATACTACGCTGCAATGCAGTAAGCAGAGCAGACAATGCAATGCCATATACAACAGGCACGACCTACCCTGCTAGCAATCCAGCTGCGTGAAAGAGAAGAAAAAATAAAAGAAAAAAAGCTGGTGCTCCATCTCGAAAGGGATGCGTGGTCAAATTGTCGAATGACTAAGGCAAGCAACAACGAAAGAGTACCCCCCCTGGTGCAATAAGCAATGTCTGCCTGGTAGGTGAAAACCCCGACGTGCTCCGTCCCGGCACCGTACATAGGGATGCGAGGGGCTGTGGTCATACAACTACGACCATGCATGACATGTATATACCCCCCCTCTCTCACCTTCCAGTATCTTCCCGAAACCGATACCTCCTTGTTCTGTTTGGCACATAACAGCACAGCACAGAACAACACAACACACACGAAGCAAGCGTTATCGAGGAGTTGAGGGGGGGGTCAGGACCGTGGGTAGATTGCGTCAGCACGTCAGCACAGTTTCTGGTATCAGGGCGGGAGGGAGAAAGCCTAACGTTGAGATGGATATCTTGATATTGATGGGGTGTATTCGATGCGACACCAATAAACGGAAAAATAGCAGTGTCAGCCAAAAACATACGGGGATACGCCAGGCGATGCCATGGAGATCAACGGTTCGACTCGATTCGATTCGACTCGATTCGATAGATCGAAACGCTAACGCCAACCCCAACGATATGTTTAACGCTGTCGCTAACGCTGTCGCTAACGCTGTCGCTAACGCTGTCGCTAACGCTGACGCTGTCGGCCTATACGCCTGTCGCTTTATACGCTGTCGTCTATCTAAGCGCTGGTTCAGTAACGGCTGCTCGCGGTAACGTCTGTCGCTAACGCTGTCCGCGTCAACAGCTGTCGCCTATACGCTGATCGCTAACACGCTGTCGCTAACGCTGAGTCGTGCTAGACGCTGTCGCTAACGCTGTCGCTAACGCACTGTCGCTAAACGCTTGTCGCTAACGGCTGTCGCTAACGCTGTCAACGCTGCGCAACGCTGTGCTGTCGCAACGCTTGTCGCCAACGCTGTCTGCCAACGGCTGTCAGCCAACGCGTGTCGCCAACGCTGTCGCCACTAACGCTGACGCTAACGCTGCGCTAACGCTGACGCTAACGCTAACGCTAACGCTACGCTAACGCTGACGCTAACGCTAACGCTAACGCTGACGCTAACGCTAACGCTAACGCTAACGCTGAACGCTAACGCTGACGCTAACGCTGTACGCTAACGCTAACGCTAACGCTGACGCTAACGCTACGCTTACGCTGACGCTAACGCTGAGGCTAACGCTAACGCTACAACGCTGCGCTAGCCCACGCAACGCAACGCTAACGCTAACGCCATAACGCTAACGCTAACGCTAAGCCAACACTAACGCTAACGCCATAATGCTAACGCTAAAGCCAACGCTATACGCCTAACGCTAACGCTAACGCTAACGCTAACGCTAACGCTAACGCTAACGCTAACGCTAACGCTAACGCTAACGCTAACGCTAACGCTAACGCTAACGTCCGCGATTGGTTTGTGTATGTTACCATTAACATTAAACCGTCATTTCCACCCATCCACATCCAGCACACCCAGTGTCCGCGCTTATACTCCATCCTATTGTAGAGAGATACCAGCTCTTCCATCACAACACTACGAGACAGGTAAAAAAACACATGGCATGCAAAACGTACGGGGTACGAAAATCAGGACATACGTAAAGCCAAAACACCCTACGTAATGACAACTCGAAACTTCGTATATAGGTCATGGCTTCACCTGGTCTCCGTCTGGAATTCTGGCATCCTGATCCAGGGCCATAGACGCCAGCTCTTGCTCCGTCACCGCTACCTACCCACCCAAAACCCAGCGATAAGCAAACCATAACCCAACCATAACCCAGCAATAAGCCAGCGAAAGACCAGCGATTGGCCAACCATATTCCAGCGATGATCCAGCAAAAAAAACAGCGATTGGCCAACCATATTCCCGCGATGATCATCCAGCGANTCGCTGGATGATCATCGCGGGAATATGGTTGGCCAATCGCTGTTTTTTTTGCTGGATCATCGCTGGAATATGGTTGGCCAATCGCTGGTCTTTCGCTGGCTTATTGCTGGGTTATGGTTGGGTTATGGTTTGCTTATCGCTGGGTTTTGGGTGGGTAGGTAGCGGTGACGGAGCAAGAGCTGGCGTCTATGGCCCTGGATCAGGATGCCAGAATTCCAGACGGAGACCAGGTGAAGCCATGACCTATATACGAAGTTTCGAGTTGTCATTACGTAGGGTGTTTTGGCTTTACGTATGTCCTGATTTTCGTACCCCGTACGTTTTGCATGCCATGTGTTTTTTTACCTGTCTCGTAGTGTTGTGATGGAAGAGCTGGTATCTCTCTACAATAGGATGGAGTATAAGCGCGGACACTGGGTGTGCTGGATGTGGATGGGTGGAAATGACGGTTTAATGTTAATGGTAACATACACAAACCAATCGCGGACGTTAGCGTTAGCGTTAGCGTTAGCGTTAGCGTTAGCGTTAGCGTTAGCGTTAGCGTTAGCGTTAGCGTTAGCGTTAGCGTTAGCGTTAGCGTTAGGCGTTAGCGTTGGCTTTAGCGTTAGCATTATGGCGTTAGCGTTAGTGTTGGCTTAGCGTTAGCGTTAGCGTTATGCGTTAGCGTTAGCGTTGCGTTGCGTGTAGCGTCAGTCATGTAGCGTTAGCGTTAGCCTCAGCGTTAGCGTCAGCGTAAGCGTCAGCGTTAGCGTAGCGTTAGCGTTAGCGTTAGCGTCTAGCGTTAGCGTCAGCGTTAGCGTCAGCGTTACCGTTAGCGTTAGCGTTAGCGTCAGCGTTAGCGTTAGCGTTAGCGTCAGCGTTAGCGTCAGCGTTAGCGTTAGCGTTAGCGTCAGCGTTAGCGTCAGCGTTAGCGCAGCGTTAGCGGTGAGCGACAGCGTTGGCGACACGCCGTTGGCATGACAGCGTCGTATTTGGCAGACAGCGTTGGCGACAAGCGTTGCGACAGACAGCGTTGGCGCGTTAGACAGCGGTTTGCGACAGCGTCGATCGTAGCGAGCAGCGTTTTAGCGACAGTGCGTTAGCGACAGCGTTAGCGACAGCGTCCTAGCACGACTCAGCGTTTAGCGACAGCGTGTTAGCGAACCAGCGTATAGCGACAGCGTTGACGCGACCAGGCGGTTAGCGACAGACGTTACCGCGAGCAGCCGTTACTGAACCAGCGCTTAGATAGACGACAGCGTATAAAGCGACAGGCGTATAGGCCGACAGCGTAACGCTAACGCTAACGCTAACGCTAACGCTAACGCTAACGCTAACGCTAACGCTAACGCTAACGCTAACGCTAACGCTAACGCTAACGCTAACGCTAACGCTAACGCTAACGCTAACGCTAACGCTAACGCTAACGCTAACGCTAACGCTAACGCTAACGCTAACGCTAACGCTAACGCTAACGCTAACGCTAACGCTAACGCTAACGCTAACGCTAACGCTAACGCTAACGCTAACGCTAACGCTAACGCTAACGCTAACGCTAACGCTAACGCTAACGCTAACGCTAACGCTAACGCTAACGCTAACGCTAACGCTAACGCTAACGCTAACGCTAACGCTAACGCTAACGCTAACGCTAACGCTAACGCTAACGCTAACGCTAACGCTAACGCTAACGCTAACGCTAACGCTAACGCTAACGCTAACGCTAACGCTAACGCTAACGCTAACGCTAACGCTAACGCTAACGCTAACGCTAACGCTAACGCTAACGCTAACGCTAACGCTAACGCTAACGCTAACGCTAACGCTAACGCTAACGCTAACGCTAACGCTAACGCTAACGCTAACGCTAACGCTAACGCTAACGCTAACGCTAACGCTAACGCTAACGCTAACGTCCGCGATTGGTTTGTGTATGTTACCATTAACATTAAACCGTCATTTCCACCCATCCACATCCAGCACACCCAGTGTCCGCGCTTATACTCCATCCTATTGTAGAGAGATACCAGCTCTTCCATCACAACACTACGAGACAGGTAAAAAAACACATGGCATGCAAAACGTACGGGGTACGAAAATCAGGACATACGTAAAGCCAAAACACCCTACGTAATGACAACTCGAAACTTCGTATATAGGTCATGGCTTCACCTGGTCTCCGTCTGGAATTCTGGCATCCTGATCCAGGGCCATAGACGCCAGCTCTTGCTCCGTCACCGCTACCTACCCACCCAAAACCCAGCGATAAGCAAACCATAACCCAACCATAACCCAGCAATAAGCCAGCGAAAGACCAGCGATTGGCCAACCATATTCCAGCGATGATCCAGCAAAAAAAACAGCGATTGGCCAACCATATTCCCGCGATGATCATCCAGCGAAAAGCCGGCGATGGTCCAACCACAATCCAGCGATAATCCACCGAAACATCGGCGATTAAGCCAACCATATTCCAGCGATACGAAAACGAAAATCCAGCGATTGACCAACCATATTCCAGCGAAAATCCACCGAAAAGCCATTTATGTACCATATGGATAAGCCGTAGAGAGCCACAGGTAAGCCACAAAACCAGCGACAAGCCATCGGCGAGCCATCGGCAAGCCATCGGCAAGCCATCGGCAAGCCATCGGCAAGCCATCGGCAAGCCAGGGATACGCCACCGCAAGGATAGCGCAGTAGTACAGGCAGGAAACACCAACACGCCCACAAAAGGTGCGACAGAGCGCGTTACAGCCAGCAAGGGAAGGGGGGGAGGCAGGGAGAGAGGAAGGGAGGGACGGAGAGACGGAGGGAGGGAGGGAGGAACGGAGAGACGGAGGGAGGGGGGGACGGAGAGACGGAGGGAGGGAGGGACGGAGAGACGGAGGGACGGACGGAAGGATTTCAGGCACGGAGGCCAGGAGAGAATGCGAGAACGAGACGGGGGACAGCACGAATGAAATCCTGCGGGCCCGCTGACGTCCTGCCCCCGCATACCTGCAAAGCCAATTAAAGCCACGCTCAGAGACGCCGGGATTTTATTTTGACAGCTGCCGAGAAGTTGCCCAGCAGTTGCCCAAGCGATTGCCGAGTGGCTGCCCCTACGTACGCTTTCAATTTCACCACGCGAACTGACTGGAGGAAAGCACCCCCCCCCCCCTACGTTTCGTTGTTGGTGTTATGTCTATCAGGCTGTTGACCTTGTCCTTTCGGCTGTAAGTTTTGCCTCGCCATCGCCGCCGTCACCACACCCTACCTCTGGTCACAAGACCAATGCCCAGGACGGCAAAGGGGAAGGAGCGGGAGGGGGGGGTGAGGGAGTTCTAGGGGAGACGGAAGGGGCTACTACTGTTAGTAGCGACGGCGGGGGGGAGAGCGGTCTGGGCAGCTCCTGGGGAAGTTTCTCCAGCGTGGTCGGACCTGATGAGGCTGCGCGGAACCCTATGCAAGAACAGGAGCAGCAGCAGGAGGGGGAGGGTGGAGAGGAAGACGACGATGACGACGACGATGAAACCGTGAGAAGGGGGATCTGGTTTCCCCCGCCTTTTATGGCCCCGTCCCCACCCCCACCCCCGATACCGGCTTCTGGGGCGAGTGGAACTCCTCTGCTCGCGGCGGACCCCGCGGTTGGCCACCGGCCTCCTCCCGCGTACTCTTACTTTGACGACGATGACCTTGACGTCGGTTGTGGTGGCGCCGCGACAGACTCTGCTGGGAGAGGTGGTGACGCGCGTAGCCAGTACGGGGGCGGGAGCGGGAGCGGTGGAGCGCGGCGGTTATCGCAAGAGCAGGGGGGGGAGGAGAGGCGAGCTGGGGCTGCCGGAGTTGACGCTCGTCGTCGGCAAAATAGCGTCAGCGGTGGTTACGGTAGCCGGGGGAACGCTAACCGCGTTGGCGCCAGCGTAGGTGGCAGTGGCAGTGGTAGCGGTAGCGACCGGAGGACGGGGCGGAGCGCCCCGGACAGCTCTCAGGGGCGGCGACAGCGACACCACTATCAGAAGCAGCAGCAGCAGCAGCGGCTGCCGCGGCTTGGGCACGAGTCGAGCGACGGGGAAGGGGGGGAGTTCGTAGTGCTGGTGAGCAGGGAGGCGACCGTAAAGGAGCTGGCGGCCAGGGTCGGGGGTTTCCCGCAGGATTGGCTGGAGGAGGCGTTCGGCGCTGTGGTGCGGAGACAGGTGGAGAGGGCGGTCTATGATGCGCGGGCGCGGGCGGCGGTGAAGCGCGCTGTGAGGCTGTTGGACGGGAGGGTTTCTTGGAAGCAGGTGGGCGTTTTTCTTCTTTTTCTTTTTATCATTTTTTTTTAATTTTGTGAAAATGGCAGAAAGGAAGGGAGGGAGGGAGGGAGGCCGGGGGGCGAGTAAGCGGGGGGGAGAAGGAGGGAGGACGGAGGGGAGGAGAGAGGGGCAATAAGGGAGGGAGGAAAGAAGGAAGAGAGGGAGGCATTCCTAGACATGCTCGGAGGGGCGTAGCGGGCGATGTTGGGCCCTGGTCCTTCGTGCTCCCCGGTGGGAGTTGGCAGCAGCACGTGAAGAGCGTGGTTTTAGAACGGCCTTATACTGCTGCCTGGGGGGGGGGGGGGGGGGGGGGGTGCTTTCCTCCAGTCAGTTCGCGTGGTGAAATTGAAAGCGTACGTAGGGGCAGCCACTCGGCAATCGCTTGGGCAACTGCTGGGCAACTTCTCGGCAGCTGTCAAAATAAAATCCCGGCGTCTCTGAGCGTGGCTTTAATTGGCTTTGCAGGTATGCGGGGGCAGGACGTCAGCGGGCCCGCAGGATTTCATTCGTGCTGTCCCCCGTCTCGTTCTCGCATTCTCTCCTGGCCTCCGTGCCTGAAATCCTTCCGTCCGTCCCTCCGTCTCTCCGTCCCTCCCTCCCTCCGTCTCTCCGTCCCCCCCTCCCTCCGTCTCTCCGTTCCTCCCTCCCTCCCTCCGTCTCTCCGTCCCTCCCTTCCTCTCTCCCTGCCTCCCCCCCTTCCCTTGCTGGCTGTAACGCGCTCTGTCGCACCTTTTGTGGGCGTGTTGGTGTTTCCTGCCTGTACTACTGCGCTATCCTTGCGGTGGCGTATCCCTGGCTTGCCGATGGCTTGCCGATGGCTTGCCGATGGCTTGCCGATGGCTTGCCGATGGCTCGCCGATGGCTTGTCGCTGGTTTTGTGGCTTACCTGTGGCTCTCTACGGCTTATCCATATGGTACATAAATGGCTTTTCGGTGGATTTTCGCTGGAATATGGTTGGTCAATCGCTGGATTTTCGTTTTCGTATCGCTGGAATATGGTTGGCTTAATCGCCGATGTTTCGGTGGATTATCGCTGGATTGTGGTTGGACCATCGCCGGCTTTTCGCTGGATGATCATCGCGGGAATATGGTTGGCCAATCGCTGTTTTTTTTGCTGGATCATCGCTGGAATATGGTTGGCCAATCGCTGGTCTTTCGCTGGCTTATTGCTGGGTTATGGTTGGGTTATGGTTTGCTTATCGCTGGGTTTTGGGTGGGTAGGTAGCGGTGACGGAGCAAGAGCTGGCGTCTATGGCCCTGGATCAGGATGCCAGAATTCCAGACGGAGACCAGGTGAAGCCATGACCTATATACGAAGTTTCGAGTTGTCATTACGTAGGGTGTTTTGGCTTTACGTATGTCCTGATTTTCGTACCCCGTACGTTTTGCATGCCATGTGTTTTTTTACCTGTCTCGTAGTGTTGTGATGGAAGAGCTGGTATCTCTCTACAATAGGATGGAGTATAAGCGCGGACACTGGGTGTGCTGGATGTGGATGGGTGGAAATGACGGTTTAATGTTAATGGTAACATACACAAACCAATCGCGGACGTTAGCGTTAGCGTTAGCGTTAGCGTTAGCGTTAGCGTTAGCGTTAGCGTTAGCGTTAGCGTTAGCGTTAGCGTTAGCGTTAGCGTTAGCTCGTTAGCGTGGTAAGCGTTAGCGTTAGCATTATGGCGTTAGCGTGAGCTTTAGCGTTAGCATTATGGCGTTAGCGTTAGTGTTGGCATTAGCGTTAGCGTTAGCGTTATGGCGTTAGCGTTAGCGTTGGCGTTGGCGTGGGCGTTAGCGTCAGCGTCAGTGTTAGCGTTAGCGTTAGCCTCAGCGTTAGCGTCAGCGTAAGCGTCAGCGTTAGCGTCAGCGTTAGCGTTAGCGTTAGCGTCAGCGTTAGCGTCAGCGTTAGCGTCAGCGTTAGCGTTAGCGTTAGCGTTAGCGTCAGCGTTAGCGTTAGCGTTAGCGTCAGCGTTAGCGTCAGCGTTAGCGTTAGCGTTAGCGTCAGCGTTAGCGTCAGCGTTAGCGTCAGCGTTAGCGTTGGCGTCTCCAGGCGGAACAGCGTTAAGCCGACAGCGTTAGCGACAGCGTTAAAAGCGACCCCATGCGTTAGCGATCAAGCGAATTTTGGCTGATCATGCTTTTTGTTGTGCGTACTGCGTTGCTTGGTCTGAACTGCGTTTGGGTCTCGTGTATTCAGCTCGTGTCGGCGGGACAGTTAGTTATCTTACGTTGGCGACAGCTGTTGGCGACTCTTAGCGTTTGGCGACAGCGTTAGCGACAGCGTTTAGCGACAGCGTTTTGAGCTGACTCAAGTCATGTTTTAGGCGACAAGCTAGCGACAGCTCGGTACTGACGGAGCGTTTTAGCGACAGCGTCTATCGACTCAAGCGAGGTTAGCGACAGCGTCCTCAAGACCGAATCAGCAAGTGTTATGCTACAGGCGTTTAGCGAAGCGTTGTTTAGCGAACCGAACAGTATAGCGACAGCGTTCCAACGACAGCTAAGTTTTCAGACTCTCTGAACACGGGGTTAAGCTTGACAGGCGTTACCGCGACAAGCGTTAGCAGAACAAAGCTCGGTTAGCGACAGCGTTAAACATATCGTTGGGGTTGGCGTTAGCGTTTCGATCTATCGAATCGAGTCGAATCGAATCGAGTCGAACCGTTGATCTCCATGGCATCGCCTGGCGTATCCCCGTATGTTTTTGGCTGACACTGCTATTTTTCCGTTTATTGGTGTCGCATCGAATACACCCCATCAATATCAAGATATCCATCTCAACGTTAGGCTTTCTCCCTCCCGCCCTGATACCAGAAACTGTGCTGACGTGCTGACGCAATCTACCCACGGTCCTGACCCCCCCCTCAACTCCTCGATAACGCTTGCTTCGTGTGTGTTGTGTTGTTCTGTGCTGTGCTGTTATGTGCCAAACAGAACAAGGAGGTATCGGTTTCGGGAAGATACTGGAAGGTGAGAGAGGGGGGGTATATACATGTCATGCATGGTCGTAGTTGTATGACCACAGCCCCTCGCATCCCTATGTACGGTGCCGGGACGGAGCACGTCGGGGTTTTCACCTACCAGGCAGACATTGCTTATTGCACCAGGGGGGGTACTCTTTCGTTGTTGCTTGCCTTAGTCATTCGACAATTTGACCACGCATCCCTTTCGAGATGGAGCACCAGCTTTTTTTCTTTTATTTTTTCTTCTCTTTCACGCAGCTGGATTGCTAGCAGGGTAGGTCGTGCCTGTTGTATATGGCATTGCATTGTCTGCTCTGCTTACTGCATTGCAGCGTAGTATCTCTGTGTCGTAGTTTTGTGACCACATAACTGGTACGATCTCTCTAGGATGAAGAATCGGCACAGACACTGGGTGTGCTGGATGTCGACGGGTAGAAAATACGGCGTAATGTGAAGAACACACACCAGGGGGGTGACACTTGTATGCATATCATACTCACCACCACCGTCTCATTTGGAGCCTGTACTCGTGGAATTTTGTCCCGAAATATAATGCCCGTTGGGAACATAATATGAATGTTGAACGGTGCTTATACTCCCGGTCGTAGTGGTGTGGATATGGTGTGAGCTGGAAAAAAACAAAAGTGTAGGAATTGTAAGTATACAGGAACACGTGTATTCGTAGGAATGCGTGTGGGAATGTGCTTCAGGAGTTGTATATAGGAACACGTGTAAGAATTGATGTATTGATTTGCAATTTACGTGTTCGTATAAGGAATACGTGTACTAAAAAATAAAATAAAATAAAATGCAGGAACACGTGTGATAAATTTCGTGTGGGTTGTTGCCCTGTTGCTGTACAGTACAGGACCCCTGATAAGAAAACGAGCAATAAGAAATGCAGGCTGAGATTTGAAGGGAATTAAGGAATTCGGGAGCCGTCATGCTGAAGTAAGTGTAGAACGCACCCATTATCAAATAAGAAACCCAGCCTGGATCAGATTTCCTGTTTCGTACTATTAATAGGTGTCCTGCACTAACTGTAGTCTGTATGCCTGTACCTGCGGTATTCCATGGTGTGCCTCTTGACCGCAGGCTCGAGAGTATTTTCCGTGTGTTGTACCAGGTATTAAACTTGTCTGGTTATGAATATGTAGTGTAGATTGTTATACGCACACGCTGGATGGATATTGTCTGTATTTTTTCCATGGCTTCCATCTTGCTACTCTGTTTCATTTATGTATATTAAAAAAAAATAAAAAACAACAGCTGTGAGATCGAGGGTTTCGTCGAAACTCATCTTCGCTACGTAGCTGAGTGTAATACTTCGATCGTTTAATGCTTTGTTTACTATACGGTACATTGTTACTTTTTCCACGACTTTAGCTTGTTGTTTTTTTATTGTGTTTGATGTTTTGCTTGCAATGCGGTACAATATGCTCTGCTCTTGACGAATTTCTGCGCTCGCGCCCAGCGCGTCTTTAGGTTCCTCATTTTGTTTTTCTTGTTTCCTCACCCCCCCCCCCCCCCGCCTCGTTTTTTCTCCTTATTTTCGTACTTGTCTTTTCGTGTTGTTCCCTCTCTTGTTCCTTGAAGGTCGGAATGGCGGCGGCAGGTGGAGGCGTTTTGCTGTTTCTGAGTGGAGGGGTCGCGGCACCGTCCGTCACGGCGTCTCTGTCGGCCGTGGGGTACGTTGCGCAAACAAGAAAAAGCAAAATGATGTTCATACTGTATAATAATATTACGGGGGACCATGGAAANCAAGGGGAGGGGGGGCGGAGGAGGGAAGGGTAAGGGTAAGGGTAAGGGTAAGCGAGGAGAGTGGGGAAGGGAGGGGGTCACGGGAATCGTGGGACGCGGGACGTGTGGCCTAGTCGGGGCATTTCACGGGTATAATCGCTGGGCTGGTGCGCATAATCTTTTCGTGTGAGGGAAACAAAACAATAAGCAAATACCCCGCCACGCTTCGTGACTCACGACCGCAGCAACAACCTATAGCAGTAACAGCACACCGATCATATACTGGCCACTTCGTCTACGAGTATACCAGGTACAGTACTTTTCTTCTCGTTTGTTTCCCGTCCCATTTATTATCTTCGCCGTTCTTTTCTCTCTCCCCCTTTAGCCGTAACTCAGATCTGGGGTCACTAAGTAGGCTCTTCTCCTACGGTACGTGCCTTGCATTCTTATCGCGAGAAGATTTCAGCACTCTCTTCCCTCGTCGACTCGCGTCGAATTCTGTACTATTAATATTGAATTCAGAGATATATGTATACATACTCGTACAGACTCATAGAATAACACAATATCAGTGCGACGAAATCCTACATCTCACAAATCTCTCACAAAAAAAAAACGCAGCTACAAGCAGACTGTACTGCATACCGCTGTATACACTGAAGAGATTCGTCGAATCCCAGCCGAATCACAGCCGAGATTCTTACCCCAAAGCAACAGCCAGCACGGAGTGGTGGCACACAAGTCTACTGGTAAGCCACAATCAACGAGGTACATAACTAAACGAGTGATCTAGGCGGTAACACTTCGTGCATAAATAACCACTTGAATCCAATCGTTCAGAGCTACACAACAGCAGCACAACGCGACACCACCATTTTTCTTTCATTTTTTTTTCAAACCAATTTTTTGTTCACGGTGTAGGACCGCACCGCACCGTGCCGCCAAACTCTTGTTGGTGTTCGTACATACCTGGTACAATAACCCAGGCACACAAGGCGGCACAATCTAGCCGGCAATAACAAAACAGGTCCATAAAGAGAGCGAGCGCAAGGATGACGAGAAAAAACACACCCACAATCACTCAGGATGTAAGGGCTGTTAGGTTGGGTGACTATGAGTCGCCGTATAGTTACTACCACTCTGTCCCGAAATATAAAAACCGTTTTCATTTAACATGAGTGTACAAAATGTGCTTATATTTCGGGACAGAGTGGGAGTTGACTAGGCCGCTGCGGTGCCAATTATCTGTCAAATTGGGTTCCTTTGTTTTGTAGCAAGGCTTGTTTCGATTTTCGCTGTATTTAAGCTTGATTTAGATGTTTACCGTATTTTTTGTAGGAAGGCTTGTTGGCCTTAAAATACGTTGCGTGTGCACCATGAAGCCAAATACGCAGCGTAAACACTCTAATAGACAAGCACGAATGCCTCTGGCGGCGCCTTGAGAAGGATTATCCAGCGGGCCCTCCGGGCGCCCCCCCCCGCGGGCCCCCCTCGGTCGGGGGGGGTGTACTCAATAGCCGCATGTTGTGCATGGCCGTAGTCGTATGACCATAGACCCTCGCACCCGTACAATAACGGGACGGAGCACGTTGGGCTTTCACCAACCAGGCAGGCATTGCTTGCACCAAGGGCGAAGCGCCCAGAGGTGTTGGGCGAGTCGCATGAAGGGTGAGCTGCGCCCTACGAAGAACCGCTTGTGAGGCGGACTCGCATATGGACGACAGCCTCCAATGAATCGGGGCTCTTTTAGCTCACTTCGTTCGCCTGACTATAATCGACTAAAGTCAGTTATGCTGGCGAAATCACGCAACTAATGACTACAGTACGCGACAGATGTTAAGAATCTGGTAATTAAGAATTTGAGACTTCATATTTTTGGGGGGAAATAAGAACGCGACCTCTTTGTACTGAAAATAGTGTGGAACACACCCAGTAGAATATAATTTCAGTCTGCCCCAAAAAAAAGAAGAGATTCTTAACATCTGTCGGGTACTACTGTAGTCGCTAAAGTCCAGCCACCAACAATTGACACAACTTGCCTCACTTTTCTTTTTCTTTCTTCAGTTTTGTTTTTCTCCATGTAATTATCTTCGCTCTTCCTTTTCTCTCCCTATAAAATAGTCGTAACTCAGATCCGGGGTCACATAGCACCCCCCCCCCCCCCCCCTCCCCACCATTAGTAGTTCGTGCCATCAGTTTTATCGCGAGAACACTTCCGCCCTTTCTTCCCTCGGCGACTCTCGTCTTACCATACAGTATGATACCAGGTATACATATACTTGGTGTACTGCTGTATATGAATAGCTATGTTTGTGAGATGTTCGTCTTTTTTGCAACATATCTCTTCGTACAAGCACTTTTCGGCAATATACCGTATGTATGCAAGTATCATACCTGTAAGAAATTTTGAAAGCCATCACTTTAGAGCATCAAGAAGATTGAGGAGACTCCAAATAAAATAAAATAAAATAAAATCAAATTGCCGGGTCGGGCCGGCGGGAGGTGCAAGAGTCTCGAGAGAAAGCAAACAAACACGACACAAAAAAAATGGAAATAAAACGAACATAATACAATTTAAATTAAATTAAACAAGAATAAAACTTTTGAAACAAAGCATCAAATTTTGAAAAAAAAATCTAGTAGTCGAAAACCGAAGAAAACGAAACAAAAACAAAACAGGTCAAACTACTGGACCTCGACGAAACAATGAATTAAAATGCTTGTTTTAGGGGGGAGACGAAATAACGAAACTTTCTTCTTTTTTTTTTGGGGGGGGGGGGGGCAAAGTAAGACGAAAACAAAAAAACGAACAAAACTTTTGGGACTCATATATAGATAACGACCAAACATATACACCTGGCTACAAAAAAAAAGTAAGTTTGGTCTTATCATAGGGGACGAAAAAGGAGAAAAAAACAACACACACACAACTCTTTTGGGGCCCAAGAGATATGGGACCAAACAAATACCAGGTATTTTTGTATTTTTTTTAAGTTTGGTCTTATCAACCGTCAACTGGTTTAAGCGCGCAGCAAGTGCCAGTATTTAAGTACAGGAACAATATGCTGCCTGCCTGCGCCCGGTATTTGGTATATTGAATCGTTCCCCAACCAAGCAGAAATGGCCGATACTACTGTAACGGTCACTTTAAGACGTCATTTTTTCGCTTTTCAAGTCCCAAAGGTTTATACCTGGTATACGTTACGCCAAAACTTGTAAATGACACAAAACAAGCAGCCACACACAGAACGAGGCAAAAAAAAAAAAACGTCGTGCCGCACGGTTGACACCTACGTATGACCTGCGACCTGAGACCCACAAGGTGTGTGTGTATGTTCTTCACATTAAACCGTCCTTTCTACCCGTCGACATCCAACACACCCACTCTTCTCTTTTTTTTTTCTCTTGCATGCACCTGGATTGCTAGCAGGGTAGGTCTTGCCTGTCATATATGGCATTGCATTGTCTGCTCTGCTTACTGCACTGAGTGTAGTATCTCTGTGTCGTAGTTTTGTGACCACAGAACTGGTACCTCTCTAGGATGATGAATCGGCACGGACACTGGGTGTGCTGGATGTCGACGGGTAGAAAGGAAGGTTTAATGTGAAGAACACACACACAAGTGTCTGTGCCGATTTTTCATCCTAGAGAGATACCAGTTTTTATGTGTTCACAAAACCACGACACATGAGGTGCTGCGCTGGCAGTGCAGTAAGCAGAGCAGACAACAATGCAATGCCATATACGACAGGCACGGCCTACCCTGCTAGCAATCCAGCTGCGTGAAAGAGGAAAATAATTGAAAAAGAAAAAAAGCGAAAAGGAAAAATAAAAATAAAAAATAATAAAAATAAGGCGGTATGAGTGTGTGTGTGTTCTTACATTAAACCTTCCTTTCTACCCGTCGACATCGAGTACGAGTGGGTGGTTTAAGTAAAATCTCCGGTGAATTGATCTGGAAAGCAGAAGTGACCCAAGAAACCCATTTGAGTGAAAACAATCTAGAAATCTCGTGCGACTTGAGCTGGGAAGTACTACTATGCATGTACAACAAGTGACGACAAAAAAAAGGCAAAAGGTATTCGTACCTGGCAGGCGATATGAAAAAGGTATGCATGTGATAAAAACATAAGCAGTAGATGAATACCATAGCCTCCTCGCTCGTGTACACAGGCGAGAGCACAGACTAAGCAAACGAACGCAAACGTTCGACAACAGTACAGTTGTTGCCAGTTCGTTGTCAGCGCCGCGCGCGACATCTCTCAGTGGAGAGCGAGGGAGGGAGGGAAGCGGGAGGGAGAAGGGAGTGAAAAGGACCAGGCTTTCCAAAACACAAGCCCCTCGGGTGGTCCAGGAAGTCAGAACTGTACCGGCTGGCACAAACTGACCATTGCTTTACTGCCATACTCCAGCTGGTGTGTGGTGCACGTATCACCAGCTGTGCAGAACCGCTACAAACGGTAACTTTGTATGTAGGTATTTCATCATAATCATCATCGATCATAACTATCCATCACCATCATCGATCATCTTGAACCGAGGGGTGTGTGTGTTCTTCACATTAACCCGTCCTTTCCACCCGCCGACTACGAACCAGCACACCAGCACACCTATGAGTATTAATCTATTAATGTATTCAATCCTCGAGAATAAAAGCTCTACATATGGTCACAAAACTCTACTACTGTATATATACCTGGTATACTCGTAGGACGAAACGAAAATAGGAAATAGACAGAAATATACTCGATCCTGTAACTGGTACCTGGTATACATATGATATATACTACACACATAGGTACACAGTACACAGCAGCCGTACGAAGTAGTAGTTTTAAGAACGGGAAAATGCGAAATGCTTGCTGTGGTAATTGGTCGGAGATGAGTAGTATATTTTTTAATAGCTTCTACAGGTGTATATCATAGAAAGGACGGTTTATTGTGAAGAACACACACAGACAGCAGAGCAGCAACAAGCAGCAGCAGCAGTGGTGCATCATGCTTGTTCGTGTGTTTGGGTTTTTTGGTGTTTGTTATTGTTAAGTTAGTTTGCCAATTAAATATGGGTTATGAGTTTCGAAAGGTCTTCTCAGCTGAGTCTCCTCTACAAAAACAATTTGCGATGCATATTTTCTCTGTTTTGTTTTTTCTTCGAAGTTTTTAATCACGGAATTTGCAGCTCTGCCTACACCTCTAAACACCAGGTATATGTATATATGATACCGGGCATACACTCGCACTTGTGGTAGGAAATTATAATCACTGCTGTATCATAGTATGGACGTGTGCTGTGTGCTGAATGTCGTTGAGCAGAAATGGCGGCGTTTCATGTCAAGGTCAAAACCAATACCGACAACTAAAAGCTGTTGCTATTAATACTACTATACTGTACCTGGTATTATACTGCCTGGTACGACGTACCAGGTATCTACTGTACTATTAATACTAGCCCACACAACTATCTGGTACAACGAGAACTACTCTGGACGGAGAGGTAAGCAGCGTTTGGTCTTACTCATAATTCACGCTACGCTCCTTACATTTCCGGCCCGAGTGGTATTCGTTTACTGTCTAATTGTGTTTACCATTGCTATTCCAATACCTGTAGCAAATACCGGTTTTACAGCAGTACGCGACGTATGTTAATAAGAACTTGGGAGTTAAGAACTTCAGGCTGATCATGATTTTCAAATGAGGGTATTCTTTCTAAATCAAGAATTTACAGCTAAGAATTTGTGCTGAGCGAGGATCGCCCGTTTAGATCCTATACAACAGCCTTCAAGCAGCCCTATTGCTCAACGTTGGCATCACAGTTAGTAGTATTAATAGTAAGCCGCGACCCTTATTAGCCGTAACAGGAGATTCTTAACTGGCTGTCGCGTACTGTATACAACTGCTGCTGCCACTACTTGTGGTCCAACCGCCAGAGCCCGAGAGACAGAAAGCCCACCCACCACACTAATAGTATATATTAGGCGAACGACGCGCAACAACTATCAATCTGAGAGCGGCCGAATAACTAACCCGGAGAGCGATATTATTTTCGAGGCGCAGCGCGGTGCGCAAGGAGCAGTAAAAAATATATTCATTTATTTTGCCTTTTATGTGTAAGATGTACTAATGATGTTCTCACATTAGCTCATTTCCCTGAAATCTGGCTCGTGGTCACACACCAAAGCTTCACTGCCGAGCACATGTGTTAAAACTGTGAATTTCATTCAACCTGTACCGCTTCGGTCTGCGCAAGCAGTACACATAGGCGCCGCCGCTGCTGCAGCAGCAGGAGCAGCAGCAACAACAACAACAACAAGCAGGTGGGGCTAGCCACACACACATATTTATATTTATATATACAACGGGACAAACAGCAAATAACCAGCCAAAAAAGGGTGACGGCATCTATAGTTTCCTGAGCACGAGCGTAACACGCGCGATTTACTTGCACCTTGCACTCTCACCTCAAAAGGTCGCGAGGGCTCAACTCGTCACGAGGGACGCGCATAATACCCCCGGCCCGGGCTACAACCGATCAACGCCGCCACCACCACCACCACCGCCACCACGCAGTCAGGACAGCCAGCCACCAGTAGTCCCCGGGCTATAGCTGGATGCCCCACACAACAGGCAAATCATAAGACAGAGCTCGATCTCCGCTCGCGCACCCCACCAAAACGCCCCGCACACCTCAACCCTTTCGTCTGCTGGCTGCTGAGCAGGCGCAAACAATCCCCCGGTGGTGCCTCCCCCTCGCGCATAGCACACAAGAGTACAGGGAGCATGTGGCAGGACCAGGGCAACAGTGCTTGGGTGCTTCAGGTAGCTGTGCACGAGAGACCGAGACGTGACCACGCCAGCCCTTACACACCCCCGCTCCCCTTGCGTGCAAGAAGATTCGTAAGATCTTGGGTCGGGCCCCGGATCTCGGATCTGTAGTCTAGAGCGCGCCGTGATTGGTTGAGTCAACCATGTCACCATGACCCTTGAGTTGAAGTCGGGGTTGGACGTTGTGTGCGTGTCGCTCATTGTTGGTCTGAAGATACAGCCATTTCATATATGCATATAATTCATATTTCCCCGTGTTGTGCGCAACAAATACCACCTATGTCCCAAAATATAGGGGCCATTTGGATTGAATAGAAACGTACAAACTGTCCTTATGGTATATACGTATACATATATGTAATATAACAGCACTACGAGTATTAAGGGGCCCCTTCGGGCAAAAAATAGAAGAGCACTGCTGCAGTCTTGGGAAAAACAAAAACACGACGTACGTTTTTTTTCAGTTGCAATACTATTTCTTGGTGTAAATTCGACCTTTCATGACTCCCTACCGAAAACGACATATCTCCAGTTCTAAAGGCAGCTTTAGAGAGCGTAGGCCAGGGGAAAGCTTTTTGTGTCAGGCGCTGGATCGATCCGACGCCTTTTTCCTCACGAAAAGTGCCTCTTATTCGAAAACAATTGATTCTCCATACATCTGGTACCCATAGACGAACTTGAAAAATGGGAGTTTCTCAGGCTGCTGATATAATAAATACTGTTTTAACTCAGGTGTTCGACAAAAACGCCGAGCACTAGTCATAGGCGAACCTACCTGGGCCTCTACTTCGACCGTCCGTAGCGTCCTACGCGGCGACAGCAGAGTGTAGATACCAAACAGGAGCTCCGGAATAAAAAATAAAAAAATGCTGCTGAGCAATTTCGTTTCGTGATGCAAACACAACAAACAGCAAAGCCTGCCCTCCCTTGCAGATCCAAGGCCCCCAACACCTTCTAGAGAGCCATAAGAACGAACGAGCTGTACGTTGGTCGGGAGCGGGTCTGGGCATTAGAACTGGAGCCATGCCGCGTTCGGTAAGGAGTAATGATATGGTGTTATATTGTACCGGAAATAGTATTGCTGCTGTAAAAAAGGCGAAAAATATGTTTTCAAAATACTCAAGTACTCCATTATTTCTTCCGAAGGGGCCCCTTAATAATTGGTAAATGCTATATTCTCCCTCAATAATTGGTAAGTACTGCAGTAAATAAATGCCTGGCACTGGCACGTGTGGTAAGCGTGTGTACGCCCAATCCGGCGTGAGTCGATGAGGGAAGAAATGCTGGAACTCTTCTCGCGACAAAAATGCAAGTGACGCGCCCTACGAGTGAGGAGGGGGGAAGGAGCGCCCGCTATCTACCAGGTATATATGTGTGAAACCGGGTCTGAGTTTCGAAAGGAAGGGAGCTGGACAAGTAAGTCAAAATATCGATACTAATTTCAAGATAAAAAAATCCGCACTAATTTCAATATATTTCGTTTCCAGACTAAAATCATCTTTTTTTTCAAAGAGTAGTAAAAAAAAAAGAAATAACGAACAACTGGGTACAGAAACAGAATAACATCAATACTAATCGTCGATATAAAGCATAATAGATTTCAGGCTCCCTTTTTTTGTTTTCAAAAACAGTCAAAAACAAAAGGCTCGCCCTCACGGCTCACGGTACAGCAGCATAGTCTGTATGTACTGCTGTTTTGTATATAGAGCTCTTCAGCAGTAGTAGTAAAATCGCGGTGCCGCAGCAGAGCTAGGCATACCGAACGATGTCCTGATGTCAAACGGGGAGCTATGACAGCAAGTGCCACAACCACGGCAGCCGCATCCGCAGAAGAAGCGCCTTTCTCCCACGCAGCTCAGCTCAAAACAGCACCGCCTGCCCTATCGATCCCAGCACGACCTTTACGTGGACCCTTAGCATGGGCCCTTGGTCGTGGCCACGGGCCAGTGTGCTGTGGCCTGTGGTAGGCTTCGTTCTTATGTTGAGTCAACATAGACCTGCCTCCCTAACGCTGCTCTTATCGATGGATTGTGGTCAAAGCGCCATGCAATCAACTGCAGCCCCAAAGACTCCAAGAAGGAAAGAAATGCATGCACGCAAGTCCACCCTTACTACGACTACTGCTGCTGCTGCTGCTGCTTTTCATGCCTTGCTGCTCCTGCAGCAGTTGCTGCTACCGGTATTGGTCGTTGCGTACGCTATTGCGGGAGTTCACTCGGTTGCGGCTAGTTGTCTTGATGAACCCAGCACCCACTGACGACCCTTGCGACGCCGGAGACGAGAGACAGCAGACCGTGGCTGGTAGGGGCTATACGGGCTATGACCCTCAAAACATAGCCCATAGAGTATAGGGGTGGTCGGGGTCGTCGCGAGCGCGGGGTTCGGCGCAGACAACCCCCTCCAACCCCGGTAGCAACGAAAGCAAATACCAGGCCTTCGCAGTCAGGCTGCCAGCCGCCAAGCACCTCTTCCCTTCTCCCTATCATCTCCTCTATCCCCATGCCCTGAAAAAAACAAAGCGTCTGTTTGAATCGAATGACTACAAAAAAAACTACTCCTACCTGGTACGTAGTACTACTATCTGTTGTAGCTTGGTTGTAGTGTCTTTTTTTGTCATTCGTAGCCCATATGCTTTATTATGTTTACTTTTTAATCTTTATGTTTTCCTTTTCGCTTTTTCCGAGCTTTTTCTGTTGTTTTTTTCTCTTTCATGCACCTGGACTGCTAGCAGGGTACTCGTAGGTCTTGCCTGTCGTACGATGGCATTGCATTGTCTGCTCTGCTTACTGTACTGCAGCGTAGTATCTCTGTGTCGTAGTTTTTTGTGACCACAGAACTGGTACCTCTCTAGGATGAAGAATCGGCACGGACACTGGGTGTGCTGGATGTCGACGGGTAGAAAGGAAGGTTTAATGTGAAGAACACACACATAAGCCCATATCTATGGGCTATATGACCCATTAGGCCTATAGGTTATGGCCTAGCTATGACCCATGTGTGTGTTCTTCACATTAAACCGTCCTTCCTACCCGTCGACATCCAGCACACCCAGTGTCCGTGCCGATTCTTCATCCTACAGAGATATCCATATAGCCACATACCAAGTAGGTTTGAATTTCCAGCCCCGATTCCGAAATTCCAATAGTAGTAGTCCCGCGGCTCATGCCTCAATGACACGATGGCATGGGTGACGGGGGCAAACATGCCAGGAGACCGGTCGATTCGGGCGTGGCAAGGCCTGTTTGGAACATTTTCGAGCGAAGGCGACTTCCAATTTTGACTTCCACCACCAAAAAATAGGGACCTCCTTTCAAGTTTTGCCTGAAGCGTCCGCCGTCCGTCGTCACGGTCCCGAAAGAAAAAAACGAGAGGACCCTGGAGGACCGGCGATTTTTTTGGTCCACTTCCAACGCGCTCAAGTCGACGACATATATAAATGTCGTATTGCAGCGCGACTTTCTTACGTATACACTGCTGTAGCGACAGCAGTTTGCACCATTTCATACCAATCTTAGGGTGCGGGGGCGATCGGACAAGGGGTCAGTCACAGTCACATCGCGTCCTCCTACATATCACAGCAGTGGGTACCCAGGTGTGGCACAGGCCGGAAACGCTTCCTTCTCTCTTATCCATAGTGCGAAGTAAAGCTGCAGTGTAGCTAGGTCCGGCCGATTTGGTCTCTCTTAACTGTACTACATATAATCTTAGTGTGCCCACTCTCAAGTCGGGGTACCCACTGCGGCTGTATACCTGATAGCATCTTTGGTGGGTGATGGGTGGTGGTGGTGGCGTGGAGCGTCGATCAGCCCTGGTGCGAATGTGCTGAGTTTGCTACACGGAGCTGTCTCCAGGCGTACATGGGGAGTAGGGCTGCGAGATAGATGGCTACGTACTCTTTTGATATACTATTAGTAGGGTATCTGGTTTGTTTGCTGGCGTATGGAAGTTGTGCTTGCCGTGCCCTGTATGTTGGCATGGCGTTGCATTTGTCTAACATCCTTGACGACGATGTTCATATTACCTCTCATGAGTCGTAGTTTGTGGGCATAGAGAGGCTTACCTGGTATCTCTCTACTATTACGGGGACCATATTAATATCATTAGTAAATATGACCAAATATTGTCAGTAAAAAATTGGAAATATCTAGGTTTTAGTGTGTACCGTAGGTCCCATTTGCTACGTATGGTCCCCCGTAATAGCATGAAGTTACGAATCAGCGCGGACATTGGGTGTGCTGGATGTCGACGCGGGCAGAAAGAACAGTACACCACTTAGGAATGTAATACGAAGAACCCATATACACACATCGTTTTCGTGACCCAAGCGCCTGTTGTGATGAACTCATTACTCATAACGAGACAAGACGTGATAAAAAAAACGACAACAGCACCAAAAACAAGCGATACCCCTGGGCGAGATAGCTACTATTACGGGGGACCATAGTAAATAGGACCTACGGTAAACTCTAAAACCTATATATTTACCTATTTTCACTAACAATATTTGGTCCTATTTACTAGTGTTTACTATGCCCCCCCGTAAAATTAAATGCCTGGTACTGTTTGGATTAGTAGTATGATCCTGACTGCCGCTGGTTTCAATGGCAATGCGACACGCGAACCATTTCAACCACGCCCTGGCTGAACCTGTTCGGTCCAGGCTGGCAAACCGAATTGGCTTGGGAAAGCGAAGCCCCGCAGCTATGCAGCTATGCGTTATGACAGCTCTTATAGCACTCTGTGATACTGCTGGTAGCCCATAGCTCCGCGGCACCGACAAATGTACCAGATACAAATCACGATTCGATGCAGACAGCCATACACTGCAAAATGTGTTCCACACTGCATTCAAGTAGATGGTTCCCAAAACGAGGAAGCACTTGTACTGGATCATATACTGCAAACGGTATTCCGAACTGAATTCAAGTGCAGTTTGTTATCAGAATGCGGAAGTAGTTGTCAAAGATAACCTCGGTACAAATACCATCACGGGGGACCAGACAAAAATAGGGACCTACCAGGTACGGGGTACACACAAAAAACTGCTTCGTGTATATTTACCTATTTTTACTTACAACTTACAATATTTGGTCCCCTATATACTATGGCCCCCCGCAATAACCCCGATACTCTATCCACGATTTTGAGGTAAAACTACTTTGAAATAGTGTGGGACCACTATTACAGGAGTCGAAGGGTTGGAATAATTAAGAGTCAAGAGACCACTTGTACACCAACGCCCGTTCCAGCGACGAACCACTTGAAACTAAAGTTGGATTGCTTTTGCACATAGATAAGTAAAAGGGGTATTCATTCTGTATACGAACCCCTCTGACCAGCCGACTCGCCGGGAGCTGGGGACGAATCGTTTTCCCTACTATTAATAGTATATGTGCCATCGCTCATAGTATAGGACGACTGCTTGCGGTTGGGGGCGAACCTAACCCTGCTTTGCGTACGGCGGGCGAGCACCGTGTGCTAAGTGCAAATCTGGTAACCACGACCACGCTCTTGTGTTGCAGAAATAGAGGGAACGAGGGCAGGGGGCAGGGTCAGGGGTCAGGGGATCAAAGGCACCCCACCGCCGTGCGGTACGGTCGGTCACCAAGGCTGCGGTTTCACCCCGCGTTGGGTTGAGAGTTCAGAGTTTGAAAAAATTGGAACAGAAGAAAAAACTGAAAAGAGGGAGGGGGAGAAAACAAAAAACAAAAAACAAAAATAATGAAACCTTGCACCTGGTGGGTAGGTATAACCTATATGGGCTATGACCCTCCAAATCCTTTTTTTGGAGGGTCAAAGCCCATAGTGTATAACCGCACGGACGCGACCGTTCACGGCAGCAGCAGTAGCAGCAGTAGCACGGTAGCCGCAGAGGTATGATGGGAGTATTCTATCATCTTGCCCTCCCGACGAGCCAGCAGCTGGAAGGGCCTCTCGCACCCATTCAAAGGTGTATCGTCATCACCATCGTGCCAGAGGTACCAGGTACTCACGAAGCGGACGAAAGCCCATCGCCGAAAAAAGCGCTGCTTGCCACGCACTGAGCTCCATCCCTTCCCGTGGGAGCATAGTTCGTACAAGAGAGACCCCGCGACGGGCCATGCCTCTTCCTCTCGTACTTCCCGCCCCTCCCTGCGTCCTCTCCCACATATGTGGTAGTCGTGCGATTTGCCCTTTGCTTGGTGATTGTGGTGATGACCCAGCCTAATAGAGTCACTTACTTGCTGCAACGAAATATCGTATGAATATGATCATATGAAATTAATGTACTCACTGCATTTTGAAGCAGGCGTGACGCTTCCAACTTGACGTCTGACGATCTGATGATGTAGATTCGAGATTCGAGATTCGGAAGTCTTGGGGCTTGGTTCGAGCGGGGGTCCTCCGGTGGCCAATGAAAAACGATCCCGGCTTCGAAACGTAGATGGCGTTTGGTCTTAAACAGGGGGTTCTGCAACTTTCGGTTTAGGACGCAACTCTACAGCTCTACGATTAGTCTAGAGACTACTCAACAGCAGTCCATCTAAGTATGATTGAATTTCTGGATTCTGGAACTACTGCTACTATATACATACTACATACAAGTACTCCTGTACTACATTAGTTGAAACTGCGGTACTATATACTATATACCAGGTACGTATGATATACGCTTTGCTTATTGGTGCACTGAGTTGGGGGGCTTGTTTTTTTTCCTCCAATTTTGTGTGAAATGTATGGCTTTGTGCCAGTCGCCCACCTGCTGCGCGGAACTTCAGCAGTAGTGTTATGGCTTTGTGCCAGTCGCCCACCTGCTGCGCGGAACTTCAGCAGTAGTGTTACTATTAATAGGTATTTCTTCCGGGCAAATAAGTAGCGCATCTGTACGCGCGCGATGGATGTCATTGTGGAAAAAGAAAGGACAGACGTCCAGATAACAAGCACCCACACACCACATACATGTTCTTTTTACAAGGATACACCGGTTGGTAAATACTACGGTAGTTCCTTGTTCTTTTGGCTTTTTTATTCGTAGCACCTTCGAAATTTCGAGCCTCCCATAAAAAAAAAAATGAAAAAAAAAATCCACAGGTACGTACGAATTTAATTTGCAGATGACAAACCTGGTACCAGGTGTGCAATGCAATCACCGACGGGGCTCGTCTTAAACTTCGCAAAACGAAAAACGAAAACAAAACGATATACGCGTAAAATAATCCAAACAAATATCCAAACGGGGCAAAACCCGAAACACATAAATGACACACCATGAAAAAAAAGTGCATCTAATTAATAATATAATAATGTAAGATCCATACCGTAGTGAACATCGTAGCCCATATATATAGGTGTCCCAGTAAACTTGTGCGCTCGTGTGCGCACAAAAAAAATGACAGATTTTGTTTGCTGTTTACTGTACGGAACAGCTGCAGCAGTACGAGGCAAACACGTTTTGCGTCTGCATCGCGTCGGCGAGAGCCCTAGCGGGCCGTAGGGAACAGAAGCGACACGTGTCAGCTACGGGTGGCGTCATTCTGGCAACGCCGTTCTATATAGCACAACCTTCTGGCAAAGGCAAATAGGAATCATCCACGCAAGAAACGGAAGAGCCATGCCGCCGAGCGCACCAAGACGATCAAAGGGTTGGTCCTTGGGCCTACGCTTACGTAGAAGCAACTGAGGGAGGAGGCGAGGCGAGGCGGGGGGGGCAAGGTACACAAGAGCATGTCGGAGGTCGAGCATCGAAGTTCGAACGTGTTGACGTAGCTGAGGCAACACGGTCTTCTTCCTTAGATCAATTTGACTTTCACGTGAGAAACAGCAGACTGCAATGCCGGAAGTCGCCCCGGTGGTCAAACAGGTAACCACGAAGCCTGTTAGGTTGGAGGTCGAGGGTTCGAGTCTCCGTACAGAGAGGGTTATTTTCAAAATGACACCAACTGCTGTCGAGAGCCCATATTGTAGCGTGGGTAAGCATAATTCGAAAGAGTTGACGAGGGAAGAAAGTGCTGAGTTTTTCTCGCGATAAAAATGCAAGGCAAGAACCGCAGTGGGGGAGGAGGGAGAAGAGCCTACTTTGCGACCCCGGATCTGAGTTACGACTAGGAAGAAGAGAGAAAGGAAGGGCGAATATAATGAATGGGATGAAAAAAAAGAAGAAAAAAAGCCATGAATATGATACTGCTCTAAGCAGAAGCAGCAGTGGGCGAAGGTTCGGCTTTCCCGAGACTTGATCAACGACGCACAGCCTCTTGAGGGCAGAAAATACAGGGTGGGGGCAACACTGGCGCCTCCGATACGTAGCAAACTGCTCAGCCCTGGGCTTCTACCCACCGCCACCAAGCTTCGCTTGACTCAGCCCTCGTGGGCCAGTATCAGGGTGCTGTACACGCAGGTAGTCACCGGGTCTATGGGCTATTATCATATGACGGTATTTACGCATTTGCCCGTCATTTAGGACCATCGAACTGGGCAGACCCAACACCTCAAAAACAGCCAGCAGGGTGCGCAAAGCAAAACCAGCACGCAGGACGCCGATACAGCAGTATCATAGTACGCGACAGCACTTGATAATCTCGAATGCCTGGTAGGATTTAGAGTGGCGCTCCTCGCTGAGCAAAAATGAGTACCGTACGTAGCTGTAAACTCTGAAAAACAAAAAATCAGCCAGAAAATCTCTACTCCTAAAAAAAACAAGGTATTGACATACTTCGAAGTATTAACAACATGCCGCGTACTGTCTGTATGCTTCGTATATCATAGCAGTGTGCTGCATGCAGCGAAAAGTGAAGTACAGCAGTAGTAGCTGACGAGTGTCGGGATCGCAGACCTTTGAGACTTGAGGCGGGATGTGATGCAGCGCCGCAGCGCCTTTGCTTCGCTTCCACCCGTTATCCCTAGGATTACGAATCAGTACGGGCACTGGATGTGCTGGGTACGAATCAGCACGGCCACTGGGTGTGCAGGATGCCGGATGTTGGACGGGTGTGTGCGTTCTTTACATCAAACCGTTACTATCACGAGCGAATACGAGTTTCTAACTTTGACAGCGCCTAGAAACATGAAAATCGGGGACCAATGTGGGACGGAGCCCCTGGCAGGTTCTCTCTCTTGTGTGGGTTTGGTGTGGAGAACACACCGAGGTGGATTGGTGCAACCCCGGGTCTTCACGGAACCTAGTGACAGACCTTGTTGGGTGATCTTGAACTTGTATTATATGTAATGAGGCGGTACTATCTAGGGGAAGGGGACCGACCTGGAATGCACTGCGACCCCTTTCGATGTTTGGCTCAAGCTTCCGGCATGTATGGTATGATGTGACCCGAGGGCCCGATGGTATCAGGGGAGCACCCATTTTCTTGTTTTCGAACGCCACACTCCCCTTTTCGAGAGAGCCCAAACAGGGGGGGTATACTAAAACCAAGCAAAAACAAATCTTGAAAAGATATCAGGTACGTACATTTTTTTTTAATCGATTCGTACAGAAATCCCAACGCTCCGATTAGATGTCCATTTTGACTTTTTAGGAGAGTGGCGTCTGGGATTCGGATCCGCGCGCTCCTCTATTACGGGGGACCATAGTAAATACTAGTAAATAGGGCCTACGGCAGACACAAAATCCTATCTATTTACCCATGTTTACTAAAAATATTTGGTCCTATTTACTATGTTCCCCCCTAATAGGTAAAAACATGTTTATTTATTTTTGTTGTGTTTCCCATTTAATATCTCTCGCCCTTCTTTTCTCTCTCCCTTCGTACTGATATTTATCGTCGTAACTCAAATACGGGGTCACATAGCAGGCTCTCTCCTCTCTCCTCCCCCCTCCCCCATACCGTTCGTGTCTTCATTTTGTATCGCGGTAAGAAAACAGCCCTTGCTTCTCTCGTCGACTCGCGTCGAGTTGAAGATGTGTATCATTCAGTAGTACGTATGATGTACTCGTACACGAAGTACAAAATTAGTGCAACATGATAGTTGACTTTTTCGTGCGAACCGAGTTTCTGGTAGGTCTGGCCGAGTGAAAAAGAGGGAAACAACGGCGCCTGTTGATAAAGAAAATCCGTGAACCGTCATAAATATTTTTTTCCCCGCATCGTAATGATATATATATACATATCATACAACGGTCGCCCCGCCCCGGTGATCTAGAGGTTCACCACGAAGGCAGCTAAGGTTGATGTCGGGGGTTCGAGTCTCCGTATGTATGGAGATTTTTATTCTAAAATGAAAGAAACCAACTGTCGAGAGCGTCTATTATAGCGTGGGTAGGCACAATTCGGCGCGAGTCGACGAGGGAAGAAAGTGCTGAAACCTTCTCGCGATAAAAATGCAAGGCATGTACCGTAGTGGGGAGGGAGGAGAAGAGCCTACTTAGTGACCCCGGATCTGAGTTACGACTAAAGAGGAAGAGAGAAAATAAGGGCAAATATAATAAAGGGGATGGGAAACAAAAAAACAAAGAAAAAAAGCGAGGGCCCGCGTTGCAGATTGATTAACATTTCTCCTACGCCTGCAATTGCGCTCCTGGCCTTGACTGGGCCTTCTGGAGCCGAACGAGGCTTGTCTTTGAGCAAAAAAAAGGTCACAGACCATACTCGCATCATAGGTCTAAGCTCTGGACATTCGCGAGGAGGCTATATATTTAATCATGAAATATAAATAGTATTCCGCAGCTATTTAATGACAATATTTTATAAGCCCCCTTCCGTGAGGTATCTTTATTACGTTTTGTTTGTCAAAAGTGAAAGCGTTTGCGGCGGTATTTTTGTTTAAAAAAACGTTTTTTACTTTCGCTTTTATTTTTTCCATCCCATTTCTTGTCTCCGCCCTTCTACAACGGGGGACCATAGTAAATACTAGTAAATACCAGGTAGGACGTACAGTACACACGAAAAACTACACATTTTCCTATTTCAAGTAACAATATATGCTCCTATTTGCTATGTTCCCCCTTATAATAATAGTCGTAACTCAGATCAGGGGCCAAAACGTAGGCTCTTACCCCTCCTCCCCGATTACGGTTCATGCCTTGCAATTTGGAAAAAAAAAAACGCTCGGAACAGCTCGGAAAGTCGGAAAGTCGAACGAACGGAAAACGAATAATGCTTGAGAGTTTCGACCTTCGAACCGATGACAAGGAGGCCGTTTCACGAGGCAGGTGTTGAATATTATGATAAACGATGCCACTCAATTTAATAATTTGATTGTTCTCGAATCGTCTGAGACTATCCTTCGATCACAGTATTATTACCCATCCAAAAAATAGAAATAGCATATCCCCCGGTATATACTACAGTACGTACTGCTGCTACTGTATAGCAGTGGTAAAGGGCCGCCGCCCATAGCTGTTAGCAGAAACCATGCCCTCCCCCTTTATCGTGGTGCAAACACGGGGCATTCGCAGGACACCGAGCATCGCGCGTTGCCTTCCTGTCTGCGCGCTATGAGTTGTGTGTTGTGTGAGGTGCGAGGTGTTTAGTTTCCCTAGAACGGACCACGCTGTTTTTCTCGACGACAGCCTCGAAAAAATATTCCGAAACAAGTTGGGACCTCCTCGCTCTCGTCCTTCCTTCTTCTACAGCAGTATTCCTCCTTTTTCGACCGTTTCATATTTGCTTCGTTTTTTTTCTCATTCGGCAGGGGGGGGGGGGTGGGGTAAATGAGTGCACTCCTGATATTGGTATGATACGTGCATGCACTCCGTCGAAACACACATGGAAAAAAAAAACACGTGCGGCCCTTTTCCATTCTATTTACCACAACCAACAACACAGTCAGCCGTATCAACCATTACCAGTATATATGTTTTTTTATTTTATGTGAATACGTACATATATACCAGGTATTATATATACTCGTATGATATGTACGTGTTTTTTTGTTTGGCTCGTGTCGTGTTCTCGTACCCGGTACGTTGACATTTCGACATTTCACTTGCTTTACCCATTCCTTTGCGTTTATTTTGTTTTGGATTTTCTCTGTCTCACAGTGACCACAGAATTTGTATCTCTCTAGGATTAGGAATCGGGACAGACACTGGGTGTACTTATTATGTAGTTGGGTAGGAATAACGAGTTTAATGTGAAGACAACTGCATCTCATTTTGTTTTCCAATCCATGTACGTACTCATACGTACCAGGTATATATTACGGTATTAATAGCTTGTCTTCGTCCTACTTCTCCAGCTCTCTCCCTTTCGTATATACCTCAAATCACTATTATTACAGTAGGGTCATATCGTGCCTGTCGTATACGGCATTGCATTATCTGCTCTGCTTACTGCATTGCAGCGTAGTATCTCTGTGTCGTAGTTTTGTGACCACATAACTGGTATATCTCTACGTAGAATGAAGAATCGGCACACCCATACTGAGTGTGCTGGATGTCGACGTGTAGAAAGGACGGTTTAATGTGAAGAACACAAACACATATATAGCACGTACTTCTCCCCCCGCCCCTACTGCGTTGCGCGCCTTCAGTTTTGTCTCGAGAAGAGTTCAGCATTTCCCGCCCTCAGCGACTCGCGCGTCGATTCGTGCATGCACACGCTGCCAGGCGCTATCTGCTACCTGGTAGTCATTTTTGGCGTAAGAAAACGCCCCTTGTGCGGGATTCGAACTCACGCAATCGACCTTGATTAGCAGGCACGAGGTTAAACCACTATTACTATCGACAGTCCACCGGGGCGACCGTGGTATGTAACAAGGGGTAGACTCATGGTATGCATGGCCGTAGTCGTATGACCATAGACCCCGGGGGCGGAGGGGGGGGTGTACTTAATTTTCATGCATGGCCGTAGTCGTATGACCATAGACCCTCGCATGCCGGGACTGAGCATGTCGGGTTTTCACCAACCAGGCAAACATTGCTAGCACCAAGCGCGAAGCGCCGTGAGGTATCGGACGAGTCGCATGGAGGGTGAGCCGCATCCTACTAAGAACCGCCTGTGAGGCGGGCTTGCATATGTATGAAAGCTTCAATAAGTGGGGGGCGAATAGTCTTCTCCACATCCATGCCATACCAGGCACGCAACCTGAATTTGAGACGATACGAGGGGTGCGTGTGTCCACCCATGCCACCCTGAACCTATTTGTACATGTTCTTGTAAAAAACGATAACCGCCTACCCGCACAGGGAAAGCCTTACAGCACCCCCCCCCCCTCCTTGGCACAACCCCCCCCCCCCCACAAACTCTTGGGGATAGTTTGGCCACAGGCGGCACGAAACAGAAGGCGTATAGATCAGCAAAAAAGTTTCTTCGTAATATATGGAAACACAATACCAGCAGGCGCCTGGCAGCCAGTGGAACCAGCAAGCGTCTTGCAGTCAGGGAAGCTCCCACACCTCTTCAGTACAAACGCGACGGTTGGCTTTCATGGGCAGAACCGGGGAGACGTAGAGAAGACAAGTGAGCGCCGCGTATTTCTTGGCCCACGAAGCCAGGCTCGAAATTATTTGCACCCCCCCTGCAGGCGATGTCTATGGTCGTACGACTACGGCCATGCATGAAAATGAGTACCCCCCCCCTATAAATATATGATATATTTATAGGTTGGGTTGGCGTCGGTTGGCAACGACGCTGTAAAACACGCCACTCGCTGCGTGAGCTAGACAACCAGGTGCCGTTTTTTTGTTATTTTTTTTTGGCGGTCACCAAAGCTGGCGGTCGAGTAGATCATTTGTGCGGGGTGGAGAACCTTTGTTCCGCACAAGGGGGATGGTCGTATCACGTAGTGTTAATATGGTAAGGCGTCCGCGAGGCAGTTACAACCCATTGCTGTCTCCGGAAGTGGCCACACCAGAAATTAAATTAACTCATTGAAGCTGTCGTCCATATGCAAGTCCGCCTCAGAGGCGGTTCTTAGCAGGATGAGCTCACCCTCCATGCGACTCGCCCCATACCTCACGGCGTTTCGCGCTTGGTGCAAGCAATGTCTGCCTGGTTGGTGAAAACCCAACGCGCTCCGTCCCGGCATTGTAGGGATGCGAGGGTCTATGGTCATATGACTACGGCCGTGCACAACATGAGTACACCCCCCCCCCCCCGCCTTGGTGCTAGCAATGTCTGCCTGGTCGGTGAAAACCCGACATTCTCCGTCCCGGCATTGTAGGGATGCGAGGGTCTATGGTCATACGACTACGGCCATGCATGAAAATGAAGGACCCCCCCCCCCCGTTTGGACCGACGGGACGTTTCGGAAGAAGTACCGATTATTAAACCGAATTTTTTACAGAAATACAAGGCTTACCCAGGGTGGGTACGTAATCGGTCAGACTTAGCCCCTTTTGGTATTACGGAGGACCATAGTAAATACTAGTAAATAGGACCTACGGTATACACGAAAGCCTATACATTTTACCTATTTTTACTAGCACTATTTGGTCCTATTTACTATGCCCCCCCCCGTAAATAGAAAATCACAACCAAAATATTTTCTGGTACGAAATACACCTCAATGAGTCTTTCCAAATTATCTGTTGCCGCAAAGGGAGAGCAGTTCTGAAGGGGGTGACACGACGCAAGGGATTAATCTCAGGGTCTACTGCCTTAACAAGGGATGGCGTACACATCCGGATCGTCACGCTCCATCCTGACCTGTCAGAACGCCGTCTTTCTATCGACTTGCCTAAGAAATGAGACCGTTAATGGCGGCGTTGGCGATCAGGAGATGGACAGACTCCTGAGATGCTACTGGTGCTGCCTTGTCAGCCCTAGTGTCAGCCTCGTGGAAGCCTTGCACGCGTACCACTCTCGACTTCTGTCGACAAGGCTTTCCGTCTTGGATGTACTTCATACTTGGCGTCGTCGGTAGGACGGGGATTGGCACCGTGAGGCCGCCGATTCGATCCCAGCTGTCTGTGCATCGACGACATCCCCAAAACACGAAAAAGGAATCACCTCATGCCGAGAACCTCATACCACCGTAAATATCTCTCCCCAACTGCAACGAAAGCTCTGCTATGGCAAAACGTCCTCAAGCTACGGTCTATGCCAGCTATAGTGTTCATCTCCAGTAGCCTATACTCACCGACCCAGTAATATGGCATACCTGGTATACTCTATGGGGTCGACGCGGGCTACGATAGAGGTAGAGGTATACCTTTTTTTTTTGGCTTTTTTGGCTGAAAACGTTTCTGAATGAAGGGAGCCCTTAACTCCTTAAGAACTGGTCCCACGTTTTTGGGGACAAATTACTTGAAATTTGTGTGGGGTTTATTTTTGAGTTCGGAATGGGTTATAACCCAAAATCGTCGAAATTCCATTTTTGTGTTACAATTTTTTCGGCTCCGGAGAACTTGCACGTACATGCGAGTCTAACGAATCTGCACGCACATTCAATACGGTTGTATGTATAGCAGGAGTTGTTGTAGATATGTATGGCCTACATGGGTACTAAATGGGATCGAGGTGTCAGGTGGGCCTCCGGCGGCTCCTGCGGAGGGCTGACTATATTTCTGCACCTTGTGGGTGGGAGCAGGGTGCCAAATGGGATCAGATCCGGGTGGGATCAGGTCCCGGTGGGAGCAAGGGTAAAGATGGTGCAAAAGTACGTGCAGATCTAACAGCCCACAGCACGTACGCGCAATGATACGGCTGGTGCATTTTTTTTCGTTGTATCGCTACGTAGTAGGCCATGGGATTGTTCATCGAGTATCGTACATAGCACTTTTGGTTTCCTGCTAAATCAGTTTCTAGGTAAGGTATAGAGCTCCTCTCAAGTGACCACCCTTATGAGGCAAAAACATGGCGTACCTCTATCACAGCATGCGTCGGTCGAGGGCTGCGGACCACTGAATATGAGGACTGCAACTGGAATAGCCCGTAGCTCGGGGAAGTGCCAAAACCACGCTTCGTTGCAATTGGGGAGAGATGCTTACGGTGCCAGATTCTTGACATGAGCGAGGTAATTCCTTTTTTCGTTTTGGGAATGCGGTGAAAAGCCACGGCTTCGTTGCAATTGGGGAGAGATGCTTACGGTACCAGATTCTCGACATGAGCGAGGTGATTCCTTTTTTCGTTTTGGGAATGCGGTGAAAAGCCACGCTTTGTTGCAATTGGGGAGAGATGCTCACGGTAGCAGATTCTTGACATGATCGTACAAGTAATTCCTTTTTTCGTTTTGGGGATGCAGTAAATGCGGACGGTGAGGATTGAATCAGCGATCTCACCGGGTGACAAACCCCATGTTCGTGCCGGCGACGCCAAAGGTCAAGGTACTACTGTAGTCCCTGAGCTGAACACTTGCATCATAAAAAGGTTTAAGGCAAACCGGCTAGTCGACCCACCCACGGTAAAAGCTTTACAACATGAAGGTAACAAATACCGGGCGACAGTCAAAATTGGTACGAGTACCTGGTGTGTCTTAAACCCCTTTCGTACCAAAAACAAGAGTACCAGTTACTAAACTTGGTGCTATGATCCGTCTACGAGTAGTGTGAGTAGGACCAGGCTACCACCCCGTGTCGTATATACGACTCCTTTCATCAACCAATGCTGTGTATCACCCTCTATAGTATTAGCATTTCGTCCGGTAGGATATTTCTGGGAATTTTCCAGGTCACTAATAGTGTGGTCGGGTTAGGGTTAGGGTTAGGGGTTCTACGCCCGTACATTGACCCAAGATGTTACCGTACGATTTGTTAATATTCCTTATCACCCCCCAGCCAAGCAGCGGCCAATCCTGTAATCGGCATGTTTTGTCGCCGATTTTTCCCTCTCAAGCCCCTTAAAGGATTACAACCAACCCACGTGGTGCACGCAAAGAGGCGGTTATTTCCCACGCATACCTGTAAACCCTTCAACTTGGGACGAGCCCGGGATTAACGTCGCCGTACACCCGGCTAGGTGGACCCATACCAATAACTGAGGGGCAAAACAGAGTGGAGTTATGATGTGTAGGTGGTGACGCTCTCAGGTCTCCTATGCCCGGTAGACAGCATCGCTGTACACCGGGCTAGACAGGGTGCGCCAATCTCAATGAACAGAGCGAGAAACAGAGTGGTATTATGTGGTGACATTCCCAGGTCTCTTTCTCATACATACATATGTCGGTTACACATGTCAACAGTTTCGGTAAGAGCATGCATGCCTACATATCAGTAGTACACCCCGGGAGGACTATCCCACAGGATGGCCCCACAGACTTCCACACCCCCTTACGAACCACAACCCACGCCTTGTTTTCATTTTCTGTTTGTGGTCCATCTCTTTTATTTTTTCCTTCTAGCCCAACTCGTATTGCAGGAGGTTTTATCCTCTGTGGCCACCCTTCTTTCCCGCCAGGTACGTCAATCGCCTTAAAAAAGTTGACGCAGAGGGTTTATTCAGCGTTCCAAATTCCAATTGCCCGCCGATTTGCATCGATTTTTTCCAACTCGCGCTCTCACACTATTGCGGGGGCACATAGTAATCAGGACCAAATATGCTTAGAAAAAACACAGGAATATATAGGTGTTTGTCTATGTGACGGGTCCTGATTACTATGCCCCCCCGTAATACTTGGAACCAGACTTGGGCAGATCGTGATCTATCTGATCTATCCGATCTATCCGATCTATCTATTGTAGATCATCTAGTTCTTCACTTTCCGTCTTGACAAATTGTGCAGGATCTGCATATTAATAGTACAGATAGATCCGACCCAGGAAACATGTCCTACGAGTAGATAACGCAGATTACATGGCTCCCGCCCGGCAACAGCAGCTAATATAGTAGATCATGCAAGATAGGGGTAAATGAGCGTGTGAGACGCACAATTTGAGTGCATTTACGCAATATTTACACATACAACGATTCGATGCAAGTCGACGAGGGAAGAACGTGCTGAAGTCTTCTCGCGATAAAAATGCAAGGCACGGACCGTAGTGGGGGAGGAGGGAGAGGAGCCTACCTTGTGACCCCAGATCTGAGTTTCGACTATTAATCGGAAGGAGACAGAAAAGAAGGGCGAAGACAATAAAAGGGATGGAAAAAAAAAAAAAGTCTCCGGCTGCCCTCGGGGGTGCAGGGCCGCACCACGGCCTCCGCTTCGTGCACCACGTGCCGGAAGCCTTAATTATAACCCTACTGTGGTAGTGCCAAATATCCGACTGTTTGGGTTTCCTTGTTTATAGAAGGCTTGTTTACTATATACGAGAGATGCGCATTTCCTACGCAGCGAAACCACTCGCTCAGAGAGAGAGAGAGAGCTGAGAGCTTTACTGCAACTCATGGTGCATGAAAAACAACATCGCCAACGATTGCTGCTCCGGTGCCTATGGCAGTGCCGAAGGTCATTGGGGTTCATATATTCGTAGCGTATGTAAAGTTAAGAAACATAGCGCCAGTCGACTATTGAAGTAATCTAAAGTCAGTTAGATGGCTTGCTTCGCCAGCCAACTATTACGGGGGTCCATAGTAAATAGGACCTACGGTATACACAAAAAACTACATATTTACCAATTTTCACTAACAATATTTGGTCTTAAGTAAATAGGACCTACGGTACATACAAAAACCTACATATTTACCTATTTTTACTAACAATAATTGGTCTTATTTACTATGGCCCTTCGTGATAACAATCATAAAAATGATAATAATAATAACCAGACGGGAAGGCCAGCCAGCTCATAACCTCTACGATTACAGCATAGACACCAAGCTACTTGGGGTTGGTTGCTAGGTTAGGGGACGGTGATTTTGAAATTAAGACAGCAGCTCGGTCGGTCGGTCGGTCGGTCGGTCGCTTCAGTCATCTCGAAAGGGACCCACTTGAGCGCGTTGGTGGGTCCCTGTTCATCGGTTGATCAATTCAGCCATCTCGAAAGGGGTCCCTGTATTTCAGGGCTGCTCACGGGTCGGGTCAAAACTCGCGGGTCGGATCGGATCGGGCCACCTACTGGGGCCTACTGTACGGTCTCGGACGACCGAGTAACCTAAATGGTCTTCGACCATTCAAACCCCTAACAGCAAATAATAAAAACACCTTCTGACCCTACCCGACTCGACCCGATCCGGTTCGACCCGACTCAACCCGTTAGGTTTTGACCCGACCCGACTCGACCCGTGATAGTTCGAGTACCTTCTGACCCTACCCGACTTGACCCTACCCGACTTGACCCGACCCGACCCGACCCGACCCGACCTGACCCGACCCGCGATCAACCTCTTCCTTACCCGAACCGCAGGGCTGTTCATGACCTGTGAAGAGCCTTGTCCCTGATAGGGCCAACGGTGGTAAGAATGGCGTGCAGCAGTACATGTATGCTATCGCCACTCGGGTGTTTGTCGTGCAACACTTCTGAGGTCGTGCAACACGTCTGACGTCGTAGTGCGGACGACGCAAGTCCCCTATCCCAGCGGCACCGGGGCGGTCGATGTTGCGGATGGTGCAGCCGTTCGGGCTCGAAAGGAGAAAATCAGCGAAAGAAGGCGACGGTTACAGCATAAGTAGTAACGGCGACTGCGTCGTTGGGGGATGCAATGGTTGATACAAGCTGGCCGTCCGAGTTACAATGCAAGGAGGCGTACACGGGATGGGCGCAAGATTGCCCTATACCCGCACTGCTGGACGCTCGCGCTTTTTGTAGACAGCTGATAGCACCAAATGTATCGTTGCTTTTGGTCGCTATTCCTTGTATCCCTTATAAAAGGTCCCTTGTATATTTTATAGCTCAAGATTAACATTCGAAAAACAAAACTTGAAATAAAAACGATCACGGAGGTTCAACCGTGTAGACTACAGACTACCGCAGTTATAGTAGCTCCTGTCTTAGTTGATTATAGAATGATGCACACGTAGGGCAGATCACAATTCACTGCTGCAGACCATTTAGATCCTAGCCTGCCGTTCTGTGAGGTGATGTGCAGGCTCTGTAGAATGCAGATCGAGCCCATGAAGCCATCGATCCTGCAGATGGTATGGCTTCGGCCTATTTCTGGTTTGCTGCGCATTGGAGAGTCGATTTCATTTTGCTATACTCGTACCGTCAACTGGCGGAAAATACACCGGTACGCCGTTTTGTGCCGTTTTGTGTTAAATATTGCGGACACGTTTGGACTTTCCGTCACACAAGATACCCGGGGAAAGCTATAGCGAACTGATTGCCAACTCATTTCCTCCCGTATGAACCACACAATACATGTACAGTACAAGTATTTTGTTTGGATAAGCCGCTGTCGAACGTGTCACTTGCTGGGCCACGTGCATATACCATGAGTCGTCAAGGAGAGAAGTAGATAGAATACTCGTACACCAAAGACCAAACACACACCCGGTGGGTCAATACCGTTTTGTCAGAGACCTCACCACATGCACCACACACAGGAGGTAAGCCGCACCAGAATTGTCACCGGCTGCACCCCTCACATATATACGAGCAGTATCATTATCATCAAAGCCCGGGTCGTATCATTATCATAATCGGCTGCTCCAGGACGGAGCAGCAACACACCAGCTACGAGGCATACT
>MEHQ01004074.1:426484-539653 GCA_008828725.1 Saccharina japonica | reverse complement strand
ACCCCCCCCCCCCCCCGTAATGAGAAAGCCTGATAATCTTATCGAAACGAAACACCACCCTTGAACAATCTTGAGCACAGGGCTATTATATACCCTACCTGGTACCCCTCTGATCCGATATATAAGGACGGTTTGTATGTTAACATTTAATAGAAATGGTTCTCACATTACCACCGGCCAGATTGGAACGATTTTAGAAATGGTCCTTGCATTACCGGCCACATTGGTACGATTTAGTGTAGCGCTTGCCGCTGAAAACGATTTACTTCTCGTCCAATTTTCTGAGCGTCCTCCAAAGAGTAAGCCTTATGTAAGTATTACACTATGATAGCTTAGTTCTTATTCGTGGGCCTATACTGCTCTAGAGGGCCAAGATTTGTCGCGGGTGGGCAGGCAAGGACCAACAGGGTCGGTCCTGCCATCAAAGCGTGACGCATGCAGGACGTGTCAGTTACCGCCGCATGGCACGCGGCTGTCTGCTAAGCTTGCTGAATCACTTTCGGTTGCTTCCCGACACTCCGACCAATGTGGTGGTTGTTTCGTGTCGAGGAGCATCGAGAGCACCCTGTGCGGAAAACAATATTGGCTGGAACCGCCTTTGAAGACTGCTACTGCTGCGCGGGACGAAGGAGTCACGATGACACGATGTCACGATGCCCGCGTTTGATAAGGTTGTGGACGGTTCTCAGCGAAAAGCAGCACCGCAAGCAGCACCATCGTCACACCACCATCACCACCAACACCACCAACACCACCAACACCGCCAACACCACCAACACCAACACCACCACCAGTAGCAGCAGTAGCAGCAGTAACGGAGACTCCCTTGCGTTTGTACCATACGCACAGTAGTAAAGTCAGTAGCCGCCTGAATCAAAATCATCCTTGGCATGGTCGTTCAACTTACGGTTTCACGCATCCGGCACGCCTCCATACAACAAAAACAGGCAATCACACTATCTATAGTTCGACACGTCGTTCGAAATGCCGTTCAATATTCTTGAATCGTTTGCACCGTTTCGGATGCACCCAAGGGACACACTCATACTACAGTGGGTACCCCTATTTAAGAGCACCCCGTGACAGGCCGAAACAAGCTTAAGAACTGGCCCCACGTATTTGGGGACAAACTACTTGGAATTAGTGTGGATAAGCTTTTCAGCTCTGAGTGGGTTAACAACACGTTGCTCTTATCTGTAGTGGAAAATATATAGCTTCTAGTATAGGCGGGACATACATGCCGATTTGACCGCTCTTAAATCCCGAATGCTCTTACCTTGGGTGCTCTTAAATCGTGATTGAAGGAGTCAAACTCTCGAACCACCGTACTGCTGTACATATATATAGGTGGAGGCGTAATAATCGTATTGCTGTACGAGTAGGTGTAGGTGTAAAATCGAATTGCTGTTAAGGTTGGAGCAATAATCGTATCGCCATTGGTGTTGGTGTAAAAATCGTACGTATGATACTGCTGTGCGTGCACTCGTAGGCGTAATCATCGTATTCCTGTTGGTAACGGCACAATAATTATATTGCTGTCAGTGTTGACATCTAAATCGTGCTGCTGTATACCACTCTGTCCCGAATTATAAGCACCTTTTGTACAATAGTATTCGATTAAAATTTTCTTATATTTCGGGACAGAGGGGTATAGGTGTAGGTGTAGCAATCGTACTACTGCAGATGTTGGCACAATAACCGTATCGCCGTTGGTGTTGGCAGAAAAAGCATGCTCTGCTGTAGGTGTATATTGGCGCAATAATCGCATTACTGCAGATGTTGGTGCAATAATCGGATTTTTGTACAAGATGTTGGCGCAATAATCGTATCGCTGTACGACTGTAGGCGTCTTAGTCGTACCGCTGCAGATGTTGGCGCAACGATCGTATTGCTATTGGGAGAGTGTGGTCATATGATCAGACTGCCCAACCACCGCAGTTGCATGTTTTGACAACGTAGGTGATAGAAGCTACTGTAGCACAACAGCCGCTATATATACAGGAACTCGCGCGCAGCAGGATACTCAAAAATGTCGTCAACTTCTGTGCGTTGAGAGTGTTTTCACCCAATTAAAAAAACTTGAATATAAAAAAAAATCACCAGTCCCGACCAAAGATGTTCATTTATAAGAGACATGTCAAGCAAGGCAAAACGTGCGCTGTCAACGGTGTAGGGCCTAGTGTGCCACATTAAAACCTAGTAGTTTGGTGTCCTTCAAGGCACGCCAAGGCAAAGTTGAAGTTGCTGTCTGCCAAGGGGCGGAAGTTGCTGTCTCCTGACATATTTCGTCCTGACAAGGTTCTGACATATTTTGTTTCGGAGAATATAAGGCGGCCGGTCGCAGATTTTAGGCTTCAGCGATCTCGAAAGGGGTTCCTGCTAATAGACTTTTGGCGCCGTATAAAAAACAGTAGAAACTCGCATTTTAGCCTGCCGACGACGCCAATGTGGGGCGGACGCCCCAAGCAGGTATCTCTCTTGTGTGGGAGTGGTGTGGAGTACATAACACACTGAGGTGGTCCGGTACCTCCTCGGGTTCATCTACACGGGACGGAGTGACAGACCTTGGATGTGACCTTGAACTCGTGTATAATGAGGCGGTGCTAGCTATAGGGGAAGGGGACCTGGTATACTATCCACATTCGCTCGTAAGAAAAAAATAGAAACTGGCACGTATGTACGTACTCGTAAGCGTGCAGTCTCGTCCCGCCCCCTGCCTCTGTTCGACTCGCACCTTCTCGAGCAGATGTGTGTTTCCGCGCACTGGGAAGCCGCGCAACACGACAGGTACTTCGCCAGCTGGTGCCCCCGCTCCATCGTCATCCCTGTACCGCCCGTCGCCGTTTTTCCGCGAAGACAAAGCTACTCCTGCTGAAATAGAACGGGGCGTGGCGGAGGGGGGTCAACGGGCGAGACATGGCACCGCGGGGGGGGGGGGACAGGGACCAAACTAAAAAGATATTTTAGAAGAAGAATTAGCTGGTTTAATAGCAGTGAGAAAGGGGGCCTGAGGTAGAAAACGCTAATTCATACTGGTAACACGAGAGACAATACGGAGGGGGGTGTATCATGTGTGCATGGCAGCGTAGTCGTAAGGGCCATTACAGAGGGGCGCGGGCGGGAGGGGGGGGGGGAGACATGGGAAGGTCGAGAATACAAAGATGTTGCTGGCTGATAGAGGACGAGAGACTGACGGGGGGGCGGGGGGGTGTACTTCAGGTTCATGCATGACGGGGGGGGGGGTCAACGGGCGAGACAATGTGCGGGGGGGGCGGAGGGTCTGACTAGAGAAGCGTACTTCTGCTGAAATAGGACGAGAGCATGAGGGGGGGGAGGGGGGGGTGTACTCAATGTCGTGCACGGCCGTGAGTCGTATGACCATAGACAGACATGAGAGGGGGGGGTGTAACTCATGTCGTGCACGGCCGTAGTCATCATGACCGAATAGACTCGCGATCCGCTACAATGCACGGGACGGAGCACGTTGGGTTTTACCGAACAGACAGGGGAGACATTGCTTGGACCAAGCGCGAAGGCGCCGTGAGTATTGGGCGAGTCCGGCATGGAGGGGTGAACTGCATCCTGCTAGAACAGCCTCTGAGGGGACTTGCTGATATGGAGCGACAGCTAATGAAGTTAATCTTAATTTCTGTGTGGTCACTTCAGGAGATAAGCAAAGTGGTAGTGTAGCGTGATGTATCTTGGCCTGCTGGGTGCCTTACCATAATACACTACGTGATATCGAGCTATCTCCCCTTGGGCCGGAGTAAGGTTCTGACCGTTCGCATCAATTTATCTACTTTCGACGTCTAAGCCTGGATATACCGCAATAATAAAGAACTAAGAGAAAAAAAACGGTAACCTGGTTGTCTTAGACTCACGCAGTGAGAGGGCGTGTTGATACAGCGTCGTCGCAGGCGACGCCACAACCCATTGAAAATATTTAATGGGGGGGGGGGGGGGGGCGTAAACTTCATTTTTCATGCATGCCGTAGTCGTATAGCATAGCACTCGCATCTACAATGCCGGGGCGGAGGGGTACATGCGCGAGCGCGGGGGGTTATGAATCGAAAGGCTATTCCTGGTGAAACAGGACGAGAGCACACAGGGGAGGGGGGGAGAGGGGTCCCGAATAGAAAGGTACTCCTGCTGGGAAAGGACAAGATTTGACAGGCGGGGGGAGGCCAGGTGGCGCTCGGGCGAGCCGGTGTTTCGAGGGGCATGCTAAAACATAATTAATTTTGAAAGAGTCAAACGAACGACATCATCACTACGCTGCGTACTTCAGCTCGTAACCACTGCCGTAGGAAAATAAAGTCCCCGTCTAGACTCTGATGTTAGCATCAAACGTAGCTTATTTTCCCGACTAGACTGGTATGTCGTATTCATGTGCAAGTATATAGCCGGGCACGCGGGCGAGGGAAAACTCAAGTTCGGGACCCGAATACTGGTACACGCGCGACGTCGGGGCTCCACGCCCGCGATTATGGCAGGGCGAAACAGTGGTGGAGGTGTAGGCTGCGACGTGTCATACCCGGTGGGCTCGTGGTTAACCTCTTTGGGACGGAGCCCTTTTAAGGGCTATAAGGGACCCCTTTTAAGGGCTATATGAGGGATATAAGGGATAGCGACCAACACAATGCTAACTTTGGTCTTATCAAAACCGTCTACGAGCAGCGTGAGCGCCCAACAGTACGGGCATATAGGATCAAGTTGCGCCCGTGCCGTACGACTGGCTCCTTGCATTGCATCAACCATTGTAACTCGGACACCAACCATTGTGTATCATCCCCCAATCACGCAGTAGCCGTTACTACTGCTGCTGTAACCGTCAATTTGTATCGTCGATTTCTCCCTCTCAAAACCCCAAGAGGGTCAAGCTCAACGGTATTGAATGTAGAAATCTTGACTTTAAGGGAGAGCTGTGACTCGGCAACGACTCAAGTCACCAATTAGTTAGTAGCCGGACTGATAGGTGACAAATCGTCGTTTCGCGGAGGTGCCGACTATCCGACTTAATATTGGGTTTTCCTACCTGTACGAAGGGTTGTTGAACGCGCGATACCTATGTTCTTTTTTTCGGCGGCGGGGGGGGGGGGGCTGCGCTTGCCGGGAAGGCTTGATTTCGCTCTGACTTAAGTCGGCAAGGCGGCTGGCCAATAGCTGGCTTCAACAGAGCCGACGTGCCGACTACCTGGTAAGTCAGTTAGTTGGCTAATGGCACCTACCGCCTTGGAAATAGTCGCGAAACCCTGCTGGCTCACAGCGGTACCTTTAGGACCTCAGAGGGGAGAAGTGACGACATAAAATGACGGTTACAGCCCAGCGGTTCGCATAGGAGGGGGCGGCTTTCCAGCCCAATAGCATTGAACTCGTACCTATGTACCACGAATCAAGTATGGCATATTTGACCTGTGAGCTACTTTGTTGTTACAGCGAAATTGAGAGGGGAAAAGGTGACGATAAAAAAGTGACGACTACAGCACCGGCCACTGCTCAAATTGGGGGGTGGTAACATTTATCCTCCAGATATGGCAAGGGTATATATACATACAGCATCATGAGAGAGTTTTTCGCTCACGCTATATACAAACTATATAAGGGGTTTCCGGTCGCCATCTCTGCGTCCCAGTGTTCGCAGCGAAACCAAGTACGAACCGCACACCAAACAGCAGCGCTATATACCCGGCTGCTTGATTTCTGCGGGCGATAGGTATATACCACTGATGTGCGTACGCGTCACGAGTCTCAAAGCGCTTGCGGTGTCCGGTCTCCAAGGTAGTATACCACGCAAACCATCGTAACAGCATATCATACCCATACCCTAGGACGGTACATCATACCAGCAGGTCAGGTTATAGGTTACAGGTCTCGACTTCTCGTACAGCTACGGAATATCTACCAGGGACGTAAATAGTGGCAGCCCCGCAACCCGCCAGGCAGATGGAGTGACGCCCCTAAATTCTACCGGTGTGTATCGCTGCGTACAGCCGTCTGATCGCCGGCAGAATAAACCGTCCGATCGTCGCGAGAACGGACGGCAGTAGCGGGCGGAATTTAAGCTACAGCCATGAATAGTACCTGGCATTTAATACCATAATACCGTCGGACGCTTACCATATACGAGAGGAGAGGCGGCGGCCAAACAGCTCAGCAGTGCCATCGTGGTACGCCCAGCCAAGTTTAAGGGTACTATTATTATCACATCAATGCGCCAAAGGGGTATTGATACCAGCCACGACCAACGTAAACACCCTTGGCTACGCGCTATTACTCGTTACGTATACGTCGTATAGGTACTGGTGTGTGTTTCAGGCAGTACCAATTACGAAGCACTACGAGTACGTAGCCCCCTCCCCGTTCTCAGGTTGTCGGTCCCTTGCATGATATTGATGTAATGATAGCGAACCGAAGAACCAACCCCAGACACTTGGCAACGCCTCTGCTTTCTGCTGCTCTGCTCGCTCTGCTCTCAAGGAACAAGCAACGTGCGGAAAGAAAGAAATACCCTCCGTATCGTACGATAGTATCATACGTACTGGCCGCACGTAGCCGTAACGGCTCCTCGAATGCATCTATTGATACCCTATTAACAGGGGCGATGGCACCTCGCGTCGCCAGCGGCTTATCTCCGAGACCACTCAGAGGTGGTGCTGGCGGCCCCGATGTAAGCTCAGGGGGTTCAGCAGCTGCTCGTGACTCTGTGGACTCTACAGCTGCTGTGCGAGGCAACTGCTCGCTCTTCTAGACGGTGTACGTACGAGTACGCAGACGATACTCATTAGACCGCCTGTCCGTGTGAGAGACCACCGGAATATGCGGTACATAACTCCAGGAACAACCGAGATAACGCGGAAAAAATAAAACTGCTGCTGGCGTGCTGTATGTGTCTGTCGAACACAAGACGCGGCCCATTGACTCCCCATGGTGGCAGGAGCGGCGCAAGGAGTCTGTCCTCGGTAGAGGTGGCTCAGAGTAACGAGTAGGCCGCTAGGCGGCGTGATCAGCGCCAGGCCAGAGGCGCGCGACACTTACGAAGCGTACGGCTGGCCGGGGGTGGGAGATCGGGTCGCTCGGAAAAGAGATACCCTGACCGTCACTGTGTCCGGAAACATAAGGATATTTTTATTTTACTATAAAAACTACCACGATGCTTACAGTTTCGGACATAGTGGCATCAAACTCGTACTCGTAAATAAATCCTGACAGGTATTTTTCGTGCGGCACCATTGTCTCTGCCGCAAACTGAGGCGGCACGCAAGAGGAACGCGCGGTTTTCGAGACGGCTTCCTGGCGCAGTCAAGGAACCAGGGGTCACAGGGTCTCCCACCTTCTGGTGCGGATGCACTCGGCGCTGGTAACAGGCGCCAAGATACTCACCGAGACTCACAAGAAATTCAGCAGCGGTGCTGTGGTGGTGCCAGACGTTGATCCAGAAAATGAAGTTGCCGTAGCGTTGAAGTCCGGCCCCAAGTTCGCCCAAAGTCCGTTTCAACTGCCCCAAGCAAGAAAGCGAAGCTCCTCGCCACCTCAGTTACTAGTATATGTTCTGGGTCCGCTGTATTCGACAGGGCGCACGCGAGCGCTACAGCCGCCAGGTGGAAGGCTAGCTGCTTCTTGAACTGCTTTTGCTGCGTCGGCTAGACGAAAATTCCAAGGCTTATCACGGTACTCGATAATCGAGACGGGACGGGACGGTACTGTTTTTACTTGTTTGGCGGGAAAAAAAATGAAGACGGGACGGGACGGGACGGTAAAATGACGACCAAGCAGGTTTTTGAGACGGGACGGGACGGGACGGTTGGTGTACAATTTCTCAACGGGACGGGACGGTAATTTCAACGGGGTAGATTTTCACGACGGGACGGGACGGTAAAATTCAACGGATTGTTTTTCCACGACGGGACGGGACGGTAAATATAATTTTTCACGACGGGACGGGACGGTAAAAAAACTTTTTCACGACGGGACGGGACGGTAAAAATAATTTTTCACGACGGGACGGGACGGTAAATATTTTTCTTGACGGCGGGAAGAGACGGCACGGGATCATTGGATCAGAACAGTTGTTGTTGCTCCAGAGGAACAAAAGAAAAGAAACACTCGTACGAATCGTACGTAAACAGAAAGCCATCTTGAAATGCGTATTCCCATAATAAATTATATACCGGCACGGCGAAATCACACCGAATTACCTTGCAATTTACAAATTACGCTACGAACTCGTATATATTTACATAATAGTACAGAGCAATCCTCATCATGCTTCGTCCACAGAAATAACCTTGCCAGCCGCAGCGTTTTGAACAGTGACTGATGCGGCAGCCTCCACGTCGCAGTTAGCCTTTAACGCCGCTACATCCTGGAGAACTTTCGCTAGCCCGGGGATCAAGTGCGAGTTGAGCTTGAGCAGCATCATCGTTTCGATTTTGTCAGTCCCAAGGGAGGTGCGCAGTTGGCTAACGACTGCCGAAAGAGCAGATAAGTTGTTCCTTTCTGCTTGACAACTGGTGGTGTCGATCCCCAGGTACAGTCGAGCCAACAGTCCGACATGTGGCCAGCGAGCCGACACTACCACCCCCCCCGTCTTGGCGTCTACTACTATTGTATGTACATCCATCGTAAATTGGTAAATTCAAATTTTTGTTATTTCATTATTTCATATTTTGATATTTTGATGTTTCATATTTCGGAATTTTCGTATTTCGTAATTCCGTAAATTCGTAAATTCGTATCACTTAAATTTAATTTTTATGTATTACCAGTGTGAAAAAACAAATTTTGTAAATTCGTAGATTCTTGGTGGGAATGACGGGAAGAGACAACGGGCAGGTGTGAATCTTGGCGGGAGAGACAAGTTTTGTCGGCGGGACGGGACGGTAAAGACAACGGCGCATGACGGGACGGGACGGTAAATTACATTATCTCGACGGGACGGGACGGTAATTTTCAACGGGAGCGATTTTCTTGACGGGACGGGACGGTAAAGTTCAACGGGGCAGATTTCGATGACGGGACGGGACGGTAAATTTCAACGGTTGGAGATTTGTTGGCGGGACGGGACGGGACGGGATTTGACGGGACGACGGGAACAGTTTAACGACGGTTTAACCGTCCCGTCCCGCCGTTACCGTCGTTACCGTCCCGCCAAAATACCGTGATAAGCCTTGGAAAATTCAACCAAACTTACAAATTACCCGTCCCTACAAGCCGAGGCCTTCCATATTATTTGAACTCCGTGCTCGTGGCACCGCCGCGCTGCACGCTTGTCTCTGCCTTGCTGTGAGGTGTGCGTTGAGCTTGGACATATTCGGTGGCAGCGATCAATCATGGTTACTGCGGCTCCTGGAATCCGAGATGCAATCGACGGTGCAACAGCAGCGGAGCTCCGGGGCGTGCTACTGGCGCTCGAAGGCCGCGTGGTTGATGTTGGTAAGCACGTAAGCACGAGTCTCGCTACTCTTACGCAACTGCATGGCGTACAGAGGGTCCCTATGATAACGCTACGACAGGGTGCCGATCGGCTGCTTGGCGTTCTACTTCCTCGTGTTATCTTGCCTGCAAGGGTCACATGCTGACGCTGGCTCTGCATGCTGCTGGGTTTGCCACCGTGATGCTGATGTTGGTCTTGCTGGTCGTGGTTGGCTCTACAGCATCAATGCCAACGCTACGTACTCAGCGGCACCAAAGGTACTCGTACTGCGTAGGAAAATGGTTTCCCACTAATTCCAAGTAGTTTGTTGCTAAAACACTAAACGCGTGGGTAAGTCAGCGCGTCAACAACGGGCACGGCAAGCAGCGTGGGTTGGTCTTGTCTGCACTTGTGTCCGTTCTGGCTGCCTCCTCACGTGTTGCATCAGTGATCACGTCCTCGCCGGTCTGCCTCATGTATATATCTCCTTAACCCTTACAGAACTGGAGTCCCGTTTTGGGGACAACTTACTTAGAATTAGAGTGGTTTGTCCCCAAAACGGGGCTGCAGTCCTGAAAGGATCAAGTTCCTCGCTGGCCGTCCTGGCCTTGAAACCGGCCGTCCTGGCCTCGAAAGCATTTTCTTGCGGACCAGCGGCTTGGAAGTTGGAACCCTGACAGTTAGTTGACTTTACATAGTCGTGTACCTGGTATACGAGTCTGCGCGGGCGGATGACAGCAAAACAGCGGCCGACAGAAAGGGGCGCGGGTTGCTATTAATGCTGCAGTTCTAGGGTTTGCAGTTAGCTCTGCCCGACATAAAGCCAACTGGAACCTGGCTATCTATGCTACCTGTAGTCTACGAGTCTATACGAAGTACACTATACCTACGAGTACCTGCTCTGTTGTCGCCCACCCCCGTCCCCCTCTTCGCTGGCCTGAACCTCACACACCCACCTGTTGCCTTACACACAAAACGCGGCTGTCTGCATGCCTATCCACACGCCGATGAAATAACACACACCGACACAGGCGCCGTACAAGACTCCCTAGCGCGGCTGCGGCATGCATCGGCGCCCCTGCCGCCGCCCTCCGCCGGCGACACTGCCAGCGCCTCCGGCACGCCCTCCCCTTCCGCCCCAGCCCCAGCAAAGCGCGCCCGCCGCGGGACGACCGACACGGCCAGCCAACCCCACGGTGGGAACGCTACCTCCGCCGCCGCCCCCGACAGCGACACACCGCACGCCCAGCAGATCGTACACAAGCATGGGCATACCGAAGTGTTGCCCACTGAACACGGCGCTCCCACTACCCGTAGGGTAGACGTGCCTCGCGGCGGCGGCAGCGGCGGCAGCGCCGCCGCCTCGACGGGTGTGGCCGCGGCAGAAGCAAGTAGTGGGGTGTCTGCAATGACGCCTTCGAGGCTTGGTGCTGCTGGGGCACCTTCTGGGTGCGAGGGTTCTGGGGTACCTCTGGTGTTGGACGCTACACTTAAAAAGGTACCTTTCGTGTCAGGTGCTGCTGGGGTGCCTTCTTCGGTGTTAGATGAGGCTGGGGTACCTTCTTCGGTGTTAGATCCTGGTGGGGTACCTTCTAAGTTAGGGCTAGGGGCCGGGGCAATTTCTGCGCGAGGGCTCTCCTGGAAGGAGAAGCAGCGACAGAAGAAGCTGGCGGCAGAGGCGGCGGCGGCCGCGGGTGTCGCGCCCGGCAAGGGCAAGAAGAAGAGGAGCCAGGAACGCAACTTCGACTACTCGCGGTGGCGAAAGAGGACGGTGGCGTTTCAGCTCATGTACGAGGGGGGGGGCTACGCCGGCTTTTGCTCCCAGGTGTGGTGGTGGTGGTGGTGATGGTTGCTAGTGGTGGTTGTGGTTGTGGTGGTGGTGTTGAGGGTGTTGTTGGTGGTGTTGGTGTTGGTGATGGTGTTGGTGGTTGGTTGAGGTGGTTTTGGTGATGTGGTTGGTGGTATTGGTGTTGTTGGTGGTGTTGGTGTTAGTGCGGATTTTGGTGGTGGTGATGGTGGTGGTAGCAACGGTGGGGGGGGAGGGGGGTCTACTGCCTTATGGTATATGTACCTACCGCTATTCAGATGACTATGATTACTCGTATGTAGACTAATTTTCACGCGACGCTATCAAAGCTCTGGCTGGTGCCGTCATATCTGCGTCCGGTTTGATTTTCATATTTTTTTACGGCTTTGTACAGTAAGTTGCTCTCAAGATGCTTGCCACATCAGGTGTCGCCGAAATGCTGATGTTGTGATTTGTTTGTCTGGAGGACAGGCAATATAGCGGCGAAGCTTTTGGGAGCTTTTGTTTTGTCTCATTGCTCGAAAAGTTTATCTCTGCCAGATTTGAGCCAGAAACGTGCGATTACCAATCGCTTGTGTGCATCGCATGGTATGGGCACTTGCTTGCGCGGGCGACTTCCACCACCCCGAGGAACAAGACCGAGAAGAACGTAGAATGTATTCAGTAAAATCGACCCCAGAAGGGTGTATGGTATTAGCATCAGACGTATATTTAGCAGTACAGAGGGGTACCCGATTTAAGAGCATATCGGAACAAGCCAGTGTTACAGCTCTTGCCTCCAAACCACTCGTATCCCCGTTTAAGAGCGATTGATGTTGACCCCGGGATAAGAGCGATACTCTCTTAAACCGAGACGTATTTATTTCTGCTTGGGAGAGTGCGAATCGTAAATCACGAAAAGTGGGGCGAAACCCGGATAATCAAGGTTCCGTACCAAGCCGAATTTACCTCTCATAAGCCCGTTTTCTCTTGTGATTGACGCTCCTAGTTCGGGTACCCCACTTTATTAGTGCAGAGTAGATCTAGATTCTACTACAGTAGTAGCCCATTTAGGACTCGCCCTTTGGGGAGAAATTACTTGGAATTAGAGTGGGGTCATTTTTGAAAAAATGAGGTACGTAGGTACAAGTAGAGTACGCCTACTTTTTTTTCTTGTCCCATTTTGTTAGCTTCGCCATTGTTTTTCTCTCTTCTTCCTAGTCGTAACTCAGTTCTGGGATCACGAAGTAGGCTCTTCTCCCTCCTCCCCCACTACGGTGCGTGTCTTCGTTTTTATCGCGAGAAGATTTCGGCCCTTTCTCCCCTCGTCGACTCGCATCGAATTGCCTACTGCACCAGACATGTAATAGTACCCTGTACTGAAAAAAAAAAACATTTTCGAACCGCCTCCGTTGTCTGGCCTACAGAGCGAGGGGGACGAGGACACGATCGAAAAACGCCTCTTCCACGCCCTCACCACGACCAAGCTCGTCGAGCGAATCGCGACCGGAGACAATTACTCCCGCTGCGGCCGAACGGACCGGGGAGTCAGCGCGCTTGGGAACGTGAGTGTTCCGATTTTTTTGTTGGCTGACTGCATGCTATCAGGCTTTTGGGGATACAGCAGGAGCAACAGCAACAACAGCAGTACCTGTGTAGTAGTAGCAGTAGTAGTAGTAGTAGTAGTAGTAGTGGTGGTACATAGTAGCAGAAGCAGTAGCAGGAGCAGTAGTAGTAGCAGCGGTAGCAGTAACAGTAGGAGTACTACAGGTAATTGTACTATTAATAGTAGTAGTGAAGCAACTGCCTACTGAGCTACCGGGGTGAAACCTTATCCGATCACCCAGTCCAGGGTATGCCTGATACCATTCGCCCTCGGCAACTCCGTCGAACACCCGCACGCTGGTGTGTGCAAGCGAGTCAACCCATTTACTGCTACGAAAACATAACAAATACCCCGGAAATGGCCCTACTCTCTCTCCAAGTAATTTGAGGGTGGGTGCAGTTGGAAAGGGGTTAAGGTTGTCAAAAACAATATCTTCGGCTCGTTTCTCGAAAGCAAGGTACTGCTGTGGCTCTCGCGCGCCAAGGTACTATGCATGGAATTTAGGCATCGTGGGCTGTCCGTCATGGAATACGGCAATTCTTGTGAGCGCTGCATCATCCATGCACGGTATTAATAGTACTATTACTATTACGGGCAAGGACCATAGTAAATGCTAGTAAATAGGACCCACGGTATACCCAAAAACTATCTATTTATCTATTTTTACTAACGATTTTTGGTCCTATTTACTACGGTCCGCCGTACTTGTAAGGTGCATTCAGTACGAGCACGGAAGTCTTTGTGATACTTCTGTGCGACACTTGGATAGTATTATGTTTTTTTGTTTGGGACTTTCGGGGTGCCGACCCTGCCTACCCCAACTTGCAGACAGCAGACAGACCGAGCAGCGAAAGTCTCAGTTAAGAGAACAATTTAGCAATGCCTTTGACACACGACACACATAATACATAATTCACACATAATACATCATGCGCAGCTAGCTGATAGTCGATACAGCCAGCGAAACAGGTAGACAGCGTTGCCCAGTGTTGTGAAACTCTCGCCCCCCCTGCCCCCCCGCCCCCCCCCCCCCCCCCCCCCCCCCCCCATCCTGTCTCGTGCGCACCCGAGGAGGCAGGTGGTCACGGTCTCCGCACGCTCAAAGTTCCCTAAAGACCTGGACGTCGAGCTACCGACGGCGCCCCTTGGCTCCTTGCGCATAGTCACCGGTGGTGGCAGTGGTAGTGGTGGTAGTGGTGGCGGTGGTGATGGTGGTGGTGGTGGTGGTGGTGGTAATGGTGGTGGTGGCGGCGGCGGTGGTGGTCGTAGTAGTAGTGGTGGTTGTGGAGAACGGACAAGTGGGGCGAAAGAACAAGGAGCGGGGCTAGGAAGCGATGCCGACACCGCAGCGGATGGTGGAAAGGCGGCCACCGATGGTGATGGAACTCCTCCCGACGGCGGTGACAGGGAGGGGGTGGAGCGTGGAGCGAGCATGGGTGATGACGGCGAAAGAAGCAGCGGCGGGGGTGGTAAGGGAGGCGGCGGCGGGAGCAGTGGTGGTGGTGGGGGCGGCAATGGGAGAGAGGGTGTGGGTGTGGGCGCGGGTGGGGAGCGAGAGTGCGATGCGAGCGGACAGGACGCGAGCAACGGTAACGCCTCTGGTGGAGCCGACAAGAAAACCAAGAAGTCCAAGAAGAAGGATAAGAAGAAGAAAAAGGGAGACGGGACCGTTGAGGTGGCCGAGATTGACTACTGCGGCGTGCTGAACAAGGTGCTACCGCCTGATATTCGCGCGCTCGCGTGGGCTCCCGTCACGGAGGGCTTCAGCGCGCGGTTCAGCTGTTCGGACCGGACCTACAGGCAAGAAAGGACGAATAGATAGCACCCTTCGTAGCACGCGCGATCGAAGCATCACGCCAAGCCTGCGAGCATGAATTTTGAGGAAATTTTCGTCTCGCAGCTTTTTTCGTTTTCGTTTTTGTTTTTTATCCATTTGTTTGTTTTCGATCTCAGGTTTGTTTTCGTCTACCCTTTGTTTATGCTCTTCCATCGTTTACGGCTGCTACAACGTATCTGCGGTTCCTGACACGATGCGGTGGCCTCGGTGCAAAGGTTGGAGCCTGTGCAGTCTCCGTTGTGTGTGTGTGTTTTTTTCTTTGTTAGCCCCCGACGGTTTCGTCGACCTGTCGATGGAGGCTTGTTTGTCCCCCGTATGGAATGGGGGGAGCGAGGAGGCGCTTGGCTTTGCTTGCTTGTGGTTCACCTGCGGGGTTGTTCTCGCGCGTGATCTGTCCGAGGCACGGCCCCGCTCGAGGCAACACCACGGGTCTTCCCACCACGCTGACGCTGATTGCGTGCCGACTTTGTGGTGTGAAACCCACCGTACCAGCGCTCCCCCACCCCCCTCACCCCCCTGTTTTTGTTTAGTAGTGTTCGGCAATTTGGCCAGTTAGTAGCCGTATTGTGGACCCCGGTTCCTACCCCTTACATGTTACCGCCCCATTATCACTATATTATTTGTTTGCCCCAGTTAAGAGCCCTACTGTGAATACCGGTTATTACCCCTTATGTAGTACCGCCTCTTTATCACTGTAGCCTTGCAAGCCCTGTAACCTCGCCAGGGTCAGTCTGAAGATTATTTTCGTTGCCGGCCCCTTCGCCCCTCTGGCCCTGTGTTTTGATCAACCCTAGTCACCATTTTACTACTGCTTCGGGTGGGCTATCGTAGTAATAGTATACAATCAGAACCCACGATGGACCCAAAAATCAAACATCCCTCCCTGTGTGTACACACCATATTCGGTTATGATTGCTATTGATGCTACAGTACATGTTGCCCCGTAAGCACTGCAAAAAGTGGTCCAACTCTTATTCCAAGTAGTTGGGGCAGCAGCTCCAAAGGGGTTCATCTTAGAGCTATCGGCTATCATCAACAAACCCTTTCTCTGTTGTTTTTTTTTTCCCCTGCTGCTGGGACTGGGGCATCTTGTTGGGGGCTCACAGGTACTTTTTCTTGGCGAGGGACCTGGACATCGAGGCGATGGACAACGCTGCTTCGCGCATCGTGGGGCACCACGACTTCCGGAACCTCTGCAAGATAGGTGACATGCGCCTCACAAGTGGCTCTTAGTAGGATGCAGCGCATCCTTCATGCGACTCGCCCAATACCTCACGATGGGTGCAAGCAAATGTCTGCCTGGTTAGTGAAAACCCAACGTGCTCCGTCTCGGCATTGTAGGGATACGAGGGTCTATGGTCATACGACTACGGCCATGCACGACACGAGTACAACCCCCTTCTCTCTGAGAAAATGTTGGAGGCGTCTCTATTAGGAGTAGGAAAGGTGTTCCGTCTTGCGTGGTCGGCGATCAAATGACTAAGACCGATGCTGTAGTGTCACTATTGTTTCCGACTTTTTTTCCCCTCTTCACTATAAGCACGTGCCTGGTATGATCAGTTCCCGAAAGGTGTGATGCCATGTTTTGGATGGGGGGGGATTTTTAGGATCTGGCCGCGTCTACTTTTTGCATGTTGGTGACAGAGGTTAGATCGGTCCACCTTCGTTATTTGGTCACCAGGGCTCTTCACGGGTCATGATACCAACCCGCGGGTCGGGTCAAGAAATCTTCGAAATCTCACGGGTCGGGTTGTGTCGAGTCGGCTCGGCTCGGCTCGGCTCGGCTCGGCTCGGCTCGGCTCGGCTCGGCTCGGCTCGGCTCGGCTCGGGGCGGGGCGGGGCGGGGCGGGTCGGGTCCGGTCCGGTCCGATCGGGTCGGGTCGGGTCGGGTCAGGAGTTTTTCAAATTCTCACGGATCGGGTTCGGTCACCGTTATACCCGACCCGACCTGATCCGTGAGGTTTGACCCGACCCGTGAACAGCCCTGGTTATTTCCTTACGGAGGAAAACAAGTTAGTACAGGCATGCAGGGTCGATGTAGCGACCGCTAGCTGTCAGAAACGGAATCTTACAAGCCATCGATATTTCGCGGCTTCCCATGTAAGAAGTGCCAAAAAAAACTCCCAAGCACAGGACAAATCTTGAGCCCCTCCCCCCCGCCCTTCTCACCATTCTCCCTTATTCCCTCGCCCGTACGCCTCTCCTCCCGTTGGGCTCCTTTTTTTCCAGGAACGCTTTTTGACGGCAGACGTAGCGCTCATGCTGCTTCACTCGTAGACTGTTGATACCATTTTTTTTTATCTTGACCCCCAAAAGGGATTAACCTCCAAGCCCGTGGAAGACATGACCCCGCCCCCCGCTCGCCCATTCCCGCCCGCCCCCGGCCGCTTCCCTTCGCCGCGGGTCCGCATTTATTCTCCCGTGCGTCTCTTTTGGTTTCTGGGAACCCTCTGTCAGCAGATGTTGCGAACGTGAGCAACTTTGTGAGGCTCATCAAATTCGCTTCCGTAAGGCGGGTACCGTCGCCGTCCCCGGATTACGCCGGGACTGAATACTACCGGATGTGCGTGTTTGAGGTGCGCGCTTGCTTTTGTGTTTGGGTCGGTGAAGGCGACCCGGGGTGGGTAACACGCGCGGCGGTTGGGCGCGCTTTGTTTTGCTCCTCACAGTCTCTGGCGTCAGTGTGTTCTGTCAGTACACGTGTGAATAGCCTAGCCCCCCCTGCCCGCTCCATAGTACCACGTCAAAAAACTGCAGTGCGTCATACGTTGAGAACTTGTTGTCAAAACCTAGTACAAAGTATACACCTGCCGTCACTGCATGTGCCATAACACACCATCGAGAACCATTTTTGGACCGTACCATACGTTAAGGACACGTTGTAAGAACCATAACATACGTGGAGAACACGTGGTGAGAACCATACCATATTTTGATGACACGCTGTGAGAATCATACCACATCGAAAACCATTGTCAAGACTCTACTATGCGTTAAAAACACGTTGTGAGAGAACCGTACCAGACGCTGAGGACACGCTGTGAGAACCATACCATATGTTTAGGACACATGGTGACAACCACATAGAGGTGTACGTACCTCTTTCAGACAAAAAAACGGGTACTCGGTAAAAAAAAACTGTGCTAATCCTCGTCACGGGTACGAGTAGCACTCAATACTCGCCGAATATTTTCGGGCCTGATAATTGTATCGCGTTTAGTGTAGTATACTATAACCACGCGCGATCGAAGTATCACATTCAGCTAGCAAAGATGAGCTTCGACGAAATCTTCGATCTCACGGCTGTTTTTTATTTAGTTTTATTTTAAATATTTATAATTGTATTGCGTTTCAGTATGGTTCTAATATAACCCATACGATTTATTGTGGGCATTCTAAAACCACACACTTCACTTGTGTGTCCCCCGTTGTGGTTGTAGCAGTGGTGGTGGCGGTGGGCTATAAGGGTCTTTTGTCGGGGTGTTGTATCGCTCATCTGTTTGCGTTGTGGCTGCCGCCGGTAGCGTTGGTGTTGTGACACCTGGCGCTTTCACATGCTAATCGGCACCCGCCCCCCCCTCTCGCGCCTCCTTGCCTACTTCTTCCGCTCGTGAAGTCTCAACCAACGCTTGGGGAAGTTTTTCGTGCTGATACTTTTGATGTCGCCCAGATGGCGCCGCTCGTTGTGTTTCACTTGTTGACCGCTGAAAACTTCATTGCGTCGGGGCTTTTACAGCGGTGGCTGTTTTATTCTAGCTCGCCGTCTTAATTTGGTGCTACCCATGACCCAAAGAAAGCTCGGGGTATAGCATCGGAAAAGTTACAAATAGTTCGATACTTTTTGTCTGCGGAGCTGCTGTTCTATGTCGAGAGCCTGTCCTACCATCAGCAGATGTAAGTGTACTCCAGTGGCTGTTGCCATGGGTTTGAAGGCTTGCGGACAGGCGTCTTTTTGTAACATACGTTGCGCTCTTATCGCCTTCTTGTTCCGGGTTTGCAGGTTTGCGGGCAGGCGTTTTTATGGCACATGGTGCGGTGCCTCATGTCCGTCCTGTTCATGGTCGGCAGGGGGCACGAGTCTCCGGATGTGATGTCCTTCCTCACGGACCTCGAAAGGCAAGCCAGCAAGCAGCCCGTGGCGCGCGTTCAAAACGTTACCATACGGGGGGAAAAAATGAAGAAAAAAAAATATTTACCATGTACGAGTAAATGCGAGAGAGGGAGTTTCTATTTTTGATGGCGTCAAAAAAATGGGTACCCCTTTCAAGTTGCCTGAAACCGTCCGACATATGATACCGGTACGCCTTTCACTAACGCACACAAGTTGACGACGGTTACTAATATCCCGCTTCGCGAGTCCCTAGCGACAGCTATTCTATCTTGTTACGGGAGGCCATAGCAATACATAGTGATCAGAACCCACGATGACCCCAAAAATAATACATCCCCCCTAATGTGTACACATCATATTTGGTTATGATTACTATGTTTCCCTGTAAGAGTATTGCGAGGTGGCGCACGTAAAACGCAAGGCACCGAGGGCGACACGCCTGTTTCAAGTCGCCCGGCGAGTGCGTGCTCGTTGCGGTGGAACGAACTGTCGGGCTTGCTAAGGGTGGTGCTTGGTTTGAGTAGACGGACGGCAAGTAATGTTGCCCGTTGCGGTGGGGAAAGCGTTCAGCACGATAGTCGACCCCCTTATATATGTACGTAGGTTGTGCATGCTTCCTTTTTGCTTGTACATTGGATGGCCGCTTCTGTAGTGAAGAACGCGTACCCACCGTAGCACATGACGCCTCCTGTATGGTTCGAACTCCGCTCTTGTTCGGCGAATGGCGCAAACCTGACGCCAACAGTAGGACGCGGTTCCTGCTGCTGCTGCTGCTGCTGTTGTTGCTGTTGCTGCTGCTGTTGCTGTTGCTGCTGCTGCTGCTGCTGCTGCTGCTGCTGCTGCTGCTGCTGCTGCTGCTGCTGCTTCTGCTGCTGCTGCTTCTGCTGTTGTTGCTGCTGCTGCTGCTGCTGCTGTTGCTGTTGCTGCTGCTGTTTTTGCTGCTGCCACTGCTGCTGCCACTGCTGCTGCCACTGCTGCTGCTGCTCCTTCTGACTCGCACGACCACTGCTGCACTGCTCTACTTCCCACGTCTGCTTTTGGACAAAATGCGCTTCGTGTTGTACTGACTGAAACGCCCACTCCGTTGAGCTATATACGAAAATATTACCGCCTGCTTGCGGGCAGCGTCACACCACGCCACGCCGCGCAATGAAACGAAATGTAATGCGATGCCACGCAATTCAATGCATTGCCACGCCAAGCCCGAGCGCCAACCATGGTTCACCCTTTCTACCCCTCCCAAATATTTCCTAGTCTACATTAAGTCCAAGTGTTTTGTCCCTATCATATAATGGGAGTGCGCTGGTAAAAGGCTTATATAACCGTGTACGTAGAGGCTATATAATAGTCAACGAAAGGCAAACTAGAAACCGCGAAACGTTTGTTTTTCGTTTTTTTGTTTTGCTGCCCCTTTGCATCGCCATTCTCGGTCAAGAAGGTGTCCCGCCAAGCCACACTACGACATGGCCCCGGACGGGCCGCTGCTTCTCCACGGGTGCAACTTTCGCTCGTTGCGGTTCCAGTACACGCCGGAGGTGTGTGTGTAGTGTGTGTGTCCATTCTTTGTTTCTGGTGTGTGTCCATTATTCGTGTATCTGGTAGTTCGTGTTTGTGTGTGCTCATTATTTATGTGTGCTCGCGTGATGCCATGATTTGTGCGCATGTTTATTTGTGTGTGTGCACATGCGTTTTATGTGTGAGTATCCGTGATGTGTGTTTATATGTTAGTCCAGGCTCAATCATGTGTGTGCCTGTTTTGTTGGTGTTTGTGGGTGTTATATGTGTGTGTGTTTTTGTGTGTGCCCATTATTTCGTGTGTCTCTGTGCTTTGCCATGGTTCTTGTGTTTTGTGTTTTCCCGTTATTATCTGTGTCTCTATTGATTGGCGTCCATGGTTTGTGTGCGTGTTTTGTGGTTGTTTGGTGTTTTGCGTGTCTTGTTTGTGGTTTTCACTGTGTCCCATGGTAGCTGCGTGCTTGTACGTATCCGTGAGTTGTGTTTTTTTGTGTGTTTGTCCATGGATCGTGTGTGGTTTTGTCTGTCCATGAGTTGTGTGCATGTTTCGTGGGTATTTGTGGATGGCTTGTGTATTTTTAGCTTGTCCATTTTGGTGTTTGTGTACGGTATGTGCGTATCCATGTTTTAGGTTTGTGTGTTTATCGATCATTTGTGTGTATTTGTTTGTGTGTCCATGATTTGCGTGTATTTAAGTGTGTCCATGGTTTGCGTGTATTTGTGTGTGTCCATGACTTGTGTGTATTTGTATGAGTCCATGATTTGTGCGCGTGTTAAGTCTCGGGTATGAAGCGGCAGGACGCTATTCACTCCGACAGCACGCCCACCTCATGATACATAGGAATAGCTTGTCGGGGTATTTACCCCGCTGCGGATGTATGGAAGGTTTTGTGTTGTTACAACTTGGGTAGGCGTTGTGGCGGGGGACCTTAGGCGTCAAGTTGTCCCCTGGATGCCGGTCTGTGCGTCCTTGCTCTCCTGGGAGCGATGATTTACCGTGGCGATAAACGCCGCTGACCTTCGGTATATATGAAGCCCCCTCCCCCGAGGGGGGGCGTGGTATTGATTTGACTCCCCCCAGTGGCCGCAGCAGAAAACAGATCGATGAATTCAACGCCGTCATTCATATTTGCAAGAAAGTCGGCCTCGCAAGCGGTTTTTAGTAGGATGCAGCTCACCCTTCGTGCGACTTGCCGGACACCTGACGGTGCTTCGCACTTGGTGCAAGCGATGCCTGCCTGGTCGGTGAAAACCCGATGTGGCATGTAGGGATGCGAGGGTCTATGGTCATACGACTACGGACATGCATATACAAAGAGTAACCCCCCCCCCTCTCTTCCCCCTTCGCTGGAAATGCAGAACCTGTACTGCCTGCAAGCTCACCTGGAAACCCTGTGGGAGGCGGCGGCAATCAAGGCGGCGCGCCTGCTGAACAACCTTGAATATCTCGCCGGGATGCGAGTCGCTACCAAGGTTGGTTGTTACTCGGCCTTCCGTGCTGACTTGGACCGTTTTTCGCGAACGCTTTTGTTTTAGGAAGTCAACCCGCACGGCTGACACGTTGCAGCCTTTTTCTTGTCCATGCTGGCCGTTTTTGTTTTCTATGGGATGACGCGACGTAAGGTGTGCGCTTTCCGACGTAGGGTAACCGCCTTTTGACGTAGGGTACTGTAATAGCTCGAGTTATCGCACGGGGGTGCGGTCGGGTTTTTTTTCAACCGTGCCGTTCTTGTTTTTTTTACGCGCCCGTGTGCGATTATTCCGATACCTCGATAACTCCGATACCTGGGTAACTCCGATACCTGTGCGGAATTTTGAACTAAACCATGTCGTTCTTGCTTTTTTAGCGCAAGCCCTGTGCGGTAACTCCGACAATGTGCGATAACTCGCATTTTTACGGTAATCGCCTTTTGTCGTAGAGTAATTGCCTTTCGTGGCTCTTTGCTTATCCACACGTCACAACTAAACGAACCCGTGTGTGGGTATGCTGGTGTTTTTTTATCGACGGCGCGCGGATGGTGGCCTCGAGCGGAGGGTGCAGCGTCCCTGCGCGGAGGTGTCGCATGCCTCGTGCCTCGTGTCGTCATGTTCGACGCGACGCAATACCGCAGGGCTCCGCGCGCGCCCTGGCCCTGACAGGCACGCATCTATGTCCGTAAAAATAGGGAACGTTCGTATATTAATATTCTTTTCAGACGGTCCTTATATTCACGGACATAAGTGGTATGCTCTGAGCGAACCCGCAGCGTGCGCTTTGTGCTACCGCTGCGGCTACGATGTGGCCACAATGCTATAACACACGGACATAGTGGTATGCTCTCAGCGAACCCGCAGCGTGCGCCTCGTGCTATCGCTGCGGTTACTCGATGTGGCGCAATGCTATAAGGCTCCGTGCGCGCCATGACCCTGAGAGGCGTTATCTGAGCGCCTAAGTAATGTTTGCCCCCGTGCGCTGGTGACGCCGCCAGCGAGCAAGCGAGCGGCCAGCACGGCGAGGGTACCGTGTGATAGTATTAGCATACTATTAGTATACTATACTACTAGTAAGATAACACGCCCCCACGGACGAATGAATCTCTTGAGCGCGTACGCCGAGCGACCCATGCAATGCGTCTATGGAAAGACATGAAAGCAACCGAAGAGATATTTCCAATGCCACCGTTTTCATTGTTTTGTGCCCCCCCCCCGGTTGGTGAAAACCCAACGTGCTCCGTCCCGGCATTGTAGGGATGCGAGGGTCTATGGTCATATGACTACGGACGTGCACGACATGAGTACACCCCCCGCCCCCCCCCGCGCGCTGTGTTTTTACGAATATCGGCTCGGGAAACCCACTCCATGCCAGGGCGAGCGTTGTCTTGCGTGTTACCTTCACGTTACGGTAGTGGTCCCTCTATAGTGCTGGTTGCTTAATGCCGGTTGCCCGCTATATAAAGTGCCTGTGGAATGGCATGGCACATATGGGATTAACCAGTGTGGCAGTGTGCGGAGTACTTAGTGCCGGTTGCCGCTACAGTGCCGGTATTGTTGCCTGGCGCATACCGGCACTAGAGAGGGACCACCACTGCTGCATACGGCATGTGGCGCCCGTACCACTCGGCGTTTGGGCGTGAACACTGTGGACGCTGTGGCGCATGCCGCAGGCGTTTGCTATCGACGGGTCCAGGGGCGCCCAAAGCCAGCGTAACGGCGATGCTCATGCCGACGCCGCCCCCCTAGTAGCGTCGCGCACACAAGAGATACACAGAAAACGCCTGAGATGCGCGCACGCGTGAGCCGTCTGGCCATGACAGCTGGGTATTATTATTGTTAACTGGTTCGCTTTTTGGGTGATGGTTTCGCTGCTTGGCTTGTTTTCGCAGGATGTAGACGCGTTTGCGGCATTCAAGCGGAAGCTCAAGGGCTCCAACGCTGAGCACTACTCGGTCAGGGACCACGGGGAAGCGGGACGGCGACGAGGAGAAGAGCTCAAGCAGGAGGAGCAGCAAGAACGACAGCAAGAGCTGGAACAGCAGCAGGGGCAGGGGCAACAACAGCAGGGGCAGCAACGACAGGGGGGCGGCTTAGCAGGTGCCTTCGAATGTCCGGGCAAACGTGACGCATGTGTACCTCATTGTGGTATGATATACGGGTTCTGCTCGAGCGTGATGGTTACCTCTGTGCAAGGGGGGGGGGTTGAATCGACCTGCGCCCCGAGGCAAGCGGTGTGATGGTCACCGCTTGCGGGAGGGGGGAAAGGGAAGGAGGGAAAGGGGGGAAAAGGGGGGGGGAGAGGGAGGGGGAGGGGGGGGTGGGGGGTGGGCGGAGGGAGGGGAGGAGGGGCGGAGGGAGAGAGGGGAGTAGGGAGGGCGAGCCGTCAATTGCGCCCGCTTGCCGCGCTTTCAAGGCGCCCCCGAACCCCGCCCCCTGCTAAGTCGAACCCGAAGAGGAGCCCTAAACGAGCACAGACGCTCATCCGACTCGTCTGATTGCCAACGGGGATGGGTAGACCTTGGCGGCCCTTTGGGATACGACAACCGAACGCAGCCAACATACAGGTTTCATTTTTGAGCCGCTATATACCACGATGCCCTACCTCTCTCTGTGCGAGTTTTTCCTTACCCTTACCACGATGTGCTACCTCTCTCTGTGCATGTTTTCTTCTTCCTTTGTTTGCCCCACGTTTTTCAGCCCGGACAACCGACTCGGAGAGCGCAGGTGCGGGTGTTTCCACCGCGAAAGCCGTGTCGCGAGGGGAAAACGGGGACGCAAAGCCGGCCATTGAGGGGGCAGCGAACGCTGGCGACGGTGAGATAGATACCACTGCCCTACCGCTTCCTTCTTGTGCTGGTTGGTGCTCTATCACGATTAGATACTCGTACTACCACGCTGTCCGGAAATTCTAGGACCATTTTGGTATTAACTTGCCGGAAAATATAAGAGGAGCATCTGGGTACTACCTGGCCGGGAAGTATGAGGAACTTTTGGGCATCAGCTGTCCGGAAATATACGGACCTTTTGGGTATTAACTGGCCGGAAATGTAAGAACCGACTGGGTATCCACATTATTACCCAGTCCCTCCTTACATTTTCGGACAGAGTGGTACCTGGTGGCTTGACTTTAGCCTACTTTTTCCACGCAACTCGCTCTTCCGGCAGCTTTGCACGCGCTATGGGAGTATCTGGGGCTCTGAGCGACTGAAGTGAAATGCAAGCGGTAGGTTCGTGGCTCTGCGTCCCCTCGTGCGCGACGAAGCAGTGGAACTCCCTGTGATCGTTATAGGGGACATTCTGGGTCCATCCCCGGGTTTCTCATGTAGGCATTTTTTTGTTGCTTATTTTTTTCCATCCCATTTATTATCTTCGCCCTTTTTTCTCCTGCTCCCTCCTATTAATAGTCTTAAAACTCAAAATCCGTGGTCACTTAATAGGAGGCTCTTCTCCCCCCTCCCCACTCCACGGTACGTGCCTTGCATTTTTATCTCGAGAAGGGTTCTGCAGCTTCTTCCCTCGTCGACTCGCGTCGAGTTGTGCCTACCCACGCTATAATAGGCGCACTCAACCGTTGGCGTCATTTAATAATACAAAACCCCATACGGAGACTCGAACCCACGACATTAGCTCTAGCAGTATTCGAGGTTAACCAACTAGACCACCGGGGCGACTGGCTCTATACACCATATATATGGCGTGTGACGTGCAATGCTGCGGTGGGACGTTGTACACAGCGACCGTTCATGTATATAAAGGTGTCTCGTTATATTCTGCTTTGATTTAAAAGTACACACAAGCATGCAACAACGCCCTCCCTCCCTCCCTCCCTCCCTCCCTCCTGCGCATTTTCATACACACACAAACACACAACACAACACAACGCAACGCAACAACTCACTCCTCTCGTGCGTCCTGCACTTTCGTTTTTGTCGCTCGTTTCCTCAGAGGAGTTGACGTGGAGGGAGGCGTTGGTCCGAATGAGACAGATGGGGCTCGGGCCGGGGCAGGTGCTGGGCCGTAAGGGGCACATGCCGATGGCCCGGAGACAGCAGGGCTTGCACTACGACGAGCTGGTCCAGGGGCTGGCAGGGAAGAAGAGGTGGGTGCGGGTTGGTGCGAGGGGGGTCCCGGCATGGCCCGCTTTTTAGTCGCTGCTCACATCGACCGCTTGGCTCCACGCTGTGTACTGCTGTAAATGAGGGGGTTATTGGAGATCGGGAACCGGACCGAGAACAGTCCAGAGAATAGACCATGGTTTTGTTGCAAGAGAGCATGAGGCGTGTCGGTTCATATACATATACCGAAGTATATATATATATACCAGGTATTATGGGATTGTTTGAAAAGTTGGCCTTTATTGGCAGGCCTTGTTCGGTTGATCGCGTGGGTGGAGATACCAAGTGGATGCAGGACAGGATGGTGCTGGCAGACTGGTCGAACACGCGAACAAACAATATTGCTGGCAGGATCGAGATATTTGCGGCGCCATGCAACCCTTGCATTGTCGCGGCACTATCATAGAGCTACATCGATACGAATATAAGGGTCGTTCTTATCGAGCAACTTTTTTTCCAAAATTTCCAATATTTGTTTTAAAAAATAGCAGGAAAAGCAGGAAAAGCAGGATTTATTTGGAAAGTTTGGAATTTCAACAGAGAGCAAAATAATTGGAAGGCTTCGCATTCCAATATTTGGAAAATATTTTTGGATAATATGGAAATCTAAAAAAATGCGCGAAAACAAATATTGGACATTTTGGGGATAAGTTGCTCGATAAGAACGACCCTAAGCAATTTTTGGTGAACTTTCTGAATGACAGAAAAAAAAATCCCCGAAATCGAGGCTAACTCGTTACATTTCCTGATGCCTGGAAGGCCTGACCACCGCATCCACGAGCGAGTTGGAGCTGCTCGGCGGGGTTGCACGGGAGGAATGCTTTAAATACATATATTTGACGATGGGTTGACAAGCCACGGTACAGCAGTAGTAGTGCCTACCTCCCGCGTTTGAGGCGTACATAGCTCCGATAGGGGGTATATAGCATTTTTTTGTTCTAACCTTTTCTGACTGATTATTACTGCCTTTTACTGACTATTACTTGCTATTACTGACTATTACTTGCTACTACTGACTATTACTTGTTTTACTGAATATTACTGACTATTAGTATACTCCTCACTTGAGGAACTACCCGGTAATTACCCAGTATCCCATTTGAGCTGCACAACATTTTTCGTTGGCACCTGTGTCACGGGGTTTGTCCAACGGGTTAAGCTTACACATTTCCTCAAAATCAGGATTTCGGTTTTGGCATGGAGCGGAGCTCCTATACTGCAATCAAGTTCAGAGCCCCAGAAAACATCGTAGCACCCCGCCGTTTGCGAGAGCTGTACTCTTGAGCCCTCGCTGGCACCGGTGGCACTCCATCCAATCGAATGCGCGAATCGCGGTGCCCGGTGTTGGAGTTAGAAGGGGCAGTTTAATTCCCGGGAAGAAGTGAATTTGATGCTGGCAGGAATTTAACTCCCGCTAATCCCCCGGGATAAAAAGTTGTGACGAGGCCGCGGCGGGGATTGAACCCCGCACAACCGTTTGCTACAGACCGGTATACCTACTGTAGACCTATTGTACACCTACGGTAGATCTAGACCCGCAACTGAACGAAGTACACACAGTAGATAGCAAGAGCTGACTAAGTAAGATCTAGCCGGCTGTCCCTTCGATATATCTATCTAACATCATAAAGTATTCGCTTCAACTCGAGCATATCAAATAATTACCGGTCCGCTGGACCTTTTTTGTTCTGGTTGTTTATCTCTCTTCTCCCGCTGAACGTTACAGAGAACGGTTGGACCGCCACCTCGCTCTAAAGACGGCGGGGTCGGAGTCTGGGGAGACCAACGCCTTCTACGACGCCATGCAACTCCAGGGGACCGAGGGGGTGGAGTCCTTAGCCGCGGCCAACGCCACCCCGGAGGAGTCTACGGCCCCTGACCGAGGAGTGCCCTTGTGATGAACGCTTCCTTGAGTCGGACGCGTTCAGTGGCGTTTGTTGGTTATGGTTAACGCACACACACGCACCTCAAATCAGACGTGGAAACCCCTTAAGGACTGCAGTCCCATTTCGAGGACAATTTACTTGAAATTAGACTGAGAGGCGCAGTTCTAAAAATAGATTAAAAAAAAAGGTTTTTGTTGGTTCACGTGCGGCTTGAAACAAGCCCATTCAGCGCAGCCCCTTCTTGTGGTGGTGAACGCACTCCTTGAATCAAGAGCGTTTCATTGTATTGTTGGTGGCCCCTTAGTGGGGTTTTACGCATTTTCACGCCTTGAACCAAGCCCGTGTTCAGTGGGCTTTTGTTTTTGGCTGACGGGATGCCCTGTATGTAGTGCCAGACGTGTTCAGAGGTAGTTAGCGGTTCCTTGAAACGCACTAGGGAAGCGAGCGTGGCGGCTCATCGGTTAGGCTTTGGCTGTGATGTGGCTGTGATGTGACGTCCTTTGCCCTCAGGTGTGAGTCTGCGGCTATTTAATATTGCAGAATGTCGCTTTTGGGGTGCGCGACGGAGCGGGGTGTGACACCGCGAGGAGGTTTCGCCCTCTTGGCGACACTTTCTTGTTTTTGAGCGGTGGACGGTTTGGTCATGGAGTTGGGGCAGGTGGCCGGGGCGGAGGGTGGAAGGCCGGTTGGCTTAGGCGCGTACGGTGGTCTGAAGATGGTCGTGAGAGTCGTCGGTGTTGTTGCAGGCTACGAGTATTTCTAAGGTGTTTTACTTGCCACGTGGGAACGCTCCTTGGTGCGGATCGGGCCAACGACACCGCGAGGGGCTCGTCCTTATGCCAACAGCACGCGCTTGTTTCTCTGATGAGAGGCGGATGTTTTTTTGTGTCGGGAGATGCAGTGGCCAGGACGGAGGGCCGTTGGCCTCCGTACGTACGCACGGCGGGCCATCTAAAGAGCCGTTAGATGCGCGCGTGAGCCGCTATTTAAAGGGCACGGTGCTACTGCTAGTCTTATAGGTGGCAACTGCCGCGTAACGTATTACAGGGCTTGAGCTCGGTGGGATAGGTCCGAAAAGGTAGTGCGTTGCGAGGGACGGACGAATCGGACTGCACTGATCATGATCCCGGGTATTTTCGAGTGCGATGCGCTACGCGCTTGTGTCGAACCGCCATGGAGTGCAGTTTTTGGAATGCCACTCGTATGTTGACATCGTTTACCTCTCGCTACTGTCGCTCTCGTCTCGAACCTTCCACGCAAGCGGAATAATGCAGCATCGCAGTTTTCCTCGCCTTGTTTCACTGCGTGAGATGCCGTACGCTTTCGTTGGGGTTCATAGAAAAAAGTGCCTATTAATAGTGGACCGAGCGTTGACGTTGTGAACGGCGAGTTCAGTTTTTTGTTGTTCTGTGGGTAAATTAACACTGGAATCAAAATATAACTGACACCTTCACATTTTAATATGGTTCTGAATAAATGAATGATTTAGTCGCGCCCGTTTTGTATGCTGTACCTTAGGGATGTACCTTAGAGGTACAGCAGTGGTATGTTCTCAGCTTGAAGGAACCCGCGGTTTCTGTCCCCGTGAGAACGCATGGTTATATGCGGTAAAAGGGGTTGCAATATTTTTTTCTGAGGCTACTTACTTGATTATAGTATAGGAGCTGCACATCTCTCTCACCGTCTAGCCATGATTTTTGGTTGTTTTGATAAATAAGGTACGCTTGCTTACCCCAAGGATCAATACGGGGGCCTGGGTATACTGTAAAACGAATCACAAACAAGGATAGCGTGTATACGTGTAATAGGGTCGGTTTTAGCTCCTGTGTGTTCAGCCGCTCAGAGCCTCTCGGCAGAGTGACTATTAATAGCTTATGTTATTGCCGTCTGAAGCCTTTACGCTTTTAAGGTGTAGCGATACAGTACAGGACACCTAATAAGAAACAGGCTAACAAGAAAGCCAGGCTCATATTTAGAGGAAAATAAGAAATTCGGGAGTCGTTAACTCGAAATTAGCGTAGAAAGCACCCTATCTGAAATAGAATTCCAGCCTGGACCTGTTTCTTATTGGGCGTCCTGTACTGTAGCCTATTTTATTGCCGTCTAGAGCCTTTACGCTTTTAAGGATTATCGATGTTCACGGCCATGGTATCGGTTGCTACATTCATACGCTGGTGCGTCAAACAATATATGTGCGAGTCCGATTTTTTTAGAAAGGTGCAGGGCCACTAGCCCGAGTGGCCTGAGCGAGGTGCTCGTACGAGTGAAAAAGAGGGGTAGCCTCCCTACCGAACGTAGCACTTCCACAGAGTCTCATGTCGTCAAACCCAAATAGGACCCCAACGATGTTTGGTACCGTTCCTTCGGTGCAAGAGCATGTCTTAAGGAAGGTCAGAAACATTTCCGTATGGCTAGAAAGTGCTACGAGGCCTATATCGTAGAACGCGTCTGGGTAGTAGAGAGCACGGCAACCCCCATGATGTGTGTGTGTCACGTTTGTTGCATGATGTGCGCAAAGATGCTACGAGTATTCATATGAGACCACGGTTTGAGCCCCTTATCTGACCGCCTCTTACCAAACACTAGTAGTACATTAAGGCCGAAAAGGGCCTTGACGCGCCCAAAATGACCGGCCTTCAGGGACCTTTGGTCACGAGCGTACCGCGGGAAACTCATGCCGTATGTGATTTGTGGGCATGATGTAAGCGTGGCGTGTATAACGTGGACGGCGTGCCTCGAGGAAAGGAGCAACTGGTGGATTTAACCCCGTGGTCTGTATCCCACCGTAGCGCCTAATTAACGACGGCTTAGGATAGACTATGCAGGGGTCGAGCTTTTGATTGTTCGTGATTGTGCGGGCTAGGAAGCACTACTGTGTATGGTGTAGGATCAAGACACGGGCCTAGACCCAACCCCTCGTATAAACCCGGACCCGAAACGGGCCAGAAGCGCGGCTGCGCCGATTTGGATTGTTAAATAATTTGTCCGAACTGTGGACCACGATTTTTCGAACTATATATGTAATATTATGACCCACCCCTGGAAGATCTATCCTACAGTACGAGTAGTCATTGTCAGGACTACTGGTGCTGTCAAACGCAGTACGTATACAGCGCGTCTGGGGGGTTGACAAATAATATGTAGAAATAACTGTTTAATGTTTAATTGTTTCATGTTTAACGTGACAACACGCCCCCCGGAAAGTAAGCGTGTTACCTCGGCCGCTGCTGCTTTGATCATGATGCACAGTTTAGTTTGGGTTTGGTCCTTTCACCGAACCGCACGCGAATCACGGGTCGAGGATGGCGCTTCTCTTTGCCGTTATTTTTCCCGCGATTCCGTACATACTGCAATTACTTGTAATGATGATGAGAGTGGCAAAGTACCACATAACACGAAAAAAGTACTTTCTGAATGCCAGCTGCACGATGTTCGGGAGGTATCATACTCGTAGCAAGATTTATTGGTTGCTTTACGCAACGGTATAACCGACGACGGATGATCGAGACCAGTCGCGGGTTGACCACGTATGATATAATCTTGGAAGAACAGACGAAGGCAGCCCTTTAGAACAGCGAAACTACTCGGTAGTACTCGGTAGTACCGTGGCATGGTTATGTAGTGCTGTGTACGTTGTGTTATACCGTGCACGTTGTACGTGTAATACTGCGTGGTGAGGCGTACAGTACACACTCAACCGGAGGCGCGAAACCGCAAATAATTTGGAGATGATCGCAACGTGCGCTTCGTTAGCACACACGGAACGTGCTTGGTTGGAACACTCTGTGCCCACGCCTTGACGCTTCAGGAGCACCCTGTCTGTATCGACGCTCATCGCGTCTCGTGAAACAGCAGCTAGCTGTAGTTACTCTAGGGTCTCGTGAACAGCCAGTGCTTGCTTCTCTGTTTCAGATATTCACTGTCACCGAGATCAGATTAGCTTTCGTACAGCTGTAGTATCAAAGTATCAAGATATCAAGATCAAGATATCAAGATATCAAATATCAACCGCCATTTTTTCAGACGCGGGGCAACCTCTCCGAAGAGCAACATAGGGCGCAGGCTTCTCATTTCGCGTACTTTTCGTACAGTACGTATTATTTTTTTCGCAACGCGCAGAACAAATGCGGAGGACGTTTTTCGACAGCAGTCGAGGGGCGTAGGCACCTACCTGTCCGTGCGCGCACCCTCTCTCCGTACACCATACAGCCTTCGATAAGTTGTGATACTGTAGTACCTCGTATCGCTTGGAGCCCATCCGTGGTGGCTCGTACACACCGACTGGAGTGTCTAGCGGGTCACACATCCCTTGGAACGCGTCCAAGCGTAAAAAAAGAAGCACCAACGTACTGGTACTACAGCAGTAGTCTACTACTGCTGCTGTTGTGTCAACATGTCGGCGCTATTTGACGATGCAGAAAGGTTCGAGTCAAATATCGTCGTGGGCGACACGCTGCGTCGGGTGAAGCGAGCAACGGACGAATACGTGGGGCCTGGGACATACAGGTGAGACGAGAGAGGCTTCCGCAAGGAAGGGTGTCCGACGAGTGCACGATAGACCGAATTGAAAAGCACAGCCTGACAACATCTCGTGTCGTGTGATGATTGATCACTGATCACCGGCACAGCCAGCCGTGATCGTTTACCGCTCCGACTACTATATACGAGTCAGGAGTTGTATGAGCATCCGCGAGACAACTCATAAGGAACAACGGTACTGTAGTCCTGCGAAATCTCTGCAAGAAGACAAACCGCAGAAGAAGCATGTGGTATGTGCCACATCACAGCCTCGCGGGCAAGGCAAGGGCGGCGCTCGCCCTCTCCCTCTTGCCTCCAGGTATTCACGAAGACACACATGATCACTTGTACACTGCTACATTTTTTTTAGCGCCAGCTGTGAGTTCGACCAATTGAGTGGTTGATACTCAAATATGAGAGCTGCGTTGATTGCTTTACAAGTTTCCCTCTGCGAATGATTGCGCCGCATTTTGTTTTGCGCCGCGAGTTATCGTAGACGGTGCTTGTCCTTGCTTGGTGCGCAGATCCGTTTGCCTGTGAGCGCCCTGTACCAGGCATATGATACCAGTACCTGGTGCGTATTTGCGCCGTTCGAGAAAACTGGAATGTTCTCGAACGAAGTCGTGTGCTTGCCGGCGGCCTTAGTTGTAATTCCCGGGGCGCCAGCAGCCGAAGTGCTGCTTGCTGTACCAACATCGTTCTCATATTGAGACCGTCGTAGTTATCGGTGCTGTCCACATATAATGTAGGATCGTTTTATATCCATTCTCCAGTTTTGAACGTTCATGTCGAGGGTTCGTACTCGTATGATATCGGGGATACGTGGTAGTAGGCCTCGGCTGAGTCCCCTGATTGCTTATCACTTCGAGGCCCCCGTTATAACCGCTGATCATGGGGGAAGAATAAGGGGGAAATCTTGCATGCAGCAGTACAATCCCTTCGCCGAATACAGTACAAGCAGTAGTACTCTACTACTACTGTATGTGCAGCTCACAAAACTAAACTGCGCACGGCCCAAGTTCGTTGCGCGCGATCTTCTATTTTTCTTGCGTATGCATTGGCTGAACTGCTGTGTGTGGTACTTTACGTATTCGCGTCTTTATTGTTTTGTCGGCTTATGGTGACCTTGCAAAATTGACCCTACAGTACGTAGACCCTAATTCCAAGTAGTTCGCGTCCAAAAATCGTGTTCACAGTTTCAAAGAGGTTATGTACAGACTATTAATAGTACCACTGTTCGTGAGTGTCAGATAAGCACCCTCATCATAAGGAATGAGCCTAAAGTCAGCCATCTCATTCGATAGAGGCCGCGATCTCACGATTGGACGCGTACTATTTGCCTTCTAGGGGTATAGCAACCTACATTTTGTAAGGCTGGACACTGGCACAGTAGTATGTACTGGCAGTAGTATTCTACTGGCAGTGGTTAATCTACTGGCAGTGGTACTGGCAGTAGTAATATACTGGCAGCCAGTAGTAATCTACTGGCAGTAGTATAGTAATCTACTGATTGACCCGGCCAGTAATTTGCCAAGTAGGTTGTACGTTCCGCACGTCCAATAAATACGCCTTACTTTAGTGCGGAAACCCAACAAAACCGTTTCGGGAGGAGAGAGGAGAGACAGCAGACTCCAGCAATCCAGTACACTGATTTGTTTTTCACGACAGAATAACCGCTATTACTGACTGAGTCAGCCAGCGCCCAGCCCCAGCATTTTCTGAGGCTTCTCACTTGATTATAGTATAGGGTCTCCATACCCCATGCCATACCTCACCTCCAAGACTGACTTCGAGAAAACTACCAGGTAGGTTGGCTTAATGTCATAAGACTGGGTGAGACTGACACGGAGTATCCCCTTGCAGGTCTGTCCTGGGTTAACTCACTTCAGCGTACGAATCAAGCGTAGTAGGAGAAACGTACCGTAGCTTCTTTTTGTTCCCAGAGCTTTGATGGCATCTGTCCCGGAAGGGTCTCATTGTCCTTCCTTTCTTACAATTACCCAGAACACGAATGCCAGTCCAAGAAATACGAAAACGGACCAATTACCTTCCTACTGTAACACGATGAACAATCCCCATGTCCTGGGGTGCGTAACGAATACCTAGTACAGCGTTGGGGCCACCAAAAAGAAGCACCTAATAATCTGAGCAAGCCTTAGGACCTTAAATAACACGCTACGCAATAGTGTCCTTGGATAACCTTGGTCATAAATAAGCTAAACTATATCAATATGTCCCGAAATATAGTAATTTTTGTACGTTAATATTTCATGAAATAGGCGATTCTATTTTTTATAGAAGAAAACAATTGGCTGAAACCCCGGTGAACAATCCTGTGGCCGAGGTTGTACATCGAGTACATAACATCGCAACAAAAACAGGATAGATATCACACCGGGTGATAGTCCCTCAGTCGAAGAGTATTCTAATAGTCAGTAATTGTGTCAGGCGGAAAATAAGGCATGCCCTGTGGTATCACGCGTCGAGGTCCGAACCTGCGGCGGCTCAACGGCGCTAACCCCTCCCTCCCTCCCTCCCTCTACACCCGCGCTAATTATGTTGTGTTTTTGGTCATCAGCCCGAGCTTGGCCAGCTTCAAGGAGTTTGGGGAGGCGGGTGTGTCTTCTTCCAGACGCTCCACCATGGACCCTCCTTCGTCTGCCCGGAGCAACGAAAACCAGAGGTATGTATGCATGTATATATGCTCGGGGTCCTCTTCAGTGTATTTGTCTTTTTGTTTTATTTCTTCCATCCTTGTGTCTAGGCTTATGGCATGTGTATGTCGTGCTTCTCGTGTCGATGGCATGGCACTTATTGCATTGCACCGTAGTTTCGTGGCCACAAGAAGTTGTATCCCTCTCTTGGATGAAGAATCCGCACGGACACTGAGTGTGTGTGTTCTTCACATTAATCCTTCCTTTCTACCCGTCGACATCCAGCACACCCAGTGTCCGTGCCGATTCTTCATCCTAAAAAGGTACCAGTTATGTGGTCACAAAACTACGACACAGAGATACTACGCTCAGTGCAGTAAGCAGAGCAGACAATGCAATGCCATATACGACAGGCAAGACCTACCCTGCTAGCAATCCAGGTGCATGCAAGAAAAAAAAGATAAAAAAAAGAAAAAAAGCGAAAAGGAAAAAATAACAAAAAGTAAACATACTGAAGCAAATCAACAATCAAGCGACCAAACAAAAGCATGACAAAATAAAGCTGGATGTCGACGGGTAGAAAGGAAGGTTTAATGTGAAGAATTTACACACATACGGGTCAGCCCTTGAACGCAACTCGTCACTGAGTTAGCATGCCAGCGTGCGCTCGTCCTCAGCTTTTGCGGGGCTGAAAGGTAATCGTGCACGACGGCGACCCGTAGGAATGACCATGCTGCTCGTGTCAAGTAAGCCAACCATGTTCGTCGCTTTCATCCCTATCCCAAGTCTGTTCTATTTCCGGTAGATAAGCATGAGCGGGGCTGTCCTGTCGCTCTACTAACGAGGGGCGCGTGAAGTCGTACCTCATGCAGCAGACAATACATACGTAGAAATTATTTGAGCTTTGTACGGATTGCGCGATACTTATGCGAGATCGTATTTATCCTGACGAGACTCCTCCAAACACAGCCCCGTGGCGCAGCAGCATTCATTCCTTCAACGCTATTGACTCCAAACACCTCCTTTTTAGCATGTCATGCGTTCGTGCGAAGTTTATGGAACACAAAATATATATCCCCTTTCCCCTGGTTGATCGTTCACCGCCAGATCGGAACTCGTTGCTCCGCGCACCCCCCACCCCCCCCCCTCCCCGTTTCTAATGCCTCCTTACCACCTGCCGGTACCGCCCTCGCTCGATGTTTCACGGCGGCAGGCACGCCAACGGTTCCGTTGTTCGTGACGGGGTATGGTTCCACACTTCTTCGCTTCTCAAGCCTGGACCGGGTCCCGGTTCCTACTCGCCAGCCATAATATCGCGAGATTATGGCCGAGGAAAGACGGCGAAACCGTCTTCAGGACAATCTGGTCGCCAGGTATCCATACCTCGTAGCAGGAGATAATATATACCGGGTACCTGCTACATAAGGATTTGTGAAAGTATCAGACCTCTGCCGGAGGGAGGGCCAGTCCTACTTTTTGCGGTTTTGATCGTTTATAAGTATGTGTCTCTCCTCTCTCTCTCCGCCCCCCGCCTCTTTCTACCTTACCTGCAATCCACCTATGCCGAAACCCGCATCCTCGGGTTTGCATGCTGAGGTGTGCCAGCATCGTCTACGCTCTACGCAACGACATTATTTTTTTTGTCTCTCTCTCTCTCTCCCCTCCCATCAATTATGCAACGATATAGTTTAGACGCTCGCCCCCCCCCCCCCCCCGCGTCCTCTACATTTCCGTATCTTCCCTCCCCCTCCCCCTGTTCCAAGCGTGTATTGCCGGGTTTGTATACTGTGAGGCATTCCCCAACGATCTGTTTCAATGGCACTCCGAGTACAACGTTCTTCCCCGCGCGGCTAGGTTCTCACTTTTTGCATCGCCCTATAACCATTGCTGTTTGAGATGTCATCGCTCGCGTGCCATCTAAGGGTGCGCTTCGAGCCACAAGTACCGCTCTGAGCGGAAACGTAAGGACCGTTCGGTCTTCATATTCACGTTCAAATGCTCCTTATATTTCCGTCCAGTCCGTCCAGAGCAAGATATCCACCAGCTTAGTCAGTATCTAGGAGTTACTTTCCATGCTGGCGCTGCCTGCGCCCCGGCTAAAACATGCCTGGTACCTGGCACAGCACTATAGGCCCACCAACAAGCCATAAACCTCAAAACAAACGTTAGGCTCGCTGTTGGGGGGACTTTTAAGAAATTTTGGAATATTGTGTGTATATATATTATATATTATATTATATATTATATCGTGTTCAGCGGCGAGCACTAGACCAAAACAAAATACCAGGGTCAGAGCAGTAGCCCATGCTCAAGGTTGCCCAAAGTTGCTGTCAGAGTAAAACGCTTCGTGCCTCGCTCATTTTATTGTGGTTGGGGGAATATACTGTACAAACTGTAGTGATCAGAACCTAATATGGCGTGTACACATTACGGGGGATGTATTATTTCTGAGTCTATCGTGGATTATGCTCACTGCTTACTATGTATTACTACAATAGCCCACCCCGTACTAGGTACCACTAAGGACGGACATATATAAGGACCGCTTAGTCACTAATATGAAGACTAAACGGTCCTTACATCTTCGTCCACCAGAGTGGTATTTATTTAGCCTGCCGATTACCGGTCGTACCTCAAATGGGGTGCTTACGATTTTCGCGCTGTCTCTCGCGTTTCGTGACTCACTTTCTACCCGTATATAGGCGTGGGACCTCAGGGGCAGTGCGGGCGGCTTTTCGCTTCAAAGCTTCCGCGACGGCTGGACGGTGTCGCCCTCTATGGGCAACAGCCCCCGCATACTTGACTCTTCTCGAGGTGAACAGCTGCGAGTTGCTTGCTGATTGGTTGCTTCGTTGCGCCCTTTTTTGCGGCCCCTGAAGCTCCCACGCTTCCGAGAAAATACAGCTGAGCAAACGTGTAGTGCTGTAGCACCGTAGGCAATACCACGGTAATGTATTACTGCTTGAAGAATCACGGTAAGTATCACGGTGGTGTTTTTCTGTAGAACCACAGCAAGCAGTCCCGCGGTAGTGTATCCCTGTACTGTAGAAACACGGCACCAAGTATCACGGTGGCATGTATTGTACCGTACAGCCACAGCAGCACTGTGGTACGTATAGCACGTGTGATACTCGTACTGTACTTCTATTGTCGTGAATGGTGTCAGACACCAGCATCGTCCCTTTTCGGCATCGTGAAGATGCTTGGCGTCGATGTTTCTTCTCTCGTCTTTCTGTCGCTCGGGTTTCGCGAGTAGACCCTTCTGTCTCGTTCGTTACCGTGGCCCTCTCGCTACCGTTCGCTGATGCCGTATACAGTGGGTGGTAAAATCGTCGAAGTACGCCTAACGTATACCAGCACATAGCACGAAACAAGTTTGGGTGAGACAACGCAGCTCCCGGAAGGTGGCTAAGGACGAACTAAGAAACACACGGGAGTATGGGTAGGACCACCGACCGGGGCAGGAGGCCTCATCCACTCCAATACCTACATTGAATGATCGTTGGCAGCGTAAAATAATACTGTAGTATTTTTATGCGCGGTCATTTCAATTCCAGGAATGGACGCCAAGAGCACACTCAGCGCGGAGTTTATCCCGGGCGAGGCCCCCTGCTTCGAAGCAGGAGGCCTCATCCAATCCAATACGTACATTGAATGGTCGTTGGCAGCGTAAAATAATACTGTAGTGATAGAAACTTACAGTCAGCGAGATGGAAAGGCTTGGCGCACGCCATCGATGACATTTTCCTGCTGCAGACGCCTGTAGCATTACTCTGTGTGAGTTATTGGGCAAGCGGGCTCACTCAGCGAACCTTGAGTGGTCAGCCGGCGCTCGTTGTGCTCCTCCATATCGTGCATACCTGCGCGAGGGTTTATACTATTTCGATTATTTTCTCTGACGCAGTCCGTAAGCCTCTGCCGAGTGCAGCAGCGTAACGACGGCTGTGAGTGATAAGGCATGCCTTGGCTGGACTTCACGGTCAGATTTTAGTCGGAATAGTTGGGAGTCTTGGCTGGCGACACAGGCCAACTATTTAATATTAATCCTACGAACGTAACTAACTTAACTTTTACCAACAAAAAGCACATGTCGAGACACAACAAAAACGCGACACAAAAAAAATCAGATACGCAGTACTCCGCATGCTACCGCGCGCCGCGTGCAACTGACTGCAGTGCCTAGCCAGCTACCTGGTATTGACTAGTCGGTGACTTATAGGCAGCCAACTCGCAGGCCTAAGTGTAACGGTTTCGGAACCCGTCGATGTCCGGATAGAATATGACGTCCCACCGCGCCCGCCGGAACCGTTTCATACCTTCTCGTGGAAGTTGCGCTTCGTGACGGCGTGCTCCTGCTGCGTGGCCCGTTCGACGGGCATCGCTCCAACGGCATCGGCCCCGGGACATACGATGGTGAGCGGGTTTTCTGTAACAAGGGTGGTTGTCCGTCAACGGCTATAATAAACCGGACCTCGCGATGCCACAGCTAGAGGCTAGAGACGGTTGGCGCCGAAGAGACTTCTATCGGTTTTCTGTTCGGTTTTTGGGGTTCGAATGTATTCCACGGCTGCACGTTGAAGGTGTGACGAAACGGCCTTTGGCTGTGCGCTAACCCTACCCCTGCCCCTTTTACCCCTAAGCCCTAACCCCTTACCCTAAGGCGTCTTATACCCTGGTCCCGGCCGTTTTCTATCTCTCGTATCACAAGCGCCTGAAACGTGCGCTGCGACGCTCGCTCTCCTGCTCCCTGGGCTGCGCTCCGACTTGTTTTGTTCTGCATGCAGGTGTCACCAACCGACAGGACCCCCTGACGAAACGCTCCTACAATGTCCGGGCGCAAAGCAGCCAAGTGCGCAGGGAGCGCTCGTTAAGGTACTTGCGCGTCTGCGTGATATACTTCGTATAGTACGTACCGTACACGTATAGTGTTTGCAAAACAAAACGGGCGTGTGGGTTGATGCACCGTGCAAGCGGTTCGCGCTGTGCAGTGCACACGGTGAAATTGGGGATTCATCCGCAACCATGCCCTTATCGCTAGATAAAGCATCACCCCCCCCCCCCTTACAAGCACGCAGTGGGTGCTTCTCTCGTGCCCTGAACCTCGCAGCGCGCTTACTCCACCCCGCGCGACCCCGAAAACAACCAGCGCATGCCTTCCAAATAACCCGCACGCAGGCGGCTTAGCCCCTTAAGAAACTGCGTCCACTTTTTATTGGGGGAGATGAAAACACTTGGGGTTGCTGTAGGGTTGATAATTGATATTTATCGAATACCTGTTATTTTTCCCCCTGAGTTTCCTCTTTTTCTTGGAAAGCAATACACAGGCAAAGCAGGGAAAACAGGATCGTTTTTTCTTGTCCTAAATCAGAAATTTAACGGAGGGAAACAAATCAGGAACGTTCGGTAGCCTTCCTCGTTTAAGGAAAAACAAAACCCAGGAAATTCAGAAAAAACAAGAAACAAAAACAGAAAAATCAGCAAAACAAAAAAAAACATGAAAAACGTGAAGAAACGGCCCTTACTAGTGTGGGTGTTTTTTAGAACAACTACTCGTAGCTGGATTTAGTGCGATATCATTTTTGCCCAGCTAATAGCAAAAAAAGGGATAAACGATGCGTGGTCAATGGTCATATTACTACAAATAAGGCAAGAAACAAATGAGTACGCCCCCCCCCCACACTGCACCGTCGTTAACGGCTTCCCTCTTCCCCCTCCCCCCTCCCCTTGACCGCCAAAAGCTTCAGCGGCATATCCTCGGCTGCAAGAGCCTTCATTTCCCTCCGCCCGTGTGGTACACCGGAAGAAGCCACAGCGGGTCGGCCGGACTTGCACCTTGTCACCCGGCACCCGCCCAGCCCCGGCGTGGGTAGAGAGTCTATGACCCCGCGAGTGCGCCGCTGCGCGTCGCCAGCCACGGCGAGGCTCTCGGCCATGCGCGGGCGTGCGGCGGAGGCGGAGGGTGTCACGACGGGTCGTCGGTCTGGGGGGGGCAGGTGCGCGGGTGGGTAGTTTAGAGTTAACCCTGTCGGGACTTTTTTCAGAGGGGAAAAACTGACCATATAAAATTATGATTATCGCAGAGGTCACTAAGTGATTGGGCGATGATACAACAATGGTTGGTGTCCCGAGACACAAGTAGTGCAAGGAGTTGTACGTACGGCACCGGAGTAGCATGTTCCTACCCGTGCTTCTGAGCGCTCACGCTGCTCGCACGCAGACGGCTGATAACACCAAAGTTCTCACAGGCTTGGTCGATATGTTGGAGCCCCAAAGGGGCTAAGCTGTTCCCGAGGGAGACGTAGACAGTGAGTGCGGTAGCGACGCCTAAGGGCACGTGCTTCACGGGTGCTGCGGCTACTCCAAGAATAACATATTTGACACGTACGTGGCCCGGCGACTCATACTTCATTAACAAAAAAAACAGTCTTAAAAAAACTCGAGTCTCCGTGTTCTCAAATAGGCATCACATTTATACATACTGTCGTGAATTAAATAATGTAAAGTGCCCGGTTCGGTTCGACCAGGTGATGGTGAAAACTCGGGTGCAAGGGTCGGCCCGGCGCGATAGCAAAGTCTGCAGAAAAAACATTGCGGCAAAGACAGTACTCATGACACTGCTCGTCGCGTCTTCCACCACAACACACCCATTCCCCTCTGTACACGAACCTACCCCCAATGAACTCCTTTCTGCGCAGCACCCGCAGTCTCTCTCCCACGAGAAGCCGCGGGCGGTCGTCGGGATACGCCTTCCAAGGAGGTGGGTTTTCTTCTACCTTGGGATACAACCAGGAGCCGAGCTCTGGGATAACATTGGACGAGCTCACGGGTAGAGGCTTCCGGTCGATGTCACCCCCTCCAGCAGGCGCGAGTGGCGGCGTTGGCGCGGCTTCTCGTAGGAGCTGGGGCGGAGAAAGCTCCGGGTCACCCGCGAGGGTCCGTAAGGTATTGCGATTATGTTTTTGAACGTGAGACAGTTTGGGCGTTTGCTGTGGCTCGTCGTCGTCCAGAAGCATTAAATTCCTCCCTCAGATGCGACGAGATAACGCTAAGCGCTACCTTACCCCCAGTTCCTCCCTCTCTCCCTCCCTCCCTCCTTCCTCCCTCCCTCCCTTCCGCTCCCTCCCTCCCTCCTCCCTTCCTTCCGCCTACTCCCCAGACCCCACGGCCGATAAAAACTTCAAAATCCGCGCCGGCCACCCCCCAGAGACCAAAACGCGATTCCCCGCCATGCTCTCCTCTCGGGCGCGGCCACCATAAAATCGGTGGCAAGGATAACAGAAGGGTTACCACGGGAGCCGCGGGCGGTGCGCTCTACACGTTTGACTATTTTGGCTTGGCAGGCCAGAGGGGGGCCTGGTGTGGCCTGGAGACCGTCGCGGCTGCTCGCGAGGCGGCGGGGATCGAGGTTCCGTGTGGCCCATCGGTAGTGGCAGCGGGGGCGGCGGCCGTCGGGGGGTCGGTTGGAGCTAGGGAAGGGGGAGGTGCAAGAGGAGGAGGAGGAGGAAGGGTGGGAGGCTCGCCGGGTTGTCTCCTCCCGGAAGGAGTGCCGACGAAAGGCGTAACGGTAGCTGCTGCTGGTGCTGCTGGTGCTGCTGGTGCTGCTGGTGCTGCTGGTGCTGCTGGTGCTGCTGGTGCTTCTCGTGCTTCTCGTGCTTCTGGTGCTTCCAGTGCTTCTGGTGCTTCTGGCGCTTCTAGTGCTTCTGGTGCTTCTGGTGTTTCTAGTGTTTCTAGTGCTTCTGGCGCTTCTGGTGCTTCTGGTGCTGGTGGTGTTGGTGGTGTTGGTGGCGTTGGTGGTGCTGGTGGTGCTGGTGGTGCTACTCTGCCGGCGGCGGCTGAGGAAACCTGTGATGATCCCCCAAAGTGAGTTGGGTTGAGCTGGGAAAGACCCAGGCCGATGTTTAGAGTGATGTCCGTTTTTTTCTTGACGACGACGCCGTTAGATTGAGAAAGATCGAACACCTGAGGCAGACGATGGGGACGTGGTGCGCCCCGTTTGTTCCATTTTTTGTCTGATCTGAAACGCTAATAAGAGACCGAGCGCACTGACCCGTCCGAGGAAAGGGGGGATTTTTAGTATGAAAATTTAACCCGGCCGCCTAAAATACAGGGGATAGGGCACGCCTCAAGAGTAAATGCCTTAATAGGAAATGCCTTGATTGGGCATGTCTTCATAGGGTATGCTTTCACAGGTCATGCCTTACTTTTGAGCGGGGTGAAGCCTGGAATGCTAAACAAAAAAAAATGTATCCGGAAACCCGCGTCGTCCGACACGAAACTCTGCTCGCAAAGAAGTTTTTTGTATACTGTTGTACCAGGTATTCGCGTTTGCCTGTCGCCAGCGCACACAGCAGTAGTTGACGACAGCTAAAAAAATACGATACTCACAAAGCGCCCGAAAATTCCTAGAGAATGGGCGTTTCCCTATGTTCTTGTTCTCGACGTTTTAGGCTGTGAGGTGTTCAGGCCCCACCCACCCCCCATCCCGCCGCTTCCACCACCGCCACCGCCGCCGCCGTTGCCACGCGCGTCTCTTTGTTTCTATCCGGCCATCCGGCAATGTCCACGTGTGCAGGCGCTCCGACGACACTGACGATACGGCTACCGACCTCGATGATGCCACTCCCCCGCTCCCACCGCCCCCTCCCCCTTCTCCTCTTCCTGACTCGTTGCCCTAGCCTAGCCTCGCCGATTTAACCCCTTCACATACAAAACTGGACCCACGTTTGTTTTTTTTTGGGAGGTTTGGGGTAATATATACTTGGAAATGAGTGTGGGATAATGTTTTTTTTTTCCCCTTTAGCAAAAAAGGGTTGGTTAAAGAAGGGTGTGACAAAACCTGCCTGCACCCCACGTTTTTTTTGTTTGTTGTGGTTTTAGGCCAAAAACTACTCAGAAATAGTGTCGCCCTGGTACATTTTTTCCCGGTGGGAGCAACGGACAGCAAGGAGGGGGGGGGCTCCAGTAAACGTGACGAAACTGTCGCCTCCGCGCGCGGTCTGCGGAAGTTGGCCGGCTGGAGGAAAAGCGCAAGGCCTCGTTTTTCCTAGAGCGCCTGCTCTATGGCTCGGCAGTTAGCGCTGAATACCCCGTTTTTTTCCACGGCTGTCCACGGGTCGGGCCAAACCTCGCGGTTAAGGTCGGGTCGGATCGGATTGGGTCGGGTCGGGTCGGATCGGATTTGGTCGGGTGGAGTCGGTTAAGGGTAATCCGACCCGACCCGTGAGAGTTTGAACACTTCCTGACCCGACCCGACTCGACCCGTCTCGACCCGGCCCGTGAGATTAAGAAAACATCCTGATCCGATCCGCGTGTCGGGTCATGACCCGTGAAGAGCGCTGTTTTTTTTCTTGTTAAATTCGGTTGGGGCGTGGGTGGCGGAAACTGTGTTTTCGTGAGCGCGAAGGACAACCAGTATTGTCGTAGAGTCCCGTAATTATATATACCAGTGCTGTTTTTGGTACGTAAGTGTTGTAGGGTAGGTTTTGAAACGTGGTGATACAGTATTAATAGTAAGTAGCTTTTGGAGCGTGATGATGATAGCTACCATGTTTTATTAAAAAAAAACTAAAACAAAAAAACGCCAGCCGTGCGTTCACCCGATCGGGGCGTGGTGATACCATGCGTAGTTTTTGGAACGTGATGGGTTATACGGTGGGTTGATGAGTAAACGGCGCTGATTTATTTTAGGCCGTACGTATATAGCCTACCTGGTGTACAAGTAGTGGATTATATTCGCAGATTCTTAAGATAATATCCGAGTGGGTGAACCGGCACCTTACCTGTTCGGAAGGTTTTCCCATGTCATTGGCCGTACTTGGGAGGGAGCAGAGCGAGCTGATGTCTCTCTCGCATCGGGTGGAGCATGTATGCTGAATACGATTAACTGTCCGCCGATGAAGGCGGACTCCCAAGACATGAAAGCGAATAAATGCAGGTGCAAGCACAAGCACGGGCGGACGTGATTTTGCGCTCTAGGACTACACCAACCCTTCCTTATACCACTGAAAAACGTTATCCTTGTCAACTCTAATTCCGAGTGCTTTGTTCTCCTAAACATTGGGGCGCATTTCGAAAGGAGAGAATGTCCTGGTGAGTGTGGCTTCCGTTGATAGACCATTCCAAGGGCAAGCATCTCGGTACGATCTGCGCTACTGTCATACTATAGTCGACTGCCGCGATCCACAAAGTGTTACGCTGCAGGGAAACGAACAGGACAAAAAGCTTTGATCGTCGTGCACGCTTTATGGCACGGCGCGCCGAAGCGAGAAAATAAGCAACACGCCCGGAAGGGCGGAGAGCCCCAGCACGGCAGGTGAGAGACTCTTACACTACAGGTGAATGGGCAGGGCAACCAACTTCGCGGTGATAATGTTCGGTTAATCTCGATTATATTTTTGCGGACATCAGAGTCCCTCGTCGGTTATCGGCCGAACACGCGCACTAGCCGGTGCTTGCTGTTGTCTCAATCGGATGTTGGAGCCTATCATCGGTGATGGGTCGAACAAACGGGCCCACGAGTGCTCTGCTGTCTAAATCGCGAGAGAGAGTGTGTTCCGCGTGTGATCTCAGAACAACTCCCGTCCTACGTTGCAAATCGCCTTCTGACTGATGAGCAAGACGACGGCGTACCCACGGCAAAAATCGCCTGTGGCCAGGGTAGGCTCTTCTGGCAGCTGAAGCTGGGGCCGCGGGCATCGCCACACAGCAGTGGGCCCCGCATGAACATCAAGCGGATTCTTCTATTCATAAAACCTCGACCCTCTTGCACCTGGCGAGGAGAGAACGGATTGCATGATGAACGACAATGAACGGTTTCCCCCAGCATAAAGGTCCAGAACGACAACGACCCCAGCGCTACGGTGCTCACTCCTGCCATACAACCTCCCCCGCTTTACTGTTATGGGGGAACATGCACACATAACATTCAGGACCAAATATGGCGTGTAAACATAGGGGGATACAAGTTTTTTGGGTATATATATATCGTACATCCTCACTACTATGCCCCCGCCCCCCGCGAAGCCCCAACGTTCAGACACTGATGCCTTCGTCGGTCCCACTCCACTCCGTTTTCTCTCTCTGTCATGTGCTGTGATGATCGTCTGGCTAGCGCTGCAGTCGGTATTGTTCCCGTCGGCGAACGTGCACACTTCTTCGCGAGACACAAAGAAAGTCCAGTGCAAGGGCTAACTGTCGACGGGGTCGAGCTCGATGAGGCGACCGGCCGGCCGCGCCCACCACAGGAGGTCCGGGATGCAGACCGGCGGCTCGACGTCGCTGCAAGCTCGGCTGAAATCGAGTTCTAGAGGGTCCATGGCGTGCCGCTGCTGTCCCTGCAACATCGGGCGGGGTTGAACGATTGGAGTTACAAAACAAAGTGTGATCAAGTGGAGTTAAATAGACGCGATGAGACAGCCGCACTAGTATCACAAAACTCTATCGAATAGCGAACTAATAGTGCGCGCGGCTAGTAGCCTCGATAGAAAAAGCCAAACCCAGCCTATCATACGTGGACCTTATGGACGACGTCAGCGCAGGTCCTCCCCACTCCCCGGGCATAGCTACGACAGCCTCCATAAATCGATTGGAAAAAAGAGCACCCTACAGCTGTAGACATAATATTAGAAATGGAAAACTTCCACACATCGAACAGCTCACGATCGATCTGTAGACCAGATAGATAATCTATATCCTGACCTGACGACATGAGTTGTTGTGAAGGATCTGTATAGTACAGATCCCAACCAAGGAAACATGTGCTAGATCACGTAAAATGTACTGCTCCCACGTCGCAACGTGCGCTAGATCACACCTGATCAGGAATATATCCGCCCTGAAAGACCTAGGTCGTTAAGCGGGGGAACGGTGAATGATCTGCCTTCCACGTGTGTGAAACCTTAAGGTAGGGTGCTAAGGTAGGGGTCGCGCCTATTTTTTTCTGAAGTTTCTCACTTCAGAAGCTTCTTACGTACCTCGCCCCAAAAAAAACGAGTTTGAGAGAAAATTATAAATTGATCTCATGAACTATACCGTGGCCTAGGTACTGTATATCAATGAAAAAGACACCGTAAAACAGTAGTACCTGTGTTATAACGATGAGACATGCCTTATTGGGTAGTAGTTTTCTCAGTCGAGGCGCCCCGTCAGCCATAAGTATTTGCCTCACAAGGCAAAATATGATATACCTATCGTAGCACGCCTCTACATCCCACCTAACTGCATGGCACCGCGGGCGATGTTTTCCGCACCTTTCTAGCCGACATGAGCTTCAACACGTCCTCCAGCATCGCGATCTCCTCCGGCGTTAGCACCACTGTCAGGATCGACAGGTGTTCCTCGGTCAGCCTTGGGGGGAAGATGACCTCGAAGTCGATTATGAGATCCCCTCGTTCACCATCCTCCCTTACAACGGGAAACCCCAAGCCGGGGAGCTCCCGTCGGAACCCGGACAGAGTCATCTGTGATAATCGTAGCAGCAATCGAAAAAAGACCGCTGAAAAAAACGAGCTCGAGGTGGAGCACGACAGGGTCTCAAGCCCCAGGGTGGGGAGTGTATTTAAGCCATGCATGGCCGTAGTCGTAAGACCGTAGACCCTCGCATCTCTACGACACCGGGACGGAGCACGTCGGGTTTTCACCGACCAGTCAGACATTGCTTGCACCAAGCGCGAAGTGCCGTGAACTCTCAAGCGGGTGGCGGGGAGGATGTACTCATTTGTTGCAGTCACTTGATTTTTTACCACGCGTCCCTTTCGAGACGGAGCACCGTTGCTACTCCTAACAGAGACCCCTCCAACATTTTGGCGTTCATTACGTCTTTCCATATACCAGTATTAAATAAACGTTTTTGCCTACCTTACCCTCTCCCTATTTTGCCCGTTTGTATCTCCTAGGATAGATACATAGTTTCGCTATATAATATTCGTCTATTCTGGGGCTTGTCAAAATACTTTAAATACCACCGCGCTATACAAGAGTAACCAGCCAAGGGGATTATGAAAAGCTCGCGTGCCATTGAGAACGTTCGAGCGTTTTCTGTGCTCGCTTCACCTTCGGTGAACGAACTCCTAGTAATAGTATCGTTTGTTTCAAGCAATATTATCGCATCGTTTACTCGCTACTATCGTGAAATTTGGACACGGTGGTAGGTGCCCTTGAAACGGTGATGCTTTTTACTGAGAAGTCTGGCGCACGCGCAGGTACGTTCGGCTTGCTAGAGTCTTGACACCAAAATGTGTCGCGAGCAAAAAAAAGGAGCCGGCGAGCCTAGGCTCTACAGTTTCGTATTTTTGATAAAAAGCGACCAGGTGTGAGGGTTCGGTGTCCCCTCTGCTTTAAGTTTCTCGAGAGGGGTGTTGAACGAATCGACTCGACGAAGGAGATTCGCAGACACGCTTTGGCGCCGTTGACAAGGCACAGATAACTCGTATTCCTCTGGGTAGAAATTAACCGAAATGCGATAAGCAGCAAAGTTGTCTCGCGCTCGAGCGGGTCGAGGCTCTACGGTTTCGTCTGCAGTGGGTAGTTCCCTTTGAGGGACCCTACTGGGTTCGAGATTGGCGGTCCCTTATATGCCAACGTCCCTTATCATATTTGGTACCGGTGCCTTACAGTCAGTAGTGGGCAAAAAGGGCGGGCAGCAATTTGAGGTCCCTCACATACCGCTTCCCCTTGTCACTTAGTCCTTTAAAAGGGCTACCTACAGTATTGCGAACAGCGGGCATGGTGTAATGATTCAGTGCCTTTTCTTGCGCTGAGGTTCTCAAGAGGAATACCGTACGCATCGACTCGACAATTAAAGCTCGAAGACATGCCTTCGCGCCGTTGACAAAAAGGCACCGATCTGGACGGAAATACAAGGAACGTTTCAGTGTTAATATCAATGTGCTACGTAACGGTCCATAAACTTCTGCCTAGAGTGGTATTCCTTCTTGTGGAAATCAAGCATAAGGCTACAGCAGTATCTGCATTGGGGGACGCGTTCAATGTCGAGTGTCCCCGCCTTATTCCACACGTAAGCGTTGAGGGCGGAACTTGGATACCATGCGCGCAGGTACAATTTCGCTAAAATTTCCTTTCAAAACGCACTTCCCTGCTCATTCCAAAATTGTCCATCGTTCCTCCCCTGGCCTAAATTGTCGATCGTGGCATCGTCAGCGCAGTTTTCTTCGCGAATTTGTCTTAAAACGGCGAATCTCTGTCGAAAATCCGAAGGCGTTCGACAAACCACCGCTCGCTCTGGGAAGTTTGTCTTGAGGCATTTAAAACGAAAATGAAACAAGGTGTTCACCGAACACAGAGAAAAGGGGGACACGCTTCGTGACGATAAATCCCCATGACCAAACATCCTGGGGACCTCGTGATAAAGTCCAGCCAGGAAACAGGACTTTTTTGTGACAGCCTCCAGGAGAAACGTTACGGTTCGAAGGCGAGGTTGAACGGCCGTGCGGGTAGATATCGATGCAAGGGACCGCGAGTGTTCGCCGTAGTCTTTCACTGAGCCCCCCCCACTCAACACCTCACGCTTCGCTTCGCGCTTGGTGCAAGCAATGTCTGCCTGGTTGGTGAAAACTCAACGTGCTCTGTCCCGACATTGTAGGGATGCGAGGGTCTATGGTCATACGGCTACCGCCATGCACGACATGAGTACAACCCCTCTCGCGCCCAAATATGTCCAGTGATGGCATTTATTACCGGACACCATAGCCAATAGGACCTATGGTAGACACAAAAAAACTATCAACACCTCACGCTTCGCTTCGCGCTTGGTGCAAGCAATGTCTGCCTGGTTGGTGAAAACTCAACGTGCTCCGTCCCGACATTGTAGGGATGCGAGGGTCTATGGTCATACGGCTACCGCCATGCACGACATGAGTACATCCCCTCTCGCGCCCAAATATGTCCAGTGATGGCATTTATTACCGGACACCACACAAAAAACTATATATTTCCCTCTTTTTACTAACAATATTTGGTTCTGTTTACTAGTGTTTACTATAATGGTCCCCCGCAGTAACAAAAATAGAGGCGTGACGGGGCAATTATCGAAAACAAAAAGCTTTTTCGGCCGCCTGCTATGATATGACCGTCAACACTGGCTGTACTACCGGTAGGTTTTTAGACCGGTGCTCTTTTCTCGGTGACGGGCCGTCCTCAGACATAATATATCTCGCCTGATCGTGGATAATGGGCACGCGCATCCCGTCGGGCAGAGTCAGCCTGCGCCAGAACCCCAAGAGAGCGTCGGTGAGGGAAATCTTGGCCCTATACAAGAGGTGTGCACCTGGGCACAGGCAGGCAGGCAGGCAGGCAGGTAGGCAGGCAGGCAGGCAGGCAGGCAGGCAGGCAGGCAGGCAGGCAGGCAGGTAATGCGGAAAGACCTATAGGTAATGGTATCGCGTACCTACGTACGCCTCGCGTACGGGCATTCTGCAAGACGGCCAAACGCCCCGCAACATACGTTATACACATGCGTGCTATATACGCTATGACAGGGGTACTGTACGTACACCTGACAATTTATGAGGCCTCTCGCTTGAAGAGCTCTACCTCTCATCCAAAACTTGGGTTTAGGGAGAAAACGCCTACTTAACCTAGCAATGAGCAATCCCATGGCCTAGGTCTGTAACAAAAAAACGATGTAGTAAAAAAGAACGATAAGGGGCATGCCTTATTGGGCATATCCCCAGTTGAGAAGCTCCACCAGTCAGACATATTAGTATTTGCTTCAGAAGGAAAAAAAAAGTTATTCGTGTCCTTGCCGTAGTAACACGTCGGGTGACATCATGTTTTGTTGTCCGAACTGAAATGTAAGGAAGGAGTTGCACGGTACGAGTGCCGCGTGATACTGCTCGTGTTACTGTGCACTCATACAGTATTATACATGATTAAATGTGATTGATAAGGTCATTTTGAGAAGACGGTTGAGAAGACGGTTGATACTACTGTTGAGAAGACGGTTGAGAAGACGGCTGATAAGACGGTTGATAAGACGGTTGATAAGACGAACCGTATCATTTTTGGACTCTATACTTAGGTCCCAAAAGACGCGCTTTCGGAAACCAACATGCCGGGGTCGTTGCTTGGCAGTCGGCAAGGCACGACCCTTCACTCCACGAGCAATACGCCTGTTCATTTATTGTTATGGATTTTTCTTTTTGCGTTCCGACATGCAGTCGGTCGCCCCGATGGTCTAGAGGTAACCTCGAACGCTTCTGAACGTTGATGTCTGGAGTTCGAATCTCACGTGGGTCGGACTTTTGAGTTTATTTGCAAAAATAAATAAAAAACGGAATCAACTGCTGAGAGCGCCAATTAATAGTAGCGTGGGTAGGCGCAATTCGATGCGAGTCGACGAGGGAAGGAAAGGCTGAAGTCTTCTCGCGATAAAAATGCAAGGCAAGAACCGTAGTGGCGGAGGAGGGAGAGGAGCCTACTTTGTGACCCCGGATCTGAGTTACGACTAGGGAGGAGAGAGAAAGGAAGGGCGAAGATAATAAATGGGATGGAAAAAAAAAAAAAAAAAAAAAAAAACTGTATCGTACATGTTCCGCTTCGACAAAATAAAATCGATATCGAAGCGGTGTCCCTTCCATCGTCCCTCTACGGCAGCAATCTCCCACTCTTCTCCCCTTCTTAAAGGCGCCTTCCACCACCATTATATACCCTACACGCCTATCTCTCCCTTGCCAAAACCTCTGTTATTGTTAATAGCACGCAAGAAGTTCGTCCAACCACTTCAACAATAGTTGGCTTGCTGATGTCACTGCCGTGGGTGCATGGGTGGGTGAGTGGGTGGGTGGATGGGTGGGTGCACACGGAAAAAATAGTGGTTGGTGACCTTTTGTTTTCTCTTACCTTCCCGCTCGAACCTAGCGTGTGGAAGCTGGACGGCCACGACTCGCAAGTTTCCATCCCATTGGCCAGGATGCTGCGCGCCTTTCCCAGGGAAGGTGATGGTGTGCCCTGGCAAAACACCGGCGGGCATGACTACCTGCCACCCCATGGAAGGTTTCGAAGAGAGAAAATCAGTGTACAATGGGTACCCCGGGCTAAGAGCACCCCGTGATAATATTGATATTAAGCTGAAACACGCGCTCTTGACAGCATGTTGCTCTTATCTGTAGTGGGCAATAGATAGGGTCGAAGTATTACAATCAGCTGTTAAAGATGAATTTCGACGAAATCCTCGATCTCACAGCTGTTTTTTTTTGTTTTTGTTTTAAATATATATACGAAGTACCTGGTATAGCTTTTGGTATAGGTGGGACAAGCCGTTTTGATCGTCCTTAACTCCAGAATGTTCTTATCCTGGGTGTTCTTCACGTGGGGGTACCCACTACACCTAGTCGTAACCCTGTACTATTTTGGGACTTCGGAGAAGCGAAAACGGACGAAACTAACGTGCGATTACAGCATCGACGACACGCACGTAGCTACCCCGTGCTGCTGGACTACATGGAAGGTGGCGTATAGTGTGAGTCGCGGACACTGCACTACACTGTAAGGTATACAAACTCGCTAGCGGCATGGAGCTATATATCGTGTCCCTCTTGGTGTCGAAATTACTTAATGTCTTGAAATAGTATGAATGAAATAAAACGTATAATATATATATATATATGTGTGTGCTGTATGGCGGAGCTCCAAAACCGATGAAGACTCGTACCACAGTAGGTACAGTAAGGTACAGGAAGGTACTAGGTACAGTAGGTAGGTAGGGGTTGATGCAGTTAAATACACGTGCTGCAGACCCTAGACGGTTCGCGAAAAGCGCGATTCTTCTCAATTGTTTGGTCGTTCTGATAGCTGGTAGTCATTTCTACCTGGGTCTCAACAGGCTTTTTAAGGAAGCGTTTCGCAAAAGGGGGGGGGGGTGGCAGAGTGGCCACGCTCCGTGCTTCACGGGGTGTGTGAGTGATCGCTGTTTAGTGGAACATTTCCCCAGAGGTCCAACATGGGGGCAGGAACGCCCATCGTCATGTCAACCTCTCAAGCGCCGTTTATGGAGGGCAGGATTAGGGTGGTGTGTATGAAAGAAATAATCCTTGTTTCGGGCTGCGAGAGAGTGCTGCTTCTTGTTCCGAGCGGTGAGACAGTAATACTGCTTGACCCGTGTAGCGAGACATAAATACTGTTTGTTTCGGGTGGAATAGTAGGGAAGTGTAATCGTGCTCTTTCCTTGGGGTGGGAAGAAAGTAACACTGCTTGTTTCGGGCTGTAAGACGAAAATGGTACTTGTGCTATGGTGGGCGAGACAGTAATACTGCTTGTGTAGGGTGGCAAGACAAGCAATACAGCCTGTTGCGCGTGGCAAGAGAGAGCAACGCTGGTCGGTCTGGGTGGTAAATGTGGTAAGACAGCAACACTGGTTATTTCGAGTGGCAAGGCGGTAACACTGCGGGTTGTTTTCTCGATTTGGGTGGCTGGTCGCCTGATCTGTGAGAGCTGGCTTCGGCCGGGGCTTACACACCTCCACACGTTGGACAGATCACGACCTAGATCATCTGCAGATAGACCATCTGCACATAGATCATCTACACATAGACCATCTACAGATAAGATCATCTACAGATATATCCTCTACAGATAGAGAATCTATATCCTAACCTGCCGTTACTTATGTATCGTGCAGGATCTGTATAGCACATACCTGGTACCTAAGCCAGGAAACGTGTCCTAGATCATGCAGACTATACGGCTCCCACCCAGCAACATGAGCTAGACCATACAGGTCAGGAATCTATCTGCTCTGTAAGATACAAGTGGGAGCCGATAATCTGCCGCCCCATGTGCGCATACCTTGAACGTTTCGGATTCCGCTTTTACTTTTCTTCCTCGGCAGTCCGGACATTCTCCATCCGATATTTTCCCCATTCCTCCGCACACCTAGGTAGCAAGCAATGCAGCATTGAACAAAAAAGACGATGCGATGGTTGACGATCCTCTTGCTCGTTGCCCAGAGATGCAAACACATCTTGAAGTTTTTCTATCGGTATACGTTAGCGGGGCGTTCATGGCGGCGTATTGGTACGTCACCCCCCCCCCCTCTCCCATTAACGGGCAGCCACAAAGAAACTCGCTACACTAAAACTGGTACGTTTAGTCTCAGGGCTTGACGGGCCTAATCTAGGCCGTCAACCCATAGATTTACATTGGACGCAAGGCAATCATACTGCTGCTGGAGCGGTTATCGTGCGCCAGAGAAGCGATTATGGTTTCGAGGTTCAAAACGCAATCCTTCCTCGACTCGTCCTGCCGCGATGCAATGAAGGCTGGCCCTGCTGGGGTGTTATAACCTGACCCGTTCGTAGCTAGGTGGACTGCAAGGAAGGGGTGCCTGCAGGCATCAATCTCCTTCTGGGGTTCGGATTCGGGTTCGGGATCAGATTTGTATTCGGGTTCGGGTTCGCGTTCGGTTCCGGGTTCGGTTAGAGTTGCTGAATGCCGGAAATACGGTGCTGCAAAACCTTAACAGGCACAAGACTGGGCGGAAGTGCTACCTGCAGGCTAGGGTCAGGGCTAGGGTTAGGGTAAGTGTTAGAGTTACTGCATAATGTGGTGCTGCATCAGCGAGCCAAGCTCGGCGGTAGGCACCACGTTTTATTAAGTATGTGCAGAAAAAACCGCAATCCCTCGTTTAGGCAGCTTTCGGACCTACCACACGTAAGTCACAGCAGCAGCAACAACAATAGTAGCAGTGGCGCCTGGCTATCTACGAGGAAAATTTGTTACCTTGCATGTACTGTTCACAGCATGTGCATATTCTGGTATGGGCACCTCCTCCTCCTCCTTTCCCCCGTCTCCCCCCCTCTCCTCCTTCAATCCACCCCGGTCCCAGCCGCCGTCCCCTCGTCCCATGCAGCGATCCTGAGGGTGATGATGATGGTGATGCCCTGGCGATTGACCGCCCATGGCCTCGCGCACGCTGAAGAGATGGTACGCATAGCCTTTCCCCTCGCATAAGCTGCACTGCTCGACGACAACACATATACGCAAGCGTATGAAAGAGCGGGGGGGGCAAGGGTGTCGGGGATAGTACTATCAGGTGGGTGTCTGTTTTACAAACGAGCTATATGAGGCCGAGGGAGGCACCCTCTTGAGGGGCTGGAACGTTAAGTGATGATGCAATGCCTCGGTACCCAGGCACGCCGCATGGCAACCACTGAAGGGGCGGTTCTGGCTCTCTCCTCCCTCCCACGCGGCGGGTCGTCTTGAACGCCGCAAGAGAACAGGCGAAACACGTGAAAATATACATTTTCGCCAACTCATCCTTGGACGTTGTTTTACTGAAAAACGGGCCACCGACGGCTGATGTCACGCTGCTTTCAGAGTGAAAACAGATAATATCCGGTACCTCCACCCAAATTTGTAATGTTTTGTTCCTACCTCTCTGAACCGAAATATAAGGACCATTTCGAAGAAATTTCAATATACAAACGGTACTTACATTTCGGTTCAGAGTGATATATACGAAGCTTTGGTGATTCGATGCTATCAGTACGCTGCCGGATAAGTGTACGAATGCGTAATTGGAGGAGCTTGCACAACGAGGGCCGCGGCGGCTCACCGTTGGCATCTCCTCGGGCTTAGCGCTGCCGGTGGCTCCACAGGTGTGACACAACCGCTGGCGGGCGACGGTTACGTTCACCGTTTTGCCGAAGAAAGCCTCCTCATACGTCAGCTCCACGGCGACCTCGATATCGGAGGCGCGTCTTTTTCCCTGCCAGTGTCGTCATCAAGAGCGGGGCCCGGTGTACCGTTCATGTATCACACGTAGACTCGAGAGACGCAAACTTTGGTAGGGGTGCAGATAAGGCTCCTTCCTCAATTTGTGAGCGCTATACTTCACCCAAAAACTGGCTTTGATAAAAAAAAGGAGCAAATACTACTGTAAAGACAAAAAAAATGCGATTCGAACGATATTGGGTAGCTCCGCAGTTAAGGATCCCCGGTCAATCATACATATTATGGTCGAAAACAAAAGTGCTCCGACCCTTGTTGAAGCACACGTCGAGAGACCACGTCTACGGCCTGATATTGGCACCACTTAGGTTAACGTGCGAGTGCTGCCCTGCAGGTAGAGAACTAGATCTTCTACGCGAGGTGGCATTTGCCGCAGGTAGAGAACACGACCTCCAACTCGAGGCGGTGTCTGTAGTTCTAGCAGGCACTGCTTTGCAGGAGGAACACGCGCGAGACGCACGCTACGAGAACGCTCAAGCAAAGCAAGGGCAGCAGTGAACGCGGTGCTTCCTTTTTTTTGTTTTACGCTCTCACATGGCCTTTATACTGGAACCACATCCCTCCCCTCCCGCCACCGAACCGGACGAAAATCCCGAACGGAGCATCTTCGTAGCGTGAGTCCTGTTCGTCTTTGACCCCTGCCCCGCCAGCGTCCTGATCAGCCCATTTTTTTTTGTCGATGTAAGTGCCGCAGGAGTTGACGCGCGTCGGGAAGAATGCAAACATTTTGACAATTTTTACGCGCGATTAGGCAGGGATGGGTTGGGCGATACTACATGCTCTGACACGCATACTTGTCATAATTCGTTGACGTCCGGGGGAACACATGCCTCTGTAATACGTCCATGCTCTGACGTACTTTTTTTCCCCCCATCCCATTTATTACCTCCGCCTTTCTTTTCTCTTTCCCTCCCAGTCGTAACTCAGATCCGGGGTCACATAGTAGGCTCTTTGCCCCGCTCTCCACTACAATACGTGCCTTGAATTTTTATCGCGAGAAGGGGCAGCACTTCGTTCCCTGGTCGACTCGCGTCGAACTTGTGATAGTTTATTTACGCCCGAGAAACTACAAGCCCCTAAACGCGCGGTGCGGTCCTCTTCTCGTTCCCGTCTTCACTCGAGTCCATGCCAAAAGCAGCTTTAAGGAGCGCCGAAACCGCTCGCCTGCGAAACGCTCTGATCTCCCGCACGCAGTGTCACTTCCCCCGAGTTACACCATGATAAGTCGCCCAAGACGATTCTAGCACACCGAACGCAAACTAAAAGTTCTTGGTGCAGTATGCGACACCGCTTAAGAAACGCTCATCTTGGGCGAGGCTCAAGTTCTTATTATTATGTGAGGCAAGGTGTGTCCCACACTAATTTCAGTATACTCATGTTCTCATACAAAGTCAGAACCAAATTCCAATGCGTCCACACCTTGGATAGATGACCGTTTCTTATTTCACTTTCAAGATATTTCACGGCAGACATATATATTCCTGATCTGTAGGATGTGTATGATCTGTATGATCTAGCTCATGTTGCCGGGTGGGAGCCGTATATAACCTGCATGGTCTACAGGACACGTTTCCTCGGTTGGATCTGCACAGCATCTCACAACAGACGGTTAGGATATAAATGATCTACTCGTATAGATGATCTACAGTATCTGTAGATGATCTGTATGATCTGTAGATGATCTATCTGTCCGACGTGTGAGGTAACTCTCAATTTATCCAAATGTTGCCGCGTACTGCGGTATACACTCGTACCTGTCTCATGTCGCCCATGTCGTACTTTTGCCGCCGGATAGGGTCCCCGAGAATCTCGTGGGCCTGATTTATCTACTTATCACGCACGCGGAACGATGGGAGCGTTGCCGGCAACCGAGTGACAAGCTTCTGAAAGTGAGCACTTCGATGGTTCAGAGTAGGAACATGCACGACTACAACACCATGTTATAAAAGGCTTAGATTGGGTAGGTAATTGGTTAACCGGTTACGAGTAGCCCGACGGACTAACGCCTCATTAATGCTGTAACAAATGGCGTCGTCGGCAGACCCCAGGGTGTGACAGGGTGTCTCCAGATGCCACAGCACCCCCGGCGCGCGTCCGGAGGCTATCAAAAAGCCTTTCTCCGCGTTCGTGCAACGTACGTACGGTGCCAGGTATCGAGGTTCACGCGCCGCGAGACCCGAAACTAAATAACTTTTCTATAGGAGAACCATGAGCGACTTTACAGTAGAGCCCGAGCACCTATTTCAGCACTCAACGCCTCCCCCCCCTGAATAAAACCCACGCCTGTCTGTAACCATATACAAAGTACATAGGCTACCAGTATTGCATGTGATTGTCTGCGAAGAAAACGGAACGCATGGTACACGGGAGAAGAGAGAAGAGCGACTTTCTCCCATATTGTGATTGATCACGGGATTAAAGCAGCAGTACCGTCTTTCCAACAAGAATAAGAAACCGGGATAGTGTCCCGGCCTGGATTTTTTTGTTAAAGCAAGGATGTGTCCCCACAGTACAGCAGTAATAGCTTCAGTATATCGTAGCCGCTCCCGAACTTCTTATTTCCCAGCAAGTGTTACGGCTGAGTTTCTTGTTGGGCTCTTTCTTATGAGCGGGCCGGTAGTAGTGTACCAGTACCCAGGTATCGTACAGCAGTACGTCGTATTCCTATTGTAGTTGCTTCACCTGAGATAAATGTTTTACTTGCAGTAGTAGTGTGTACGAGCTTCACGATCGACCACGTAAAAGTCCCCGTTGTCACCTGTGCGCCGAGAACTCAACCCAAGGATCCGCCGAGTCTATATGTACCAACTCATGTGGTGCATATATATGTCAGGCAGGAGAAATCACGGCATGGGACGCGCGATCGAAGTTTCCTCTGTTTTGCGCCCCTTTGTTGGGCCCAAACCACTCGGAATTAGACTGGGATAACTTTGACAGTATACAAGTACAGGGCACCTAAGGGCCGTTTTTAACGACGCGTATTTAGCAAATAAATTGCCAAATTTCCATTTTTTGGCAAGTTTTACTTGCCAAAATAGCAAAAAACTTGCCAAGTTTTTTTCCGGATATTTCCGTAGCTGTTCGTTGGCAAGTTTTTGGAAAGTCAAATTTGCTATTTCACTTGCCATTTGCGACCAATCACGCCTACCCAAGACCATGCAAACCACACGCCGTTGCGCTAGACGCACGAGTTGCAGCAACACAGGAAGGTGCCGAGGGTTAGATGGTGGTGCTGACAGCAGATGATGGTGGCTGACGGCACTGCTGAAGGGGTTGCTGGCGCGGGTGACGAACCGCGTGTAGGCGTGGCACTGGTGCCGTCTGGGGCTGATGCTCAAGTCAATCCCAAGCAAACAGTCGCTCCAGCTTTCCCAAGACAACGAACAACGTGACTATGATCGCCCTGGAGGGCTGTCCACCTCTGGGATCTACGAGATATGCTTGGATCCGTCTCCAGGCAACCCATGCCTCGACGAGGGTGTCGTCTAGCTGTCCGATCCTTGCTGTACGGGGTTTGATAAAAAAACTGAAGGCGTTACGTGGCCCAAATAGCAACTTTCTTGCCATTTCATCGTGTTTGTCGATAGAAAGTATTTTCCAATACTTGCCAATTTGTTGTTGCCAAAATAGCAAGTTTTTTGCTATTTGCTCGTGTCGTTAAAAACGGCCCTAATAAGAAATAGGCCAACAAGCTGAGATTTAGAGGGAAACAGGAAATTCGGTAGTCGTTATCTTGAAATTGGTGTAGAAATCACCCTCTGTCAAATGAGAAATCCAGGCTGGACCAGATTTCCTGTTTCTTATTTTTAATAGGTGTCCTGTACTACTGCTGTGCTCGTAGTATAACCAGCCGCCTAGCAACGTACCTACGGTACGAGTCACGTGCATGCACCGTCCGAGACCTGCGAGTGCCAGGGATTCTCGGCAACGCATGTCTAACAGAACGGACAACCAAGTGCAACCGTTACCTTGCGTACTTTGTCGCCGTCCTGCGTCTGAAACACATATACCAGGTACTGCTGTACATACATATGAGACGTCACGTGTAGACACAAGATATCACACGGACCTTGATAAAGAGATCGGTAGCTTTCGCCTCAGCCTCATCGCTCTCGAACGGCCCAAGCTTGTCCGGGTGCAGCATAACGGCAAGTTTTCGATACCTTCGCTTGATGTCCTGCTGACTCGAGCGCTTCGACAGGCCCAACACCTCGTAGGCTGTTGCACCCTCACGAAACATCGCACTCCCCGGCATACTGCTGTCGTCCGCTGCCACGGCTGCCACCTGAACCCACGGAGGATACCAAAGTATGGCCAAAACAATGGAGAAAAAGTATGCGTACCGCAGGATATACCCAAGCATCCCATTTCGTCGGTTGGCCTCGAAGTCCGTGCGTTTCCAGCAGTTCAACCGTGGTGGCTCGCTCGGCGTCCGTGAGCCCAGCATCTGCCCCGTTCAACAGATAGAAAGTGTGGAGATCGATCAAGTATCTGTGGGCCTGCTGGCTCGAGGCTCGAGGCAACGAGAACGAAAAAATGTTGTTTTAGGATCGCAGGAGTTCAACATACCTGGGATGCTAATACTGGTAGGGTGGAGGGTAGAAAGGGCTTTTGCGAGATCCTGTGCTTGGGCCGGGCCACACGGATACGGGCTACGGGCATGCGAACCTCCTTCAAGTTATGGTTGCCAAGCAAACTATGACGAACAACAACAAGGCAACACCAATCCACCAGGACAACCTTATGGCTCGACCAAAGGCACTGCAAGCTCTGGCTCCTGCATCGCCAGCCCGCCCAAACGCCACTCCCCCTCCGCCCAAAAATGTAAGCGCCGACTTTTTCGTTTACGTACGAGTACAGAAGATTTGTTTTTGCAGATTTTGGGCACACGCCCCCCCCGAGCTGTACCCCTCCCCCCTGGACTTATCAAAACCAGATGCTGTGCTAGCCACCGCAGGACACAGCAGAGAAGAGTCTCCCAGCCACTGCTGGACCGACATCCATCCCGTTTGCGGGGCGTTCTCGCTACTCTCCGCTTGTTGGCCGAGCAACTTTTTTGCGAGCCTTTCTCGTGATTTTTCTTTGATGTTCGTCGGGACGTTGGCCAACTTGGCACCAGTTTCTTCAAAGGCGACCTCGAAACACACGTGTCCCACGTCATTTCCAAGTTCATTTTGCGGCTCTATGCTGTTGGACTGCTTTCTGCTAGCTGCTGCTGCGCTGCTACGAGTTTGCAAGAGTGTATTGTGTTTGCCATGGTCACAGGCTTATGCTACCTGATAAAGTCTACAGGTATGAGTATGCAGATATGCGATGATATTATTGTAGACTGTAGACGTATCATAGCAGATCGCAGAGGAAAGGAGATGTTTCCGTGATTGCGTGACTGCTCTCGTTGTACCTACTATTCGTATGAATAGTTATCACGGAAGAACCGTAATACGGATAAAGCGTGCGTACGCCGACTATTCGTACGCGTCATGTGCTGTGTAGTGCTGACACGTGTGCTGCTGTGTGCCAGGTGCCAGGTATGATAGGTATCATGTGGTACCGATATCTAGCCACGAGACACGAGCACGAAGTAATATATACCCTGGTAGCTGCAGTATCGCGATGTGTACGACTCGGCCGCCTGTGGACAGTATATGCGCAAAACCCCTGTAAATAAATAACCCTATTAATAGTTTATTAGTTCGTAGCCGAACCTGACCATATTTTTATATTTTTTTTATTTCACCTTTTTTCTCTTTCATGCACCTGGATCCAAAGATGTCGGGAGACAGCACTTTCACCCCTTGACAGACAGCGTCAAGGCAAATACCTTGACAGACAGCCTTGACAGCTAAAAACAGGGGACAATACCGAAAAATCCCCGCTTTGTGAAAAGCGCCTGACAATAATGTATAAATTGATATTTTTTCCTGCATTTTGTTTTTTTTCTGCATTTTGCTACATTTCAGAGTCCGATCTACAGAAAATATTGAAATTGAACTGCAGAATATCGATGATTTGAAATCAGCTTTATCATACAAACGTGTAAAATAGCCTCGCAAAAATAAATAAAAAATAGGGGTTTCCACAAATATTAGGAGGCTTTTTCTGCCCGGGGATTGGGGACATACGTCTAGACAGCTGGATTTGCCTTGACAGACAGCTTGACATTGACATGTCTCCCGACATCTTTGCCTGGATCTGCCTGGATTGCAGGGTACGAGGTCTTGCCTGTCGTATATGGCATTGCATTGTCTGCTCTGCTTACTGCACTGCACGTGCAGCGTAGTATCTATGTGTAGTAGTTTTGTGACCACAGAACTGGTACCTCTTTAGGATGAAGAATCGGCAAGGACACTGGGTGTGCTGGATGTCGACGGGTAGAAAGGAAGGTTTAACGTGAAGAACACACACATACTTTGTCTGCGGATCTCTCCCGCCATCGACCGCCTTTCCGCGCGATTTCTTCGCTGAGGCGTGCCCCCGCCTCGCCTGCAACGCCCGGCTTAGCGGGTCCGCCCGCTCGGCGAGACCAAAGTATGGTCAGGTTCGGCTACGAACTAAGATAGGGTTATTTATTTACGGGGGTTTTGTGCTCGGCACCTGAAGCCGACCCTCTGACCCGAACCGTAACCCGAACCCTATGGCAGTGGTCGTGCTGGGATGCTGTGCTTGGTAAGACTCTGGATGCTGGGCTTGGAAAGACTCTATTAATAGGGCGAATCGGGATGCTGTGGCTTGGAAAGACTCCAAGTTGATTGAGCCGCGTAAAACATACCCTTAGCTAATCAGAGTGCCTAAATAGCTACCTTAGGAAGATCTACTATAATGCTTCGTCCAGTACTGATAATTATTTAACGTACATAAGAGTAGCTGATACCAGTCATGACGTAAAGTGCACTGCTGCTGCTGCTTCACTGCTTTCTGTTTTCAGCGTTCAGCTTGGTCTGCTCATATATATTATACGCGTCATACTGGTATATACGATATACCCGAAAATTACACGGGGTGTTGATGTTTCTTGCATTTAGGTTCTCGCATTTTGCTCGTTTCTCAGAGTCAACAGCAGTACTCGGAGTGGTATTAATAGGCAGGACAAAAAACAACCGAAACTCAGTTGGGGTATATACAAGTCGTACATATCATACGATATTCCACCACAGGATGACAGCCAGTTTCACGAACTGCTGTATCGTATCAGGTATCATATCATAGGTGTGATACGAGACACGAGCGCGTTTTGTACAAACACTAAATGAGGCGCATGTGACATCAACGACAATGTCATGTCCGTGCGCGACAAAACCGTCCTTACCAGGGCATTCATTATTAATTAGTGGTTCGGCGTCTGTTGTGCGCAACGCAACTATTAATAGTGTTGGTAATCAACTTAAAAAAGGGATTGCCTTGATTGTTACCTATTGGGGATTTTAGTTGCTTGGTTAATCATGATTAGTTGTTTTTTAGGCAAGTTCGTGATTAAAGCAACTTTCTCAATAAGTTGCTTGTTTGTTGCTTATTGTTGCTTTTTTGTAGAGAAATATAAGGCGTTTTCATGCCGGGAGTGGTTTAGAGCGCCGTTTAGAGCCCACGATTATAGCTACCCACCCTAAGCCTCCAGTAGCCAAGCACGCAGCACACAGCACGCAGACCACAGCAGCTGGACCACACCGCAGTTGTGCCTTCGGCGTCCGGGTTGCTCCGTCATGAATGGCGCCGGGGAAGGTAGTGCGGCGGTGCTGAGCGCCTCACCCGAATCTGGAGTCACGAACGCTGCACGCGAAGAGCAGGGCGATATTTCTGATGTATCTTTGCCATCGCCGATGTTTGACAACGATCGGGACGAGGATTATTCCCCCGTTAAGGAGGTGGAGGAGGAAGAGGTGATGGAGATCCCCAACCCTGCCGCTGCGAAGCCCCCTGCCCCTGGCGTCACAAAACATTACACCTCGAAGAAAAAGCCACCTCCCTTGCCATTCTCGCCACCCAAAATCTCTAGCAAGTCAAATTAGCACAGGCATCGCGGATAAATACGTGACTGCCCTTTTACCCCACACATATTCCAAGTACTTTGTCCCCAAAAACGGGGGTGCAGGGTGCAGTTCTAAAACCGACTTTACAATCAAAAAGAACATCAGCAGCAGCACTACGTCGAAATCAGTTCAACATACAGGGCATCAGCACCTCCACCCGAGACTCTGTAGAGGAAGTGATTCCGTCAGTAGCGTGCTCGAAGTCGTCGGAAAACACGACCAAGTTGACAGTACTCGGCCACGTTGCCCCCCCCAACCCTTGGTTGAAAAGCCCCCCAAACGTGAGTTATTCAAGGTGAGCAGGTCATTGAACTCCGTCGATCTCCTGGTCGAAGTAGTCACCGAACTCCAGACATACGACTGAGCCCGGTCAGGCCACCGCCTGCACCCTGTCGTCGAACCTCTCGCTGATCACCATCTCCTCGACGTAGGCAAGAGCGGGCATGTAACGAATCAAGACCGCAGTTAACAACAGGTCCCACTTGACGCTCAGCACTCGGATCCTTGGCGCGCGCGTTCCATGTGCCAACCCGTTGTTGTCGGGAAGTGCTTCGCCAGCTACCGCAATCGGCAGTAGTGAGGGGGGGGTGTTGTCCAAAACGACCAAGTTTGCGCGAGGCAAGCTTCGCACAGCCGCACAAACTTGCAAGGGCGTTTCCTTGAGCTGCTTCGTCGATGTGTACCACCTCTCTCCATCCATGTCGTTGATGCGACGAGCAGGGCGGCCTCCACTGTTCCTACCATGCTGACGGGGTGGCTATGACCGAGGTATACAGCTATACAGCAATGATAAGTATGAAATAAACTAGTACCAAAAAAGCAAATAAGCACGAAAAAATCACGGAAATAAAGTTGATTTTTAAAGCATGCCTTTGAATAAAAAAGCAAACAAGCACGGCCGTAGTGCCTTGATTATACCTATAAAAAATCATGCCTAAAAATCAAGTAACTTGCCTTTTTGAAAGTTGATTACCAGCACTAAGCGCAACTTGCGTGCCGCTGGAGGCGAAAAAAATGCGATCTGTGCGCGAAACGCCTCAAAACCAAGTAAAAAGCCTTTAAATTAATTTTTGTCGTACGGCGAATAGAAAAAAGTGCCTCAAAAAGAATGAGAGCCTACGGCAAATAGCAAAAGGTGCTATTTTTGTTTTCGACTATGGCGAATAGGACAAGAGGCCTAAAAGATGTTCAATTACGGCTAATTATTAAGAAAAAAAGACCCCCAAGTTTTTGTTTTTTGTTTTTTTGTTGTACAAGAACGGTGGGAATGAGGAGCGTGACAGACGCCTTCAAGTGGTCAAACTCCTAACTGCATTAAGCTACTGCGTTGGCGGCTCTTCTCTTTTTGCTGTGTTCCTGCAATTAATTGTCATTGATGGGATCGTTTTTTATTCTAAGCGATTTGGGTCAGCACATAAACCTTTTTTTACTGACCGGCAGGTAATTGATGGGTGTGCGTGGTGGGTGAGAGATTTACTGGGTTGGTCGGTTGGTCCCTCGGCTGGTAGTCCCACAATCACCAACACCACCCACCAACATTTACTGTTAATTAAGCGATGCGTGTCAGCGCAAAAACCTTGTACGAGTACAGAGAAAAATGTACCAGTAAACAAATACATCTGAATCATTTCATAATTCGTTTTTGTTGTATGATCTTTTTGCTCGTATTTTGTAAAATCTTTATCAGGTATCAGGTCGGTTGGTCCCTGGGCTGGTAGTCCTACAATCACCAACACCACCCACCAACATTTATTGTTAAGCGATGCGTGTCAGCGCAAAAACCTTGTACAGAGAAAAATGCAAACTAAGAAATCTGAATCATTTCAGAATTCGTTTTTATTTGTATTGTCTTTTTGCTCGTATTTCGTAAAATCTGTATCATTTCAGAAATCGTGTTTTATTGTCTTTTTGTTTTCTGCATCTCTCAGCAGCAGCAGCAGATAAGAAATGGGATGGACAAAAAAAACAAAATGCTGCTGCTGCTGAACGAGTGCGTACCAGGAACCACCACCAAACCACGGGACGAAGCCACCACCAACCACCACCAGCCACTACGAGCAACAACAACTTCTGGTGCTCCTGCGGCTCGTGGGGCAGGGGTGGTGGCGGTGGTGGTGATGGTCGTCGTTGTGGTGTTTGCTGGTGATGGTGGTGTGTGTGCTGTGTGCGATGATGGTCTTCCTCTTCTCGTCCGATCATCACCGTTGTTGCTCTACTGCCGAGAAATGTGGTCTTCAGTTTCAACCCTTGACAGCCTTGACATGCCGTGACTGTCACCAAACAACTAGTTTTTAGTGTGGAACACGCCACCCTACACCCTTGACAGCGCATGTTTTGCCTTGCTTGACATGTCTCCTCATCGTTGCTATATACTACTGCTAGTTTGCTCTACTGCCGAGAAATCCCAGTGACACAATTTGGTACTGGCAACAGTTTAGGGCAGTCACTACCGCCTAGCTCTCCGATCTCGGCACGGCTTTCGACACGAACAGCACAGGACGGTCGGCACAAATAGCGGGCCTCTATCAGTCCCGAGCGTGTCTGAATCGGTTCAGTGTACGCGTCGCGCGCCAAAAAAAAGCAAAGCGAACGAAGTGCGAAGTGCGAAGTGCAGACGAAGTGCGAGGGACGAGCAGACAGACAAACCTCAATATTAAGGATTCTTTAAATAAAGCCACGCTGCGGCAGCTTTCAGAACTGTTTTTTGTCCGTTTGTGTCCGTTCGCGACCAGGGGGGTACACCCCCACGGGCACATACCCAACCATTATGAAGAGCATCTATTGATGCTTCGAAGGGCTGCGCCCTTCTCAGCATCAAATATCTCCTCATTATGAAGAGCATCTATTGATGCTTCGAAGGGCTAGCGCCCTTCTCAGCATCAAATATCTCCTCATTATAACTGAATTGTTTGTTTTACGGGTGTACGCACTGGTACTGTTTTGTTTTTTGCTTTTTTGTTTGCTTTTGTTTGACGACTTGCTCACAAGAATATCTGTGTGCACTCGCTGTATACCTTGCTCACGAATGGCTCGTCTGCCGTGTTGCCCGTCCTCTCGTACGTCCCCCTGCCTCCACGTGCGCATTGCCTTGGGGTTTCGTCGCGTGTCTCGACAGCAGGCGGGAATTCAATGGGGGATAAGCGCGGCGTGGGACCTCTTCAACCCGTCGACGGAAGACTTCGTGCTCTTGGATCCCGGTACTCCTTGCTTCTGATGGGACACCACTCAACCTGCGGGCTGTTGGAGTCGGTTGCTTGTGATGGCATCTTTCAAGCAACGAGGCTGGTCGATGGCGCGGGCGGTGCCTCTGTTTTGATGAGCGCATTCGTGTGCCGGTAAGGGTTTACCAGGTGGACGGAAGGCTTTGTGCTGTTGCACCCCGGGTACCTTCTTGCATTATGATGGCCACCTATCTGCCAAGCTTTGGGACTCATTGCGCCTGATGGTATCATACACATACATCACGTCAAGTTCTCGGGGCTGTTGGACTCCTTGCTTCTACTGACATCTGTCAGGCTTTGGGCTATTGGACCTGGGGACGGCTTGCTTCTGATTGCCATCTGTCGCGCTTCGGGCTGTTGGAGCCAAGGGGCGCCTAGCTGCTGATGGCGTCTGTAAAGCTCCAGGCTTTTGGACTCATATGTCTCCTTGCTTTTGATGACCGTCTCTCTAGCTTCGGGATATTGGACTCAATGTCCCCTTGCTTCTGATGGCCGTCTCTCTAGCTTTGGGCTATTGGGCCCGGGGACTCCCTTGAGTTGTCACACCGAGAGCGGTGCGGGGGGGGGGGTGGCCTATGGTTTTTCGTAGCTCCATGATCTTCGATGTTCCACGTTGCGCTTTGTTCGGCCGTGCTTGTTTTGTCCTGGTTCCGTATGAACCCGAGGTGTTCCGATTGGTAAGTTGTTTAGAAGGGAAGGATTTTGATTGGCGCAAAATCCATGGTTGACCGTTGACGTGATCAAGGGTCGTGACGTCATCATTTTGTTATGTATTGCAGGAACACCGCCGGTGCCGTGCCGTGTTGTGGCGGGTCCATGATAGCCCCCCCCCCCCCAAATTTGTCTTCGGTTTTTGAACGTATAATCCCGCCTGTATTCTGAGGATAAAATATATTTTTCTTGTTGGGGGGGGTGGGTCCCGGGGGGGGGGGGGGGTCAGGTGGGGTGATGCAACGGCACTCGATACCCTTTTTTGTGTTCATTTTGCTCTTCCATGTTTTTAGTTTAGAGTTATGTCACACTTGGGGACGGCGTTAGCAGCCACGTTCGCATAGCAGATCACCATTGACGGAGGACGTAGTTGCATCGAAAGTCGCAGTGAACACGTACTGTACCGATATGCACTGATGTTGTATCGGTGTACGATAGTGCTCGTTCGCATTGCGCCCCCCTCCGCTAAGCCTTGCCGATGTATCGATAACAATGCGTCGAATTTTCCATAGTGGGTAAGTCGGTAAACCGATACATGGGTAAGTCGATAATACGGATATATATCGATACTCGTAGCTACAGGCAGTACGGTTTTGTCGATGGATCGAAAAGCCCATAGTCGTAAACCGATAGTCTAATAGTACATCGGTAAGTCGATACATGGATGCACCGGTCGATCGGGCGTTCACGAGTAGATTACATAGAGTGTATTGTAGGGTGGGTGTATGCCTTTTAGATGTATTTTTCTGGTAGATGTCGGCGGCAGCAACAGCAACAGTAGTGCTATCAGTTCTGAACGGGCGCTCGGCGGTGGGTATATATATAGCGCATGTACTAGATTCACGATTATCATTTTGATTGCATAGTAGTATCAGAAAAGTAGAAATTAATCCCCCTTCATGATGCTGTATCATCCGTCTCTTGGTGGCAGAGGGCTACAAACAAACGGCGAAAACGTTAAAAAAGATAACGCGCGAGCACACGGCGGGTCGCCACGCTCTGCTTCCTTCGAAAGCGGCTCTAATAATATTTATATGTTTTCCGTTTTTTTTTTGTGTCCGAGTCGAAGGTCTGTACTACTGACTGTACCGGTAGTTTTCGAGGCATGGTTAGGACATTCCGTGCGTGTTGAGTTCGTACAAAATGCCGTCGGTACACATCATGTTCGGTATACCGGTACATGATTGTGCGTCGTTCGGTCCGCAACTTCGGTAAAGAAGGCGATACTACGTTCAGGTCTACATTCGGTACACATATATATATTTGTAACACGTTCGTTTGGGAAACGTGCGTGTGAAGTTGGCACCTTCTGTAAACATGACGCCACATTCGGTACACACGATAGCGCGTTCGGTGCGTACCTTCGGTAAACATGATGCTACATTCGGTACACAAAATAACACGTTCACTAAACGTGCGTGTGAAGTTGGTACTTTTAATAAACTGATTCTTCTACATTATTCGGTCACATGATCGCACGTTCGGTAAACGTGCACGTGAACTTGGTACCTTCGGTAAACATAACATGATGCCACATTCGGTAAACATGATAGCGCGTTCGGTTCATACCTTCGGTAATTAGCATGAATCTACATTCGGTACAGATGACAACACGTTCGTTCGGCAAACGTGCGTGTGAAGTTGGTTCCTTCGGCAAACGTGAGCCACATTCGGTACACATGATAGCGCGTTCGGTCCGTGCACCTTCGGTAACCTGATACTACATTCGGGACACATGACAGCACGTTCGGTAAACCTGCGTGTCAAGTTGGTACCTTCGGTAAACATACATGATACGTTCGGTAGACATGATCAAACGTTTGGTAAACGTCAGTGTGAACTTGGTACCTTCGGTATACAGTATAATACCACATTCGGTACACATGTTAGCGCATTCGGTCCGTACCTTCGGTAAACATGATATAGAACGTTCGGTAAACGTGACATCAATAGCACGTTCGGTAAACAAGACCGCGCGTTCGGTAAAAACATTTCTACCCTACTGTTAGGCCATGCTGTCAAAGACCCATCATGATACTCCTGGTACCAGGTATCATACGTAGACTGTATACGTACGTCCTGATGTCACTTGATATTATACCAGTGCTCTGAAACTTTGCCATCTTTTATCCCAGTAGTTGAGGAAGCACTTTTTTCATTTTTTTTTCGGAAGTTGACTTTTTAGTCGGACTTGAGTCGTTTGCCAGAAAACGGTACAAATATTTTCCAAGAGTTTACTCATAAGTTTTCTGCCGGCACTACCAGGTAAATCCCAAATCGCTAAATATTTATGAGGGGCGCTTTGACTTGACTGTCTGACGCCAATTAATTATTGACCCTGACTATCGCGATTATTGACGCACTGTCGCGGTTTTTAGCTCACTACCAGAACTACAATACTGCACTGTACTATTATTGGTACTGTACCGTACAGCAGCCCAACACTACCGCGCAGTGGTCCTCCCTTCCGCCAACTCCTCCCTCTCTTCCTTGGCATCTACGCCAAGTCGTCTACTCTGTACATTCACCCTATTAATACTAATACTAAACAAACACACTTTCCAAGGGGTCTTTTCTTTTGCTATATACCCATTCAGAACTGAAAAAAAAAATGTCCCACACTAATTCCAAGCAGTTTCTCCCCAAATTCGTGGGACCAGTTTTTAAGGGGTTCATAGCAGGGGGGGGATTCGGGGGGTATCTTATCACACGTGTGATAAGCACGTGTGATAAGATAACACACCCGCTCGGACGAATTTCCACGCTGATTCGCTCAAGAACGGCGAGAGCGCAAACTTTTAAGACCGAGCGATGCGTCTATGGAAAGAGCTTGACGAGATGAATCGAAAGCCACCTTTCTGGTTGCGTGTGCCCCCCTTGCTGTGTAGAATCGACTCGGAATAATTTTCCCAGGGGGTTCGGTATCTTGATCACGGTATACGGTACTCGGCCGGGTGTGTTTAGTGGGGTATATACGCTGAGGGTACCCGGGTGACCTCAAAATATCGGTAAACTCCAGAGCATGTACTACTGACCACGCTACATCCCAGACCACTGTACTACTTACCACCCCGTTACACTTTCCTCGTGCACATGTACACGCTACGAGTACTAAAAAAACTTTTGTTCCTGTACTTGTACTGCGAAAAAGGTACGCATAGGGCTCAACTCTCAATTTAAACTATGTGTTATCACCAAAACTTGAAAAAAAAAAGGGGGTGAATTTCTCAAGGGGGTTTTATTGCTGTCATGCCTACCGGCACCCTCCACCAACCCTATACCGCTGGCGAGCGGCACACAAGACACAATACGCAAGACAAGAGACACGAGCCATAAAACGCAGGCCACAAGACACGAGACACAAGACACAAGATACAAGACAAAAGACACAAGAAGCCCTCCCGCATCAATCCCTTCCGTCCCCACACCCCACTCAGGTTACCACAGCCAGCGGCGGGGCGACGGACCCCGGATCCGTCACCATCACAAGGAATCCGTAACGTCCATCGTGCAACCATCGGAGATATCTCGCGTCCAACCAGGCTTGGCGCCTCGGTCCGACCCCCGCGCCGAAGCCCCCGCTTCCCCACAGTCCACAACCGCCTCCTCCCGCCCGAAAACCGCGGGTGCCCCGCTCAGAACGCCCGACCTACTAGCGCCATCGCCCGCGCCGCAGTCACCACCCGTCTGTCCGCCAAAAATCGACGGTGTTATGTTCAGAGCGCCCGACCCGCTACCGCCAACGCCGCCGCTAGCAGTGCCGCTGCCGCTGCCGCTGCCGCTGCCGCTGCCGCTGCCGCTGCCGCTAGGCTGCATCGCATGCCACCGCGCTTCCACGGCCCACTCGTCGCCCCCACCACCATCTCTACGAACTCCCTCTGATGCCACGAGCGACGGTAGTAGGTCACCGGGCGAGGCGAAACGCGCGCCCGCACCAGCACCCGCACCCGCAGCAGCAGCAGCTGCTGCTGCTGCTGCTGCTGCTGTTGCTGTTGCTGCTGCTGTTGCTGCTGCTGCTGCTGCTGCAGCTGCAACAGAAAGAGCGGGCGCGTAGTGCTCCTCTTCGGGGTGCTGCATTCGCGATTCCGCCGCGTCTAATCCCGCCGTTTCTGACGCGATTCGCCAAGGCTGCGGCTCTCCCGCCGCGTACTTTCGGAGCCCCTGGGTGCATCAAAAGTGCGGTGGGAAGCGTTTCGTATTTCTCTTCTTCCTTGTTCAATTCAACCAAAGGCTGTCGTGTCATTGCGCGTCCACAGCGGCGCGGGGGCGGGGCGGGACTGCCCAGGAACGCACCGCCTTCCAGTACTACACAAAAACTTACTATACATAGACACATCTTTCACATTTACGTATAAACTATGTTCACCGGGCGAACTTTTGGCTTTTCTCAAAATCAGCTGTTGCGTGAGGTAGAGGTCCTACATAATATTCAAGTGATTATATTAGACGCGTGCTACGAACGAGGTGGCATGTTTTGGCTGATTTTTTTTTTCTGAATGATCGAGCTCCTTAACTCATGATTTTGTTGCGATATTTTTTGCTGTATACTTAGGTTCTGGGATCGTCCATCGGGTAACACTTTTTCGTTTCCTCCGAATCCATTTTTTGGTGTCGTATGGAGCTTCTCAATGCAGGAGTTCAGAAAAAACAGGGTGAAACTCTATCGTAGCATGCATTTATATAGGTGAACCTCTACCGTAGCATGCGTTAGCGTACACTGTTATTGGCAAGCCCGTTTAATTGTGTATCCCACGAAGCTACCCAACATCTTGGCATCCGATGCGCATTGCATATTACTATTTGCAAGCCCATTAACTTGTGTATCCCACTTGCGGGGCTCCTCAGCGGAATAGCTACGTACCCAATATGTTTTGCATCGGATGTGTATTGCACATTGCTATGTGCAAGCCCGTTAGATTGCGTATCCTGCTCCTGATACATTTGCATCGATAGGTATTGCATATAGCTAATTGCAAGCCCATAAAATTGTGCGTCCCATTGACGGGGCTCCTCAACTCTCAAACTACCCAATATATTTGCATCCGTTGTGTATACTGTTATTTGCAAGCCCATTTAATTGGGTATCGGGCAAACAGTAACTTACAATATTTCTCGAAAGTCGTTTGTTGGGTAGGGTATAGATTATAGAGCTACCTCACGCGAGTAGCCTCATACAACTTTGAGACTTGAAAGAGGGGAAAAAGTGACTTGATTATAGTACAGCATCGACCGCAAGAAGCAGCCCAAGGAGACATGCTGCTGGGGTAGGGGATAGGGGATGTGCCCAACGTGCAATCAGTGGGAAGGAGGTGCTACGGCAGCCTGATGATACTCTTTACTGTTGCACGCTCTTCCTATGATTGCGGGGGAACATACAGCAGCAGTAGTAATCAGAACCGAAAAATGGTGTGTAAACATAAGGCGATACCCGGTTTTTGCTTCCATCGTGGATTATAATTACTCTTGTTACTACATTAGTAATTGAAGATTGATCAGGCGGCAGCACCCCTGCCGGGTTTTTTTTGTAGCTGCACTATCGTAAACGTTTCTGAGGGGCGAGTTGACTTGACTATCTAACGCCAATTCTTGACCCCGATTTATCGCGAATACTGGCGCATTGCCGCCGTTTTTGTCTCACTACCATACTGCACCGTACTATCTATTATTGATACTGCTGTACCGTACAACAGCCCAGCGCTACCGCGGTGGTCCTCCCTCCCGCCAACTCCTCCCTATCTTCCTTTGCATCTACTCCAAGTCGTCTACTCTGTAGATTCACACTACTAATACTAAACAAACACACTTTCCAAGGGGACTTTTCAAGTCACACAAGGGCTAACACGCGCAAACCCCTCGGTTCATGCCCTCTTTCCTAAGGGGTGGTTTTGGGTCACCTGAAGGAGAGTCTCCACGATGAGCGCCATCGTGCTCACAGAACTCCACGCCGCCCTCTCCAAAAACGGGAGATGTAACTGCCCGTCCTCGCCCACAAACGAGCAGCTCCTCCTGAAACACCTGATGAATTCGAGCAGTACCGTTAGCGGCGCAACCATCACAGTTGGAACGTCTGTGAGTAAGACATGCCTTCGCTGGACTTCACGGACACTTTTTAGTTGGGTGGTACAGTAAGCCAACTATTAATGGTTATTATTAGTTGGGTGGCGAAAGTAACTAGTTATTAGTTGGGCGGCGAAGTAAGCCAACTATGTATTAGTTGGGCGGAGAAATAAGCCAACTAGTTATTAATTAGTTGGGCGGCGAAGTAAGCCAACTATTTATTAGTTGGGCGGAGAAGTAAGCCAACTAGTTATTAGTTGGGCGGAGAAGTAAGCCAACTGGATATTAATTAGGTGGCGAGTAGACAAGTGACTCTACGGCTAGTTGTTAGTTGGATCGCGAAAACTAAGCCATTTACCAGTAGCTATTAGTTGGATAGGAAAGTAAAACCAACTAGGTATTAGTTGGCTAGCGAAGTAAGCCAACGATATACTCGTAACTCAAGTATTTGTTAACAAAAAATACAATTCGAGCCACAAACCCGCCGGTCAGATATATGCAAAGACGCAGGTGAGTGGCGTAGCAAGCCAACTAAGCCAACTAAGCCAACTACTACAGAGGGCGGTAGTCAACGTCCTCACGTGAGCCTGTACTTACTGCTGCTGCTGCTGCAACGGAAACGATGGGCTATATTGACACACGCGACATGTTTTGAAGGTGGAAGCGTGGTGAGCTTAAGCCTTATCTTTATTTTTACCAATCCGCCGGAGGATTAAAAAATAAATGTAGTAAAAAGAAGTAGCTACGTAGCAAGAATCCCGCAAAACTCGGTCAGTGAAAGTAACTTTGGTCTTTACTGAAAAAAACACGACCGAGTCAATCAGACCACAAAGACGCGGAAGGCCGTAGATTACCGTACGCAATTACTGTAAATGTAACTACCCTGCCAATGAATGTAACCATCAATAGTCCGCGATTCAAAGTCAGCTAACTCACAGGCCTGACCATCATGGCGAATAAATCATCGCGATAAGTCGTCGTGGCAGAAATAAAGAGTGACGCGCCTTGCTACTGACATTCTGCGGTAAATGCCCCAAGACTCGATCGAAAGCTTGGCAGGAGGGGAGGCAGCGAACGCATGCCCGACGTGATCCCGGCGGGCAGCCGCAAAAACGCGATCGGCAGCCCGACACAACGTGAACAAACATTCGCGAAACAAACGCGGGTTCTTCAAACTTTTCCAGGCGCAAATTCTTCCGGCCGTCCGTCGTTCGAACGGCCACACACCACATACACGCGCAGCCAAATAGCTGCTGCAAAACGATTGCAAGGGGCTAGGCCGCCATGGTTAGCCCCCCTCCCCCCCCCCCGGCCCTCCCCTCGCCTCCTTTCCCTTCACCCCCCCCCCCCCCTCTAACTGTTTTATATATTTAATAGGTTGCGGTTGGCGTCGGTTTGGCAACGACGCTGTAAAACACGCCTCTCACTGCGTTGGGTCGACAACCAGGGTACGTTTTTTTTTTTTTTGGCGGTCACCCATACTGGCGTCTTGTCTAGATCATTTGTGCGGGCGTTGATAACTCATCTCCTCGCAAGGGAATGATCGTATCACGTAGTGTTAATATGGTAAGGCGTCGCGAGGCAGTTACATAGTAAAACCCATTGCTGTCTGCCGGAAGTGGCCACACCAGAAATTAAATACAACTCATTGAAGCTGTCGTCCATATGCAAGTCCGCCTCAGAGGCGTTCTTAGCAGATGTCAGCTCACCCTCCATGCGACTCGCCCAATACCTCGGCGGCGTTTCGCGCTTGGTGCAAGCAATGTCTGCCTGGTTGGAACCCAAACGCGCTCCGTCCCGGCATTGTAGGGATGCGAGGTCTATGGTCATATGACTACGGCCGTGCACAACATGAGTACCCCCCCCCCCCCCCGCCCCCTCTCCCTTCCTTCGCCTTTACTCCCCACCTCAGGCGGGTAGGAAATTGTACAGATGGCGAATTCAGAAAAACTAAAAGTAAAGGAAAAACGGGAAGAGTCAAAAGAGATTACTAAAATGCAGAGCATTTTTCCGATCTGCTGGGAAAACATAGTACGACAAAGAACAATATAGAGAGAGATAGTGCAGGAGCGAGGATAATGGGAAGGATGGCGAAGAAATTGTCAAAACCACAGCAAGTTAAAGTAATAGGGAAGAAGTGATATTTGTCCAATAGAGGCCCCAGTAAAATGGTGGGTATGAAGAAGTAATAAGAGGCTATAGGAGTAAGAGGAAAGCACACGCAAGATACGCATCGAGCCAAAACTACGTCAGGGTGGAGGAGTTTAATGGTATTGCTAGAATAAAGTAAAAAAGGTGTTGAGAAGAAAAGAAAAAGGGTAATGGAAAGACGTTGTTAATAAAACGAATAAAGACTTGATGGCGGGATGAAGCAGATGTGGAGTAGGGATAAAAGGGATACTAGGGGCAAACAAGCAGGAGAGGCAGATACGGGATAGCTACATTAAGAGCAACAGGAACGGTTAAAAATGGTTAGTAGTTCGAAGGGAAAGGGAAGTACTTGTAGGACATTACCGCAAGCTTAGGGACGCCACAACTCAACGAAACGTCGATCAAAGAATTTGAGAGAAAGATATCAAGCGTGCGTGGGAGGCGAACGTAAGATGCATCAGAAAGGGAAGACAGTGGCTCAGAAGGCGTTACAGGGAGAGTTTCACAAGAGAAGAAGTTTTAAGAAGTGTTGTAGCTAACTTTTAAGAATAAAAAGCACAAGGGGCCAGACCAATAGTTAAATGAATTTTATGAAGCTACGGGGAGAGAGAATGCTTACCATGATGGTTAATTGTAATAACTGGATATTGGATTAAAACGTACGTAGCGAACCTAAGAGATGGACGAGAAGGAGTAGTAGCTAAACTTGTTTAAGAAGAGGAACAAGGCTACCCGGGTACTATAGCGGCAATAACGCTATCATAGGCTACTGTTTAGTGTAAACGTCTCTGTAAGATTTTGAATCGAATAGAAGTGGGAAACAATGATGGAGAAGAAGAAAATATTAGGCGAAGGCTAAGCAGGAATTTAGGCAAACAGTAGCTGCGTGTTCGACCATTAGTTACACATTAGGTAAAATAATCCAAGGCAGAAAGACGCGGTGCTAAAACGTACTGTTCTTTAGATGTACAGAAGGCCTACGATACAGTATTTGGAGAAATGGGCTTGTTGGAAAAATGTTGTGGGATAATAGGGATAAGAGGGAAAGCATTGGAGAGAATTGATGAAAAGATGACGGAATGGCGAGTAGAATGTGCTGTGATGTGGACGGGAAATTGATTAGCTACGTTTGATATCTTAAGCAGGGAGTTGACCCAGGGATGTACGCTATACTAACCTATTCAATGTATACATTAATTGACATTGATAGTAGCATAGTAGAAGCAGCATCGCGGGATCACGGTGGGTGGAAGATACGGTGTCGGGATTGATGTTTGTCTGATTGATATTCGTCTGCCATATCAGAACACCCAAGGACTGCATAAACAATAGAGAAGCAATTCTAGTGTACACCAGCAAGTGGAAGTAGTGACGTGCGAACGTAAAAAAAGTGCGCAGTAGATTGTATGTAACGAAGATTAATGGAGAGTCCCGGTACTTGTTATGGGAAGTGGGGAGAAATGAATTACCGATCGTAGACGCTAGTATACTCGTTACCTTGGCGTAGAAAATCTCAAAAAGATTTGCTTCTTGGGATGCACACATAAATAAAATGAATAGGCAAAGTGTAAAGGCACACGTAGGCAAGATGGAAGCGTCCTAACAGACCGCACGCTTGACACTATAATTAAATGAGATGTATACTGATGAATGTGATTGTACGCAGAAGCTAGAATATCAGGGAGAAGTATGGGAAGGAAACGCGAAGCTCGGTAAAACAGCTTGGAAACAGTACAGATTGACCAGCAGCTAAAAAAGTTAGCTATGGAGCCAAGTACGACGAGTAATACAGATGATTGAGAGCAGAACTGGAGGAATCGTACCCACTTAAGACAAATAGCAGACGTGCGTAAGTTGAAATGGCAATATAAAGTAAAGTTAACATGCCAAATATAGAGGTTGCCTAGCCATACGCCTGATTAAAGCTTGTATGGGAGAAAGTTACCAAAGGCGAGCTGGAAATTAAGGTGGCATAGTCGTACGTCGAGAAAGTATGGAAGGATAAGGAAAAAAAGAGACCTTGGCATAGAGAATTCAGCGGATACAAGACAGAGAAAAGAAAGATAGAAAGAAGGGAAAGGCTACAGCTGAGAGAAGGTGAAGGGAAGAACACTTAGAGATATACGGGGGTTAAGAAGGAATAGGAATGAAAAGTAATACTGCACGGCCAATGGACTTCGCGAAAAGCTGAAATGCCGATTTCGTGTAGGGGACCTGACCATGCCAGAAAGAAGAAGGAGGTATAGCAGTACCGGAGAGGAGGAAGTAGATGCAGCAGATGTGCCATGTGGCAAAGCCATAGAGAGTAGAGTTCACAATAAGTGGAGAATGTGAAAGGTACAAGGAGAAAGGATGTGCTTGAAGGAGGAGATGAGGAAAAATAGACGAGTGTGACATGGAGCAGCCAGTTTGGTAAGCAGCTAAAATAGTAGCGAGAAAACATGCTATCTTGGGAGATAGATGGGTGGCCACAGGCGGAGAAGGCAGGAAAGGGGATAAGACTTAGCAAAAGTTCTTTGTAATATATGGAAAGCCAACGTAATGAGCGCTCAAGTGTTGGAGGTGCCTATAGGAGTAAGGGAAGGTGCTCCGCTCTCGAAAGGGTCGTGGTCAATGGTCAAAATGACTAAGCAAGACAAATGAAGTACGCCCCCGCCCGCCCCCCCCCCTCTCTTTTCTGCTTCCACCCCCACCCCCCCCCCACCTTTCCGCGAAGATAGCCGGCGGGTCATGGGGGTAAAACTTGGGCACAACGATGGAGAAGGTGGTGGGCACTATTTTTTCCACCTGGAAAGTCCCGCCTGCCGCTGGTGTAGCAACTCCGACGATGCCAATCGGGGACAAAAATGTCAGCTGGCATTTCAGAGGGTTCCCAGGCGTTTTGTCGAACCTGAAAGTACGTGGGATTTCATCGCCGGCGGGGGGAGGCGGTGAGTCGTTCGGGAGTTGTAACCCGACGCGTGAGAGCAGTATATTTATTAGATCCTTATGATGGGAAATTTCTGGGAATATTCTCCATGTGTGGAGGAAAAAACATTTGACGAAAAACACAAAAAACGAATCGGTATAGAACGTGATGACTGCAACTGCTGCTGCCGTTGTATTGCCCAAAAGCGGAGTACACATAGTTGAAGATGTACCACTGGTGGTTCAGGGGGGAAAAAAGGCGAAGAAATACGTATGAAACCCTTCCATGGTTGGTACTTAGCGTCGGTCTTTGAGAAGAGGCATGAAAAAATGAATAAACATATCTACTGGTGCACCACTCTGGGCGGAAACATAACAACCATTGTGGTATAAATATGATGACCTAAAGGTTCTTACATTTCGGCCCAGAGTGCACACGAGTACAGCAGTGCCACCAAAACATTCACGGTTGATAAATACGTAGAGTACACAGTTCTTTCTGCCCATGGCGCAACTGATGATAACGTTGTCCCGCCACCTATTAATAACTTCCCTGAAATGTACCACTCTGACCGTGAACATAATACCCGTTTGGACTCTGGTATGATTATCAAACGTATCTTGTATTGTTGGCCAGATTGGCAAGTTATTTTTGCGGCGTGCAGACCGCACCCGGACACCCGCGGTTGGCTACTAATAGCTCCTTGTAAAGCTCATTCCTAACGAATAATGTCAATAAAAAACGTGACGAATTGTGGTTAAAGCAAAAGCGTGACAGTTTTCACGAATCGTGATACGTCACGAACGGTAACATCGCACATCGGACAGATCATGATCTACAGTACATCATCACAAATCAGACAGGTCACGATCTAGATAACCACACATCGGACAGATCATGATAGCCTTTGCCGTGTTCTTGACCCACAAATCGTACATACCAGATAAAGTACAAAACATATTACGGTTTTTGGGGTGGGTCAGCACATTATTTTTCAGATTGTCCAAAACGCGCGGCGAAGCCGCGCAAGGGTCGAGCCTTAGCCTTGGTTAGGGTTGGGTTGGGTCGACGGCTTCTCGTGATTTTATTTTAAAAAAAACACCCAAAAACACGTAAAACCAGCAAGAAATCATAATAATATTTGTTACTTTATCTGGAACGGTTTGTGGGATAAAGGCCGGCAAAGGCGCCTGATCTAGATCATCTCACATCGGACGGATCGTGATCTAGATCATCAATCGATAGATTCTCACCTGCCGTACTGAGATGATGTGCAAATATCTGCACAGATCTAACCCAGGAAATATGTTCTAGATCATGCAGATTATACGGCTACCACGCGGCAACATATGCTTTAGATCATAGAAATCATACAGATCTGGGATAGTTCTGCCCTGAAAGATGTAGATCATGCAGTGGGAATGACCTGTATGATCTGTAAGGTCTGTATGATCTGTCTGAGGTGCGGGACCTGAACCTTACCTCGCGACGCCCTGCTGGTGAAGCAGGTCGCAATCCACGAGGTCTTTCTTCAGTCTCAGCTCTCCGGGGGTAGAGCTGTGCGGGGTATATATAGGGTATATAGGGGCGACAGACACGTGGGGCAGCCGGTTGTCATCTTGGTATGCACCTGGTATGCTCGTACCTCGACTGAGTGTTGACAGGGCTTCGTTTTCCTATATATCTACGTGTTGACTCACGGGCTGGGTTGGGTTGGGTTGTATTGGTTCGGTTTGGTTGGGTCTGGTCGGTGATATTAGGTTTTGTGTTTGGTTTGATTTAGCTGTCGCCTTTTGGTAACCACCAGCTAACGCGAGACCAACACCGCCGCCACCACCACTACCAACATCAACAGCAACAAGCGCTAACAAATTCAGCCGGTGCGATTCGGTGAGTGGCTACAGCAGTAGCACCTACTGGTATATGCAACTCTTCGATGCCACATCACGATCGCACACCACCGAAAAACGGATCGCACCGCCCTTAGTCTAACTCTTTTGGGACTGCACGCAATTTTTCAGGAACAAAATACTTGGAATTAGAGTGGGAAATACGTTGCAGTAGTGAAAGGGTTATAACTCCTTTGGAACGAAGACAAACCGCTCGGAAATAGAGATGGGTTATTTTTTCAGTATGTACCAGGGGTGTTATGTAACCGGCAAGTTATGCACCGGTTATAAACGGTACCGGGCTACATATTATGCAAGACATCCGTGGTGTATACGTCGTAGTGCAATACATTACAAGGTATATCATCGCATTGTGGCAACGTTCTGCGCATTGGTGATGGGGGCGATTTAGGCGCACTGGCTGCACAGCAGTTTTTACTGCATACCCTCTGGAGAGCGGACTAGAAACTCACATAATACGTATATACAACCATACATAATGCATACGGAATACCGCATCAACATACCACCTACGTACCAGGTATACATATATATCATGCGTACGGCATATGTACGAGCATACTGGTACCCTGTATTATTTTATTTTTTATTTTTGTCCATCCCATTTATTATCTTCGCACTTCCGTCTTTCTCCCTCGCTAGTCGTTACTCAGATCCGGGGTCACAAAGTAGGCTCCTCTCTCTTCTCCCCCACTACGGTTCTTGCTTTGCGTTTTTATCGCGAGAAGATTTCAGCACTTTCTTCCCTCGTCAACTCTCGTCGAATTTTGCTTACCCACGCTATAATATGCGCTCTCGACAGACGGTGTCATTTGAGAATAAAAACCTCCATGGGGAGAATCGAACCCTCGACCTCCGGCCCAAAATGCTTCGTGGCTACCAGTTAGACCACCGGGGCGACCGGCCTGTATGGAAACAAGCAGAGGACACCAATTTATACCATATAAGACGTACTGTAGCAAGATACGTGTAGCACCCCCCTCTCAGTCCCTCAGGATGAATTTCCGATGTGATAGTAAGACAGCAGCTCTCACCTCACTCTGCACTTCTTAACGTGCTCCACCAAGGCCTCCGTAGGGTCCTCGGAGACGGCTAGGGCGCGCTTCTTCGCTTGCCGTGGCGGCTGATGCGGCAGCGGAGACGACACCGCTGGCGACGAGGATAGCGTTATCGGCGACAGCGGCGAATTCGACAAAGACAACGCCGCTGCACAATAGCTGCTGCGGCTGCCGCTGCTGCTGTTGTTACTGAAGCCTTGCATATTTTGCGTGCCTCTTCGCCTCCACCTTCCACCCTCCACGTCGAATGGAATCGAACTGAATGGAACTGGATCGAATCGAATGGGGTGGGGTGGGATCGGACGGAATGGGGTGAGATGGCACGGCGTGGGATGGAACAGGATGGAACGGGAAGTAATGGAATGGGACGAAATAAGATGGGATGGGATGGGATGGGATGGGGTGAAATGGAATGGGATGGGATGAGATGGGATGGGACGAGATGAGACGGAATAGGATGGGATGGGATGGGATGGGATGGGATGGGATGGAATGGGATGGGAGGAATGGGAGGGATGGAAGGGATGGGATGGGATGGATTGGGATGGGGTGGGATGGGATATAGTATGGGATGGGACGGAATGGGGTGAGGTGGCATGGCATGGGGTGGAACGGGATGGAATAGGATGGGGTCGAATCAAAGAGGCATTTTGGACGTGTCAAGGCCTCTTTAGGCATAAACACAACCATTTTGGCTTGGCGGGGCGAATATGAAAGGCCTGAACCGCGGTCTCCTCCTACTATTAATAGCATGTTTGGATGGAATGGGATGGAATCGTCCCGCCAACTATATACCTTCTTGCAGACAGGCTGGTGCACGTATGGGAACATATGGAATATGGCAAGGAACGGGACGGGGTGGGGTGGGATGGGATGGGATTGGATGGGATGGAGCAGGATGGGATATAATTGTCCCCACCGGGTATATACCTGCTTGCAGACAGGCTGGTGCACGTATGGGAACATATGGAATATGGCAAGGAACGGGACGGGGTGGGGTGGGATGGGATGGGATTGGATGGGATGGAGCAGGATGGGATATAATTGTCCCCACCGGGTATATACCTGCTTGCAGACAGGCTGGTGCACGTACGGGAGCATCAGTGGGAGCACAAGCCGAGGAAGTAGACATCGGGTACCGGCACACGTTGCCTATTGAGCTAATAAGCTGGTCAGCGTGCTACTATCTGTATATACTGCTGTGTTGCTGTGTATAGGTAGAGATATTACATACACGTACCGATTTCTTTCGCTGGTCGTTACGCCTGTCGTTTTTGGGGCTGTAAAGTCTTCAAAATGGCAACGGATTTTACCTTGCGTCACCCCAATGTCCGAATGCCTCCGAAGGGAAAACTTGTCAGACCTTGTATATACGTATTGGCTACTACTTTGTTCAGAAATGTAGAGAGCGTTAGAATATTAACTCCATAGACCAAACGCATCACTCGTATATATTCCATTTCCAAGACAAACTGTTACATAGGAGTGACGAGCTCGTAAAAAACAAACAAACATTACTTCCGTTGTTGTTGCCCTGCCTATGTATATCTTTGGATTTGTTTCCTTTAGATATGACTGCACTCAGGTACTACGAGCTGGTGGATGCTGAGAGACCAAAGTGCATCGGTTTCGATTATCTACAGCCTTAAACAATTGCACTGCACTGCACTCGTCCAGCAGTACTCTCGTAGTTGTGCCTCCTTTTTGTTGACGTTGTCCTCTGCTTATCTTTGGAATTATTTCCTTTACTGTATATAGAAATTGCACTACTCGTACGGCTATGGGCTGTGACCCTCCAAAACTTTTGGAGGGTCATAGGTAGTCCATAGCATCGAGGTACATCGGGGAGGATGCAAGTAGATGCAGCAGTTGATGGATTCGGTGGCTGGTCAGTAGGATCAGAAGCTGCGCTGACAAGCTACGTAGGAGGCGGCTGGAACAGAGATACAAAGTACAGCGAACGGCCAACCGTTACGTCGACGACGGTTGTGGCAGAGATGCTGGCTTGAGACTGCTGCTGCTGCTTGCTGCTAATAATATGGCGGCGAGAGGGCCCTCCCCAGAACGAACAGACGTCGAATGATAAAAGAGAAGAGAAACCAGGCGAAACTACTCGTAGCTCTGAGTCGTATAAAGCCGGTTGGATACGGAGCTCCATTGTGTGCTTTCAACCTTTTGCGACCCTGAGATAGATAGCGACCGAAACAACGACAACTTTGGTGCTTTCAACGCCTACGAGCAGTGTGAGCGCCCAGCAGTACCAGGAGGAGGATCATGTTGCGCCCCTTCCATATCATAGAACTCCTTGCCTTGTAACTCGGACGCCGATTTTGTACCATCCCTCAATCACGCAGTGGCCGTTTCTGTAACCGCCACTTCTTATCGTCAATATCCCCTCTCAAATCCCAAGAGTTAACACATACATACTAGGTACATACCAGGTGCAGTAGTACCAGGTAAAGCTCTGTGCAGGGTGTTAGGGCGAGCTGGTAGGATGTACGTATATAGGGTGTTACGTGCGTAGACATTTTTAGGTTTTATCTGCTCAACCTGATTCAACCTGGAACTATCTTAATGGCATCCCTTGGCAGTACATACTATTAATAACTGGTGTCGCCTTTTAGGCCTCGATTGGTCGTACATCCTCGGCCCTTAAGGGCCAGTACCTCAAAAACCGCAATATATTTGGTACTTTATCTGGTACGATTTGTGGGTCAAGAACACCACATACCGTGTTCTTGATCCACAAATCGTACCAGATAAAGTACCAAATACATACAGTAGCCTTTACCGTGTTCTTGACCCACAAATCGTACCAGATGAAGTACCAAATAGATGACGGTTATGATAGGCGCCTCTTACGAGCCCCTTATACAATGCATTAGCTCGGATCTTCCTAGGGGCGGGCTGTTCACTTCTCGCATTGCTTTGCGAGCTAGGAAGTACTTCCTGGTGGGATCAAGGCACAATTACGATATGCGGACCACAGGTACACAATTTTCAAGACAAAATCATGCCTTGAAGATCCGAGCTAATGGATTGTATGATGTACTCCCTCTTACAAGCGGGGCGTACGCGGAGCCGCTTCGGGCGTCAGCCCGCCGCGACGAAGCCCCCTTGTATCGGTTATTCATCCAGTTCGCAGCAGTAAGTTTTGTTTGCTGTATATAGGTCTCTGCACACAGTCGAGAGTGCGGTCCTCGCACGATATTCTTCACGCCAGACCAATGCAACCAGCTTGCCAGTGTAACGCTGGCGTGCTGGCACTGGGATGCCCCCCCGCCCCCCTTCTGCCGACTTCAAAGTACGTAAGGTAAACACGTATACACCGCTGTAAACTTGTGTTACGGTACCAGACATGATACCATTCATTGCCGATCAGTTCATCCATTGTTGGACTGACTACTGCTGAACACGCGTATATATATCGTTTTGTCCTTACGTTTCCTGTTGCCGATGGTATTCAGACTGCTATATACCTACGAGTAGCTCCTCCTTGCTGCGGCTGTTGTCTGCCGCTAGTCTCGTGTCTCGTGCGGCCCTTTCTCTTGTACGGGAGAGTATGTCGTACGAGAGAGTGTGATGTGCACCTGGTTTCTTTGATTGATTGATTATCTGAAATACGAAGAAGGTTGAAGCTTGCAGCGTGTGTTGCTTCTGCTACGTATACTGCTGCTTGTACCGCAACCTACTCGTATGCGATCACGGGCGATAAAAACAGAACTCACCGTGCAAAACCAAGATGTTGCTCAAGCGGACTGCATGGTCTCCGTGCCGGGACACCGCTGCACTCCTCCAGGTCTCCAGGCTTCCAGGCAGAAGGAGCTGGGACGCTGGCCTGCAGCTTCATAAACATGCGGAGGGATTCACCCGGGGACAGAACGGAAGAATACACAAATTCGAAAAATAGGCGTTTTTTTCATTTTCTAACGACCACGAAGAAAGTACTTGGAAATAATGAGAACTTTTTTCCAGCCGTTTCACGGGTAAAAATCGAAGAAAAGGTACAAGCTGAAGCTGTAGATTCACGCTCTCATCATCAAGTCAGCAGCAGCGAGCTTGACAGCAGGCAGTTATTTTACGTTGACAGACCTGCCGTGACCCCATCTCAACCAGCGCTACACCAAACCCACCAAGCCCGAAGGAAACAGGAACAGCTCACGGTACCCAAAGACCCAAGGTGAGGTGTGCCCGTTGTCCAGAGCGTCGCGGAAGGCCCCGTGCCAGGCCCATCGAGTGCTGGAATTATTTCGGATGTACAGCCGTTAGAGAAGCGGAAGTATTCGCGACCCAAACAAGAGTTTTGCTTCCTTGAAAAAGCGTGCAAGGTAGACCGAGTTACACCCCCCCAGGGAACCAGAGAAGCATCCACGCCCACCTCTCTCTGTACAGCGGTCGGCCCCTTTCGGCGTTCGGCGGCTGCCCTCTCGAGAATCGGAAAGCTCGCTAATGTTGTTGTACAGAAGGCGACTAAAACTCCGCCTGTTGAACTCTATTCTGTGATTTGATGTGATGTCTGTTTGCTTTTCTGCAGAATGCCCATGCTTAGCGTCGTCCCGGGAGACACTATTCTGGCGGTCGCCATCAAGGATGCCACCATGACTACGTCCACCGTGAACCCGGCGAGGATCACGACAGCGGTGCAGAAGATGCGGCCGGTGAGTTCTCGGCCGTAGTGCTTTCCACTCCGCTCTGGAGTGACGATTTCGAAGTCCCAGAGTACAAGGTTGAACAAATTCGCATGCATGTTGATGAACGGAAAAATATGTTTTACACGCCGCGTCTTTATCCTACTTTATTTTCAAGACGTTTTGCCGATCTGTCGATCGTCGTCACAAAACGACTTGTATTCAAGCTCGTGACTCGTGAAGCTCTCGTACCGTACCGGCGTACCAGGCACCAGGCAGCAGCAGTGTGCTCCGACTTTCCTTGAAGGATTTTTCGATGTTTTGGCTACCACGCTGCCTCCGTCGCACGCACACACGCACGCTGTGCTCGCTGCCCCAACCTCACCGAGACTACAGCAGCAGTGTCACCTCTGTTTCGAGTTGATCGTGTTTTTGTCAAACTGCTGTTGATGACGAGATACTACTATTTTTAATATGAGGAGCCTTGAGAACAGAAGGGACGAATAATTATGATAGTTCTGTCCGTTTTTATACCATTTTTAGTATAGAAGTACATCATACGCACGCCGTCGGAGTGCCGCCACGTTTCAACGTTCAATTCATCATACAACAGCAGCAGCAGCAGCAGCAGCTGCAGCAGGATCGCATCTTACCATGCCTGGTCTGGTATGTACACATACGAGGTCGAGTTCCGTCGAAGATTAAGATTTTTGTGGAGTTGGGGCCGCGACTTTTTCAGTCTCGATCGCGCTCTCCGCTCTCTCGCAAGAGAGGCAAGAGGACGCCACAGAAGAACCCTCGAGGGAGAGGGTAATCGTACCCGGTCTAAAGGTATCTTCTGCGTATCATGTTGATGTGTCAAGTACGTATTTTATGTTCAGACATACCAGGTATCTACAGTACGTACGTACGCGTACCTGGATTCGTGTTGTCTTGGAAGACAGATGCAAAAGTGTATCGCTCGGAATTTTTCCGATGGCGCCTGGCGCCCCCTCGCACAGAACGCAGAACAAGCGCGACAACGCAGACGAGACACGTACATACCAAGATCGACCAGGTACATATATATATATACGAAGTATATATTTATATGCATCAGGTGCACAGCAGTATCGCATACCAGGTTTCAGGTAGGTATCATATCAGGTACCTGGTACATCATTACCAGTTAGTACCCTGCGACCTGGTTTGGCAGGTGGCCCAGCATAATTTACGGCATACTACTGCTGTACGTCGTAGTCACCGCGTCGCCATTTTGGTCGACGCACTATTAGACAGCTATTAATAGACAGAGTCCTCCACAAGTCTGATCCTGTAAACTATCAACCTTGACCTTGCTGTACCGACATCATAGTTCTGATGTAGAAACGTATATACGTAACTGGTACGTTTTTACTGGGTGCGGTAGTTTACCACATACGTAGTCACCACATAGTTGACGCACCAGACGGCGATGACTACCCCTGGCGCTAAACTATTATTAATCATATCAACCTACCGATAACTCAGTCAAGCATGACTACTTGACCAATGAAACATCAGCATTTGGGTCTCGAATATGTAGTAAGTTCTACTACTAATACTACTGCTGTGCATACACCTACTACAGCAGTATACTATGTACCCGGTGCATGAAATGATGGCATGTATACTTCGAAAGTGTACAAATTGCTGTGTACAAAGTACCAGACTAATCAACTGCACCTGGTCTTATAGTATTACTAGTATGTTTTACACCTGGTACGAGGTATGCTTATTCTTATTTTTGACTGATCGTTAACGTACCGCGGGTTATATCATGCTGGCTGTGGCGACAACGCCAGTGTTAACGTGCCGGGGGTTAGCTTAGTCGATGAGAGGCAGTATGGGACGAACCCGAATACTGCTGTGCAAGTTGTCTCTGGTTCCTCTCCACTCCTGGTCGCTGACACGTGTTGCTGTTACTCTACTGCTGTGTAGCTCTCCTTGCCTCCTCCAGACAACTTCTGGGCGAGAAGGCAAGTATCTCCTCTTGTCACAGGAATAGCAGCCACGCCTCCACAGCAATACAAGGGAAAAGGGGATATGTGCACGTACCGCAACATAGTATAGTCCACACTCTGCTCTCGTAATGGTAGACAATGCCTTACTTGTCGCGACAAAACCGCGCGCCACCTCTGCATATACGGCTGCGCCTTCACCTCTCCCTCCCCCGTCCCAACACAAATAAACGCAGGACTGGTCCGTAAACAAACGTCGCGTCAAGAGACTGCTGCGCTCGATGAACAACGACGCCTGGAAAGCCGCCGTCAACCCCTCTCTCAACTTCACCACCGCCTCCTCGAGCGAAACAACAACAACCACTACCACCACCTCTGCCGCCGCGGCCGCCGCCACCACCACCGTCTCCGAGGCGGAACCGGGGGGGGGGGATGCGCCGCCCCCACCTCCGCCTGTGGGGTCCAACCTTCGGCGAAAGGAGGCCGTGAAAGCGGCAAGGGCGGCGAAGGCCGCCGACAAGGCTGCCGCCGCCGCCGCAAAATCGGCCTCGGCGAAAACGGCCGCGGAGGACACGAACTTCGGTCGCCACGCCCGGGACATCTGTGACACCGCTCCGGCGTCTCCGGGCTCACCGGCGGCGGCCTCGCCTATCGTCGGCGCGATGATGACGAAGTTAACGTTAGCTAATTATGTCTCGCCGACGGACCTCGCGCTCGCGCCGCCGGCGCCGCCGGGATCCGTTCCCGCACCCGCGGCGGCGGCGGCGGCGGCGGCTACTTCGTATGCGGCTGTGACAGCCGCCGGCAGTCCTACACCCTTGGCCGCCGGCGCCGCGCCTTGGGACGAAGGCCCCGGTAGCGAGAACGCTGCCGCTACCGCTACCGCCACCGCCGCTGATAGCGGGGATGGCGCAGACGGACCCCTAAGCGAGAGCCTTAAGCTCGAGCCGGACTTTGAGTTAGAGCCCGGGGTGGATCTGAAGGCCGACCTAGGGATCGCTCCCGCCGGTAAGGGTACCACCACCGTGCCGGGCGTCGAGCACCTTGACGTGGGAGGTGGGGGGGGGGAACCGAGGGTCGATTCTGGCGTTGAAATTGGCACGAGCGGTCGGTCTGAGGACCTAGGGTTCGAGATGATCGACAAGGCGGAAGCTGTGGGGGCGGCTGCTGGGGCGGGGGGGGAGGGCACGCCGCCGGAGGTGGCGGGCGATGCTTCATCCGGGGGTGGTAAGGCGCGTAAAGGGTGGTCGTGGGCGTGGAGCCGGAGCTAAGATAGAGTTTAGCTTTTGCGATGTTTTGTATCTATTTTTGTCTATTTTGTAGAAGGTGTTTTCCGCTTCCTCTTGCTTCCCGCCTCCTCCCCGCCCCCCGTCTTTTTTTGGGAGAGGGAAGGAGGGGGAGGAGGGGAAGGAGGGGAAGGGGTTGATTTTTTTGGTTTGTATGTATTGGTAGGGCACCATGGGGACGGGAGATGAAGTGGGCGTATTGTATATGGTCGAAGGGCACGCAGGGGGGTGAAGAGGAGCAGGGAAAGTGTTTGAGACACATCAATTACCTCTGAGGTAAGAGTCACCGTTGCCACTGAGCTACGAGTGGCAGTCAGCGCTTACTGCTACCTCGGTGATGATGGTGTAACTCTGAGGGGGTTGTTGAGTGCGTGCGATGGGGAGTGATGATATCGTGGAGGCTTGGTCAGGTGCTTGCGTCCGTATATCTCGCGTCGTCCCTCCCCCTTGATCGCGCGGGAAGGCAGCAGTACTTGGTAGATTTTCCCAACAATGTCGCGTCGTTCCACCTAGCCGTGCGGGATAAGAAGACTTGGTAGATTTTGAACCACAACCTCTGCAGCATCACACACGTAGACTCTGTGTGGACAGCGTGATCGTTTTTGGGAACGGGGGCGGTGGTCGCGGGGGCGGGGGGTTAGTGATAGCGGCGAGCGTGTATCACTGATGGGACCCCTCCCCCCACCTCCCTCGTGTTTAGTCTGTGGCGTTTGCGTGACGTTACTAAATATGCGAGCTTTATTGTGCCACCGGGCCCCCTGAACATAACATCACGATTATGATGTTGGCAGCGCGTTGTCAAGATATGGAAGCATTGGGAACTGGGGGGGTGGGGGGGTCGCGAAAATGCTCCGCAGGGTTTTGGTTGTACGTTCCTTGTACTCCAGATTCGGACTATGTACTGGTAGCATGGTTTGGGCACAGCAAATCGATTTTCCTCGTTGGTGTTCCTGTGTTCTTCTCCCCCGGTCGCTAAAAGGCACTCACGCAGGTTTTGGGGGCGAGAGCGGAAAAAAATCCACAGGTTGCTTTTTATGTAGTTGCTATACGTATATGAATCGAAACGTTTCAGGCGGCGTACGTTTTCGGATATAAGATTGTACAGAAAGGCGTCGCGCTATAATAGTAGTAACCCCTCGTTTTTCCGTTTTTTTTTTTTAATGTCTTAAGGGGGATGGGAGGCGGGGCTTGGAAGCTCTCGCTGCTGAATGTTACAGGGTCGCGTTTGCGTCTCTCGAAATGGCGCAGGAGGTAGGCGTATTTACTTGTCTACTTTTCCTTCTATGCGTACGTAATTTTGGTCACCACCCGTCCACCTGCTCCCCATTTAAGGGAGTCACGATGAGACAACGTCCGAAGATAATGAGGCGTTACCCCCCTTGAGGTTGGAGGTTAAGAGGGACACTTTTTTAGAGTAGGAAGGAGCTGCTTACGTGCTGTCATGGTATACCGCACGTACGTAGGCGCCCGTTTTTTAGCCCTGCTGTCACCGGGCGTGGTTTTGTTGATAAAGTGTCACGTTATTTTGTACATGGGGGTCAGGGGGAGAAAAAAAACAAGTAAAAATTAACCTTTGGTCGAGAAGATTCGGAGGGGAGGGAGGGAGGGGGTGGGTGTCGCGGAAGTTTGAGTGGCGGAGGATTTAGGCGTGAAAATATCTATCTATCTGCACAGCAGGTGGGCGTTGCGTGATGCTCGTCAGGCACGTGCCATACCTCTCGTTGGTATTGCTCAAGGTGTAGAGGCGCAAGGGAGTGCCTAGTAGGGTGTATACTCTGGATGTACCCGGGTATCTACCCGGGTATGACTAACCAGTTAGGGTATGTACTTTGGATGTACCCGGGTATGTAACCGGTTATGACACTAGGGTATATCTGGATGTACCCGGGTATTTACCCGGATATGACCAATCAGTTAGGGTATGTACTCTGGATGTACCCGGGTATCTACCCGGGTATGACAGTAGGGTACGTACTCTGGATGTATCCGGGTATCTACTCGGGTATGGTCAATATAACCCGGTTTGGTATCCGGGTACCTCAGAGTATCTATTCAGTATAGCCTACTAAACAGACCGTTAGTTGCTCAGAGGAGGAGGGGTGTCGAACATATACGAGTACACATGTTGTGGGGGCAGGGGGGGGGGGAGATGGAAGGAGGGAGGGAGGGATGGAGGATTGGTGACAGTCAATACACGGCCATTCGGCATGCCTCTGCTTGTGCGTTATCTGGGGCGGGACAGCACCGAGCGTGCAAGCACTCCCAGCCTACCATGTCGGTTGACGGTCTACTGTAGTTTGGGTCCGGCAACGCCTCTTTGGACTTAAACACTAGTTTTAGTGTAGGGAGTTCAGTGACGGCTGCCTGTCAAGGGGCAGGAGTGCCGTCGAGCGTCATCTTTGCTCCCAGCGCTATGGTTTAGTAGAACAGAGATAACTCGAGGGGCGCACTTTCTCGAGTTAAATTTTGTCTTCGGCGGGAGTCCAGGTTTTGTCTGATGGGAAAAAAAAAAGAAAAAAAAGTACGGTACCGTGGTATCACACCTGGTACGTAGATAGAGAGAGCATGGATCGGGTGGAAATGGGGCAGGCAGCAACGTTCGTTTGTGCCTCATCGGACAAAAATAAGCTAAAAAAAACAGCAGCAGCAGCTGAGCTGCAGCGGCAGCAACAGCAGTACGTAGCAGTAAGCAGCAGCAGCACAGCAGCAGCAAGCGGCGGCAGTAGTAAACAGCAAGCAGCAGCGGCAAGTAGGAGCAGCAGCAGCAGCGAACTACAGCGGCAGCAGCAGTAAGCAGCAGTAGTAGCAGCACAGCAAGCAGCAGCAGCAGCAGCAGTAGGAGCAGCAGCAGCAACAGTAGGATCGACGGAAGGTTGAAGTGGTGGGGTGGCGTGAGGTGGCTTTGGAGTGTAGTAGTGGTGGAGGTCTTCCCTTTCCATTGAGTGACAACCAACCGAAGAAATGCTGTACTTAAGGAGGGGGGACGTAGGGAGGGGGGGGGGGGGGGGCAGGGGTTGTGAATCGCGACGATAATTGCTCACTCGAAACTGCTGTGTGTGCCGCGCGCAAGGGGACGACATACAAATTCACAAGGATGAATGACCTTGCGTCACAACAAGCAGAACATTTATGTGTCGCTCAAAGAAGGGGCGGGATGATTGATTGGCTCGAGCATCGCCTTGAGTACTGTATGCAACGACCGAGCGAGAAGTGCAATAATAATGATAATAATAACATAAATAGAAAAACGAAAGGAGCACCGGTTAGCCAAACAGCAATCAGGGTAGTGGGGGACCGGGAGAGGGGTACCCCGTCCTTCGCTCTGCCCTCTCGGCAGAAAGGCGAACGGACGAAAGTAAGAAGGGTTCCACCACCACCGTGTATGTTGTATGTATGTGACGAGAGGGAACGAAATGAGACGGAAGGAAAGCGACGGAAGGTTTTCGAAGGAAGCCTTTTTTTGCTTACCAGGTACTATATAATCGGAAGCTTTTGCGAAGGGGTGGGTTTCGGAGGATATTGTTTCGCAGAGGAATGGACTGCGAAGGAGAGAAAAAAGGGAAGAGAAGAAAGTAACGATGTTTGCTTTGCTTGTGGTTGAAGGTAAAACGGCTGAGGGAACGGAGGGTTGGTTGCAGCATGTAGTAAGCAGTACGAGTCGGGTATAAAATAGTATTAATCTCTGTATCATATGTACGTTGATTAATAAATCCATCGAATCTTGCACGATGATCAGGGGCAGACGGAGAGAAACAAACAAGATCAATTGATACAATTTTTGAACCGTTTTCGATGGGATGTTAAATTAATCGTGGAGATGGTGGCCCGGGTGGTGATCTGTACGTGCGGGCTGTACTCACTATGTATATACTTACGGAGGCAGTGTCCAAGTTTCTTATTGCTGAAGTGCGTGTTCGTCGCGCTGTGCGTCATAGGAAGCAAAAGGTGAAAACCAGCAAGAAGACAATTACTAAAGTTGGAAGGAAATGCCGACAAATGTTTTATTGTTTTTGTCATGAGTCAAGCAAACGTGACGTACAAATAAATCAGGCAGTCTACTCGTAGGAGTATCGAGTACGTGGTGCCAAAACAGTTGTTCTTATTGTAGTACTTAAAGTCTTCGTCCACACGTATGTTTTGTACGCACGTGTGTGTATGTATGTACAGCGAATCAGCAGGAGGAGTTAGTTGCTTGAGACATTGCTTTAAGCACAACTAGCAGAGTTAAATTATAGGATGCTTCGAAGTTTGTTGGGTTTTTTTTTAACGTAAAAGTGTCGTCCCATGAAGCTTCTACTCCATGGTTTGGAAAACGGGGTGTGAGCCTAATCGTGGCGCAGAAGCCATAACAACAAAGGCCCCGAGAAGGTGGGAATATGCCCACAGGTCGCCGGTCTGTGTGGCGGCTATCGATACTCCTCGTATATAATAGCCGTTTGGGAATCAAGCGTTCGGGATCGGGTTGACGAAAAACGTTGGAAAAAAAATGCGAGAGTCATGCCTGAGCCAACTTTTTCCTACCGAGAAAAGGGCCTTCCGACAGTGTAGTAACAGTTTTGATCCTATTATTTATTGTCTTTATGTAGAAACCCCAGAACACCACGGCCACTACGACTACTGGGGAATACAGTACTCGTTGTAGTACTAGAAGTAGCAGTAGTACGTATGATGTTGTGGCAACAAACTCGAAGCCCGTCCTTTTCTTGAGGCGGAGTGCGCTATTACCGCCGCGATGGACGCTGTCGACGAAGTAGCCGACTGGGATCGTAAGTAAGTGTTGAATCGTATCGTCTCAAAAGTTCCGATATCAAATACATACGTATGCGGTCTTTATTAGGTCGAAGTCTCGTAGATGATAAATCGTATCGAATGCGTTTTGCCAAGACGGCCAATCGAGATGGCAACCTATTTAGAGTTGGTTGGAATGTAAAGCCAGCAGCATCATGCCTCTGGGACAGCCTCGGAATAGTCGGCAATGCTCAGCACGTGGCGGCCACGACTCGGCGCGGCATGAGACCCAGTGTTCCACCGGATGTGACACTCAGCCCCTCTACCCATGGGGCAAGGCGGGACTGAAACGCTCTGGATCGCGAGAACGTGTACACAACAGATAGACAGACAGACAGACAGACTGCCAGCATTGAATAATAAGGATAGTGTGCATGTTTCTGGTTATGATAGGGTCTAAAAGTCGAGTACACGGTTTATTTCAATCATCATTTCCGAGCTGGGCCAAGTCGTAAACAGCCCTCCCTTCAACAGCGACCCTTGTGTGTACAGATGGCAAACAGGCAGAAGCAGCAGAGTAACAGCAGTAGATAGTATTTTCCATAAAACAATGAGATTGAGATGATAATCTACCTGTGCGGACTTGCACAACAACCAAACCCAGAACTGCACGCATGGCGTGGCCAAATATAACGGCATGGGGGTGGGGACATAAACTCCGACCTCTCCCTTCCTGCCACACGCCAGCATCCTCGCACGACCATAAACGGCCCTCTGAGCGCTCGCAAAAGAGAGCGCACGGCCTCAAGTCCTCCTCTTGCAGCATGTACCGAGCCCCGCAGTCGAACGACGAATTAAGACCAAAGACGGGGGGGTGCCCCCTCCCAAGACAGAGGCCCCCCCCCCTCCATCAAGCACCCGCAGAAAGATAATCATGATATTTCAGGCACCAAGGCAGCCACAATCGTGAGAGCAGTCTCTCGCCCTTGGTTGCCACTTCGAAACAGCGGGTCCGCAACCCTCCCCCCAGTCTAAGCGTCTGCAAACGGTGGGCAAGACGGCGCGCTTGCACTACTCGCTCCATCCGATTTGGAGCACGCTCAGTGGGCGTTACCTCAAATTTAAGGGTTGAGCTGAGCTGGTCCGGGCTCGGCGGGGCCGAAAAATAAACTGTTTATTTGACTCTCCCTCCCCCCCGCCCTCTCCCTTTCTCACTTGTGTACGCTCCTCTACCGATGGTCGAAGCCCTGGTTCCGCCTACTAAACCAAGGGCTGCGGCTCACTGCAGCTGCGGCTGTGTGGGACAACCCAGCGACACTTGGTCGGACTCGCGCAAACTCTGATGAAGCCACAGCGGTCGAGTATTCGCATATAGATAGAAACAACGTCTCGTCTCTTCTGTTTACGCCATACCTGCTCTTGGGGCGAAGCTAAGCTGACCTATCAGCGAAGCTCTCAGGAAAAGCTCCGAGGAAAAGCTCTTCGGATAAAATATCAGGAAAAGTCTCAGAAAAGCTCTCGGGCAAGCTCTCAGGAACGTCCTCAGGAACATTTTAAAGAAATTTCTCAGCAACTATCTACGCAACGCTCTCAAAAACTAAAACTCTTAAGCAAAGCTCCGAACAGCTCCACAAAGTTATCCGCAAAGTTCTCCGCAGATCTTTCAAAGCTCTCTGCAAATCTCTCCGCATAAGCTTTGCAAATTTACCTGCACAGGCCTCCGCAAAGCTGCTGAGGACAAAATTAACTTGGGAGCCGTGCCTTATCAAGCAGCAGGCGTCACGAAGGCGCCCCTCCCTCAATCCCTCTTCCTCATCCGTCTACACTTTATCAGACCGAATCCCCAAACCAGGGGCCGCGTCGTGTCAATCAATCAATCAATCAATCGAACGATCAATCAATTGACCAATCAAATGAATCAATCAAGCCTGGTTGGTCTTTTCCCAGTCCAGGAGTCTCGATATGAGGTCTTTCTTGCTGCCCTGCAGGCTCTGATCGCGCTCCTTCAGCAGCTCCTTCAGCCGCGTTGGGTTCATCTTTTTTACCTACAGACCACAAACAGAAAAGGTTTCCCCACATTTTTCGCGTAAATGACGAACCGATACGACAGACAAGCGTTTCGTCAGTGGGGTAATTATGTAATTATGAACCGGTACCACAGCAAAAGCGTTCCGTCAGAGGGGCGAACAGCAAGATGCACCGCATTCACACCGCTCAGCAAACAGGCGTGCTACAATAGAGGGGAGGGGGGGGGTGGACGGGGCGTACTCATTTGTTGCTTGCCTTAATCTTTACGAGACCATTGACCACGCACCCCTTTCGAAACGGGGTGGGGGGTGGGGCGTGCTCCTTTGTGACCTGCCTTAATCATGGGGAACTCGAGGATGTTCACTGTCTCAAAAAAATGAAATAATATCTCTTGTTGGGAACAAAAACTTGCTTATATCGGGGTTCTGGTGGTGTTTTTAAAGCGGGCGATTGGCTGTAAACCCTTCGGTTAGTTGGCTTTGGTTCGGCGCCTGCTGTTATGGCTATTTCATACGTAATACGATCCCGCAAGTCGCCCCGCTACCATTTTCCAGCCTTCTGGACCGATTGTAACGGGCCCCGGTTCAATCGGTCAACCTCCTCGAAGCCCAGCACGTCAGAGGAGGTCGTGGGACATTTCCGCGTGGTGACGCGACGAAGCCGACGCTAACGCTGTCGCTGGGCGCCCACGACAAACTACCGACAGACTACCGACCGACCGTCACTCGCCGTTTCACAAACACGTACTAATTTATTCCTTAACTTAGGCAATTGACCATAGACCACGCATCCCTTTCGAGACAGAGCGGGGGGGGGGGGGGGTAATCCCCACCCCGAACCTCACTGTCACGCCTGCAAAAATGAACACCTACGTATAGGTATGGTATGATACACTATTATCGGCGCAAGATCGTGATTCACCGCGCCACACGCAGGCACAGACACGGGCAGCCGTAAATACTCAGCAAGCAGGAACCAGCTTCGTAGCAAAACTAACTGACTCGAATAGTGTAGTTCCAGTACGTATAATACGTGACGTAGTCTACTATAAGTGATGTTCCATTCGTTGAGTACATTTAGTTCCAGCGCTTCTCGCTTTCCTCCCGGACGACCAGGACCATTCGCTTTGCTCGGCTGTTCGTTTGTCCCGCGCATCGTTCTAACAAAAGTTTTTACACGATATCGTGTTTTCAGAACAACACGGTTCTCAGTTTTTAAAAGGTTGAGCTTCTGGATCTCCCGACTTCCGATCGATGCCAATCGGTCATAAACAACCAAAAATACACAGTCGACCACTCGGCGAAACTATGAAGACCGTATATTGATATGTATACCCCAGCGGTCCTTGCACTGCCGTTCAGTGCAGTGGTACATATTGTTTGAAAACATTAAAAACAAAAAAAACTAAACTGTGCTATCGAAAATTTCCTCAAAAATTACAACTGCAAGCTTGGCGTGATGCTTCGATCGCGCGTGCACATCGTGTGTGTCTTCGGGGGGAGGCGCGGCTGTCACTTCGAAAGCGCCCACTACGAAAGGGGCACCACTTTTTGGCAAAAACATTCAAGGCTGACCAAATGAGAACAACTATGGGACGTAAATATGAAGGTATTCTACGCATCCACAAAAATATGTCAAAGGGTCCTTATGTTACGTCCCGCATGGTACCAGCAGGCAATAAGGCGTGTCATTTGTCTCCTGTACATCAGTGTCATCCGTTACATAACAAAAATATACCGGTATATATAGGACATGGAATTTCTCCTCGGGTCGCACTGTCAATATTTCTCAGTATCAATTTGTTGGGTGAGGGATAGAGCTCCCGTACTGTAATCAAGTGATAAAACCCACAGAAAATTCTGTAACATGGTGCGCATCTACCCGTTCGCAGCAAGCATCCCGATCGATATCAATCGCCCATACACAACGAAACCCAACTCAACAAGCACACAACATGCTTCCAGATTGAAGTGCTGTCCCGGGCACACTTGACTGCAACAAAGCCGTGCTGCGATCTCTCGGAGAGTCTACGGCAACCTGCTGCGCCCTCAGTAGAGTCTACGAGTTGGTTCAGGGATTCCGTCAGCATTATTTTTCGACACCAGGAAGACACGCCATTCTTGGTGTTGGTTAGACCCTGAGCCTTCGCACACACTTCTCATGCCCTTTAAATGCCGAGAGGCGTGTATGGAGGGGGAGCAACTCTCTTCCTTTTCTTTTTGTTTCGCCAGTTAGGGCCCATATTAACCACTATAAAATAAATTCAATTTGGAAAAATAAAAATTCAAAATCGCTTTTCATTGGTCAACACACGCACCAGCACCAAAAAGATTACACCCCAAGATCCTAATATTTGGTGCTGGTGCGTGTGTTGACCAATGAAAAGCGGATTTGAATGCTATTTTTTCCAAATTGAATTTATTTTATACCAGGTATTCGTTAATATGGGCCCTTATCTGGGGTCTTATTACTAGGAGTTTCGTATGCCAGGTATCGTGTGGCGCGGCTCTCACTTCTAAAGGGTTGAGCTTCTGGGGGCCCGAGGAGGCGTTTGCCTTGGCCTTCTCCATTCTCTCCTTCGCCGCTTCCCCTTGCCCCTCGCCCTCCTCTGCCTTCTGCTTCTCCGCGTCTTCCCGTCGCTTGCGGACCAACGCCAACCGAGCCATGTCCACCTGTTTGATAAGAGATACAACAGGAAAACATGCCATATTATACAAATAACCATTTTGCCATTAATAAGAACAGGCAACATCAGCGTATTGTTGTTGTCACTTGTTTATTGATGACGTTCTTGTTTTTGTTGTTCTCATCGCCAGAATCTTGTCCAGTAAAAAAAAAAACCTAATAATCGAGTGGAAGAACAAAAAACAAAGTGCGTATCTAGGGAAAACGTTAGACGAAGTATGACCTGAAGGAATCGCATCAGTGCTCAATAGTGACTGCAGCACAACTATCACCTGCCAAGGGTGTACCAATGTATGAGACTCGGACATATTCATAGCAGGCACCAGTACCTGGTATATACCACCGAAAAAAAGTGTCTTCCACAAATATTTCCTTGCCGTTTACTTTTGGTTTCAAGCCCATTTCGCTGGAGCTTGGCGCTCAACGGCCTTTTGGGCAAGCCGCGGTCACAGGAGACTCATAGGAGGTGTGTTTCCATCTCACCCCTGGTGCATTCCTTTGATATTTGTCGCGCATACACATAAAATAGCGTTCAGAACTTCCACAGCTCGTCCATTTTCATCGAACTTTCCAACCAACGCACGCTGCGACAGCACTCGTTCCATCCTATCAAGGCGGCTACCACCAGCACCAGCACCAGAACCAGCACCAGCAGATGGCGGGACACGCCACTAAAACTGCCTCAATGTGGAACTCCTTGTGCTCTGCCTGACATCGGTATAACATACTGTGCAGCCAGTCCTCCTCACAGGTGATTCGTACATAGTTCGTACCTGTGCCTCTTGGGTCTTCCCCTCGGCGTGGAGCTTCATGTAGTGGTCCTTCTTACGCTGAGCCTCTACCGCCTCTCTCTCACGCCTTGAGAGCTCCACCGGCGCCGCCGCCATATCCATGTCCTACGTGCCACGCCAGCATCAAGCAACAGTTAGCGCGGCAAAGGGACGGAGAAGGCGTGGGCAAGGAAGGGGGAGGGGGGGGGGGGGGGGGGCGTACTCATTTTTTGCTTGCCTTAAGTCATTTGACCGTTGACCACGCATCCCTTTCGAGGGGGGGGGGGGTACTCATATCATGCATGGCCGTAGTCGTATGACGATAGGCCCTTGCATCCCTACAATGCCGGGACAGAGCACGTCGGGATTTCACCGACCAGACAGGCATTGCTTTGCACCAGCCGTGAGGTGATGGGCCAGTCGCATGAAGGGTGAGAGCTGCATCCTGCTTAACAACCGTTTGCGAGGCGGACTTTTTTTGCATTGGATGGCAGCGTCGAAATTATTGACCTGTTTTCTGGTGTGGCCACTTCCAGAGATAGTAATGGTTATACTATGTAACTGTGGGCGGGAGCGGGGATCACTAGCGGAGGGGGCGCTGCTGTATCAATCAAGCCTGCGGCCGTCCCAAGAAACGCCATAAATACTTCCCATGAAAATGTATACTACCAGGTACCTCGTACCAGGTACAGTAATGATTGGTTCCAACTGATACGGGGATGGCATAGCACGGCTCATTGGCACCGTTTCCTTGCGTACTGGTGCTGTGCCTATTACTTGGCACTTGTTTTTTTTCTTCCATCGAGACGCGTTATTTTGTTTTGGCTTGTTTTGTGTGACTATACGGGCAAGATTACAGGGAAATGAGCTATCAATGGTGTGAGACCATAATAACCATCATCATCAGGTACCACGGGCTCCGCTCGGACCTGCAAAGGGTCACCAGGCTGTGTTTGTTTTTGCCACGGCAGGCGCGCCAGAGCAAGGGTACTTCGGACCCCCCCCCCGTTGCCATCTTTGAAGCCTCGATCATCCTCCAGCTTGCTCGGCACGACGCTTCTTTGCCGTATTAAAAACTGAGCCCACCTCGACACCGGGAGGGGGCATACGAACTACCGCTTGTGTCCATCATGGTGCTGTATGCAAGTGTATGCACGTACGAGGCTGAGCTCCGCAGGCGGCTACATATACACCGCTCGCTACGGTCGCTCAAGGGAGCAGATAGCGCAGAGTGTAGAACAGACAGAGGGCAGAGGACGCTCACGACTTGGTGCAATGTGTAGGCGACTTGCAAATGCCAAGAACTCAGTGGTGTAGGAAAGACTAAGCCGAGCTTTCTCGTGTCCTCCCTAGTTGGGATGCAGCTGGTCGCTTGGTTGTGGGCCTTGGAGCGATGGTGGCCTATGGTGTTTTGTGCTGTTTGTTGAGAAAGTCGAAGGTCGACCACTACTGCTACTGCTGTATACCCTGGTACCTGGTATATATACTGCACCGGTACTCGCACATGTCGACGGGTAGACATACCGGTTTATTGTGAAGAACACACACACACATGCCGCAACCAGCTGCTTGTGCTGGAGCATAAAAAGGGCACAATGAGTCGAACGCGGGACAACAGAAGAAAGCATAAAGAGGGGGGGGGGGAAAACTCTTCGATCAAAATCCTGAACAAAAAAAACTTTCCAAACCGGCATAATAGAACCCGAGGATCGATCCTGAAAAATTATTTTCCCTATCAGCAAGTAAGAGCTGAGGAGGTCCTCAGAGGCGAGGGCATTATTGCCCAGGGTGTCCTCCGAAATGGGCGAGACATCTTTTAATATTGTTTATGTCGATGTGGTGGGTCGTGGTCTGGTGATGTGGCGAGGGTGGGACACTCACCACAAAAAAACGCGCGAAGGCGAAGGCGGTGGCGTTCTTGTAGGGGGGGGTATAGAGGGGACAGCAGTTCGGCGTCTGTTGCGCGCAAGCCCAACACGCCTGCGGCGCGTGTTGCGCGCCGCAGGCGCGCAAGCCCCCTGCAGGGCCCGAGGAGGGCCGCCGGGGGCGAAAAAAATGCGATCTATGCGCGAATATACGCCTCAAAACAAAGTAAAAAGCCTTTAAATTTATTTTTGGCTACGGCGATTAGAAAAATGTGCCTCAAAAAGAACAAGAGCCTACGGCGAATAGCAAAAAGTGCCTATTTTTTTTTTCGTATGGCGAATAGGACAAGGGGCCTAAAAGATGTTCAATTACGGCTAATTATTAAGAAAAAAAGGCCCCAAAAAAGAATCTCGCCTCCGGCGAGATATAAACCCGCAACAAAAATTTCCGCCTGCGGCGAAAAATGTTGCGCGCCCAAAAACGCGTGTTGCGCTGCGCGCAACCGGCCTCGCGGCGACTGTTGCGCAAAACGGTTATTTTGACCAAATGTTGCGCCAGCGCAACAGAGCAACACCTAATTAGTGTATGGACTCTGATTGGCTCAAAATCAAAATCAGGCAAAATATGTTGAAAGCTCGATAAACATGAAGTAGACAAATCCAGGTGTACCCGTTTTAAGCCAAAAAAAAGGTACACGATGTGAGGCTGGCCAATCGCAGGGCTCCATGGCGTGTGTTTTTTACTTGATTCTAGTGTGTACCTGTTTTGGGCTCATGATGGAGCAGGTATACTTTTTTCGGCCCGTAATGGACCAGATATACCTGTTTTTGGCCCATAATTGACCAGGTATGCCTGCTGTTTTTGGGCCATAATGGACCAGGTAGAAGTACCTGTTTTGGGGTAAAACCCACTATAAAATATTTCGTATGATGTACGGGTAGTAGTTGATACCTGGTACGTAAATCGACAGCATTCCACTGCTGTATAATACAGAGCTACTACAGCAGTAGCACCTATCCTGTGAACACAGACTGTGGCGATGAGTTACTGCTGTGAGAACAACTACAACGTAAGTCGTACAGTACTCATTTTCACAAGTTGTCGTTTTTTTTTTTTTTGTTTCCATCCCATTCATTATCTTCGCACTTCCGTCTTTTCTCCCTCCTTACTGTAGTCGTAACTCAGTTCCGGGGTCACAAAGTAGGCTCCTCTCCCTCCTCCCCCACTACGGTTCTTGCCTTGGTTTTTATCGCGAGAAGATTTCAGCACTTTCTTCCCTCGTCAACTTTCGTCGAATTTTGCTTACCCACGCTATAATATGCGCTCTCGACAGTCGGTGTCATTTGAGAATAAAAACCTCCATGGGGAGAATCGAACCCTCGACATCCGGCCCTACAGGCTTCGTGGCTACCAGTTAGACCACCGGGGCGACCGGTAGGCTCTTAAACGATACAGCAGGACACGATATGATACATACCAGTACGGCGGTACTGGCGGTGGTGGGACACGAAGGTATGATATGATACAGCAGTACTGCCGCCACAGAAGCTATAGACTTTCATAGGTGCACCCTCTTGTTCGTATACTTCGATTATCGAAATATCACGATATCATAAATCATCGCATGATAAGAAGATAAGCTGTTCTGTACCGGTGAACCTCAACTTGACTTTGCGTTCGCGTTTGGGATTGAGTTGAGTGTGTTGAGTGTTGAGTGTGAGCAATTTCGAGTTGAGTTGAGTTTTGAGTGTTGATCAGTTGAGTGTTACCGCGCTACCGCGCACGGAGGGTTGGTCGAGTGTTGAGAGTGTTGAACGCAACCGAGCAATCTCTTTCAGTTGAAGTCGGGAACGATACTGTTGGTGTCTGCTGCTGTATCATACGTTTATATCATACCTGGCACCTCGTAGACGAGTACCACACAGAGCAACACAGGTATTTATGTACCAGGTATAGCATGCCGGTACGTATATATAAGGGCCAGCAGCCAGCAGTAGCACCGGTACCTGGTGCCGCGGTATCTTGTAATATGGCAGATCTATCGAACGATCCTCGTCAAACAGGGGACAGCACTTTTACCCCGTCAGCCGTGACAGACAGCAACTTTGCCTTGACTTGGGATGATGTGCCTACGACTACTTTTAGGTAAACATATACCAGTAGTTTAGTCTAGAATGTAAAGAGCCATTCATTGTTGCCCACGGACACGCCCTACTCGTCTACACGTCGGAGAGAAACTTGGATGTATGTTTTTACGGCGCGGGTTCCGCCTGGCCGAGTAGGAACGGGCAGCAGCCACCAACTCACGAGAAACACACGAGCCTGTGCTGGAGGAGCGATTGCACCTGATTGCACACTATGAATCGTAGTCCTGTCCAGCGCCAATCCGACTGACCTTCGCCTTCATCATCCTGCCAGCGTTGACCTTTGCGTTAGGGTTTGCTACCTCAATCAACGAAGCCACCCCCTTTTTCGCTTTGGGCTTCTGCATTACCGCCTCCGCCCCACCAGGCTCCACTCTTCCTGCCGATGCTGCTGCCGCCGCCGCTGCTCCTCCTTGCTGCACCCCCTCGCCCCCTTCTTCCTCCTCGCTTGCTCCCTCGCTCTCGTCCCCATCAGAGCCTTCCTTCTTGCCTTCTCCATCTTCTCCTGATTCATCGCCTTCTCGCTCGGCCTTTCGACGAGCGGCAAATGCCTCGTCCCTGTCATTGCGCGACTCTAACTCTTCGAGGGAGGACACGAATTGTTGCCTTCCCCCGCCGCCTCGGCCGCCGCGCTTTCCCTTTCCCCTTCCACGGCCCATAGCTTATCCCTTGTTCTTCTGGCTTCGAACGTTATTGCTGTACTTGTGCGCGGATGTTCTGGGTTGCACTTCGCACACGAATCGATGGTATCCTGTCTTTTTTCAGTGAGAACATGCACAACGCCTTCGATTTCTTCACGAACTCCAGCGTCGAAAACGACCGACCCTTCTGGCACAAGCAGCGTACTTCGTCTGATACTCTCAACACTTTAGCGTGACAAGGATAGAAACGAGCCAGAGGGTCTGCCCTGTTCTGGTGGACATTCACTGAGCTGGTTGCAGGGGATCGTCATGGCAAGCAGCGACATCCATCACGGTGCGCCTTGTGCCACCTTCGGCCCTGAGGCCTGTCCTCCTTCTGGCTGCACGTCCGAAGGACTTGCAAGCGGTGGGGACACTGCTGCTGTTGCTGCTACTGCCGCCGCTGCCGCTGCTGCCGCCGCTGCTGCTGTGTTAGAGCGGGGCGTGAGAGCACGCGGGGACAGCAATTTCGGGTGGAGTGTGAGAGTGGAGGCTCCGAAATCCTCCGCATTCAATGATGGGTCGCAAACAGCAGCAGCAGCAGCAGCAGCAGCAGCAGCAGCAGCAGCAGCAGCAGGCCAAAGACCTGTTGGGTCTTCGTCAACGAAGATGCCCCCTCTCGTGCGACCGGAGTACGCGATGCCTGTGGATGATGCGGTGGTGGTCAAGAGATTAACGTCTCAGGTGAGGAGTGCGTGAGTGCCTAGGGTACGAGGCTCGGAGGGTTACGTGCGGTGATTGATGCCTGCGGCGCGGTGAGTCATCCGATGCTGTCATACCAGGTTCGTAGTCGTTTAGTTTGGGTGAGGGTTATGTACGTACGTATCCTGCCTCCGTTGCCCCACGTGTTCACAGGGCGTACAACATTATCTGTGCCTCGTAGTGCAGCAGTGGTGCCGTGCGACTGCTGACTGCTGACTGCTGACCCACTTCTTCTCCATTTATGGCATACCAGGTATTATAAATGAAATACCAAGAGCCTGGTTCATACCTGGCATGGTACTCCTGTACCGGTACCATCCATAGTTTATGCTCACAGCTCACAGCACACACGTACTTTGCTCACAATGCAGATGCAGACGTCTTGAATATGAGACCTGGTAAAGCGGTACTACTGGTACTACGAACTGGTACACAAGATTACCACAGGTACGTCTGTGGGCACGTACGCATGTATATACGTGCCAGGTGCTGCTGCTGCTAGACAGAGCAGTAGAGCACCAGCAGACCAGCAGGTATATATGACACGAGCAGCAATGGCATCTACGAGTAAGGTAGCAGTATATTAACATTTAGTAGTGATACGCAGAACGAACTTCGGAAGGCGCTTCAAACCTCAACATACAGCAGCATTAATGTATTATTTAATCATATTAATAGTAGAAGCCTCCCGCACGTACCAGGTATCGTATACGTACTGCTCCTGTAAACGAGTCGTACCTGCCTGAAATGCATGGATAATGGATATGTGAGATCTGATATCTTGGAGTACATCAGCGCAGTACGTACGCGTACGAAGTAGCAATATGTATTCCTATCATACATACTCGTAGATATGATACATCATATCATACATGCATACGGCGGTAGTCGCTTCTCTGCGTAGGGTGTAGTGTGACAATATCAATTGTGTCACAATTCACTTCTGCAAAAGCAGTACTAATACGTCGTAGGGCTGGGGTACTGGCTGGCGCGGCCAGTACTACACCATTCACATCAGAAGCAGCCGCCAGTATACTGGATTCCCTCAGTATACTGGTGAACCCGCGAGCCATTACCCCCCCCCGGCTGGTGAGGAGGCCTCGCCGGAGGTGACTTCTCTTGTGACTTTCGCTTCATTTCCCATCTCAAGCCGGGGCAAATAATTATGGATCGGAGTTCGTACGTAGCGGAAACCAAGAACTCGTCAATCGTGCGCTAAGTCCCCGTCTCTCCCTCTCCCATTTACCATTTACTCATTTACTCATTTGTGAGGTTTTCCGCTCAGTGGGTGGCGTCTTTGTGAGACGCACGTAAGTTTGTAAGCGTCTCACTGTACTCTTCAATATACTAGTGTCCTCAGCCAGTATAAGTATGTTGGGATACTGGGAGTATACTTGTACTGGCCGTATGTACTGCGCCAGTACCTGACCCTACTACAGTACCTGTAGATACCCTCGTACGAAGTAAGGGTCTGTAAACGTAAGGTGGTTTACTTGTGTCAAAAGAGAAAGTATTCTCCGAGTCGAGCGGAGGGGTATATTATATTTTGCTGTCACCACTACAGCTATGCACGATGCTATATACGACACAACGATGCTACGATACAACAGCAGAGCTAAACGGTTTTTATTTCGGACGAGTGTCCAGTATGACCTCTGCTTTACGGCTGCTGGTTTCACTCACTGGCAATGTGATCCCGCGCGAGTACGGCTACGAGTACTCCGAGTTTGTTTGTGTTCGTGATGTTGTGTACGAAATGGTGATACCATGCACTACGAGGGTTACGGGCCCTCTCATAACGAAGCGACCCACGGCAAACTTGGGCTGAGGTTTCCTGAGAAATAATCATTCTAGGCCATGTGGAACTCAACACACCCGTTCTCTGGTAAAAACCCTAGACTATTTATACGCAAGTGGCCCGAATTCGTTGTAGAGGCTGGTACTCTCACTCTGTACAGCAGTACCTGCTATACACGAAGTGCGTACTTTGTGTTTTACGCGTAATTATAGTTATCTCTTGGCTACTGAGCTTGAGTCCTCGAAATGCATAAATGTTATGGAAGCATCTTGCTTTCTTGTGGCGACGGGCTAAATCATAGGCGACGAGCAATAACTCATTCACACGTTGGACAGGTCACGACTTAGGTAATCTAGAACCTAACCTGCCGTTACGATATGTTGCCCAGGATCTATGAAGTAGGATCTGTGTAGTACAGATCCAAGCCAGGAATGTCCTAGATCATGCAGGTTATACGGCTCCCACCCGGCAACATGAGTTAGACCATACAGATCAATAATACATACAAGGTTCCCCTCCGGGACGTGCCTAGGGGAGTGGCGCAAGGACAAATCGAGAATCTACGCATATCATATTGTATACTGGTATTACTTAAATACGACGTTATGAATTATCTGTGTATTACTGCTGTACAAATATCATTTTAAAAACTGCACCTGCATTTTTGGGGATAAAACATACTCGGAAATATGATGGAACCATTACTACTATTGACTCGATCGTTCTCAGAGATTTTTGTTATTGACCTCGCCAAACATTTTATCATATTTGTCAATAGTTTATTGTTGTGGCGCTCAAGGTATGGAAGGTCTATGACACACAGCACACACCGCACACGCACGCACACGTGACACATGGGACACAGCAGTGCTCGTACAGCAGTAGTGGTGGGATAGTATTTGCAGAAGAAGTAGAAAAGGATGCATCGAAGAAGGGGCTGAAACTCTCGACCACACCTGCCTACTACGTAAGAAATCCACTTGGTTTGTGTTTGCTGTTTGTCTTATATATGTGGGGTCTGGGTTATATCGTGTGACCCAACTCCGAAAATAATTATTAACTCTATTTCTGGTACGAAATAATAAAATTGAAATGCGATCTGCAGTAATTATTTTTTGTTTTGCCCAGATTGCACCCCCGCACCTGAAAATAATAATTAAACATCAAAAAATGCATTTTCCCAAATACCGGTACAGTATTATTTGTCGCTGGCTTGCGCCAGATGCACGACATGGCCGTCACATACACATGCAAGCACAGCAGCAGAGCACAGCGATAAGAAAGAGAGAGAGAGTGGTGGCGATTGCTGATGACGGTGCAAGCCTCGATATGCATACCACTAATAAGCCACAGCAGTACAACGGCGGATCCCGCTACAGGCAACGTGTTGCTGCTTGTGCTTCTAGGCGGGGCTGGGACCTCGTTTGTGTTGCTGCATTTGTCTGCATGTCTTGTAGATTTCTGGAAGTGAGCGTTCGGGAGAAGGCACAAACAATGAAAATATATGAGAGAACGAGTTGAGGTTCTCCTATTGATCAAAGCGACCATTACATTTCAGGCCAGAAGTGAGGTGGAGTCAGTCACACACATCAGCACAACAGAAAGAAGTAGATGGTGGATTACGGGCCGCAGTGCTCCGATAGAACACAGCTAGCCACAGCAGTACAGCGCCGATGGGTGTGTAACCCACGCACGGTGTTACTTGCTGGTGCTAATGCAGAGTTGTAACGTTGTGTTCTCTGCATGTTATTTGTCTACCTGTGGTGTACCGATCTGTCTGGGCTCTCCTGTGTATGCTCATGACCAGCTCGTGAAAGAAGGGCAAACAACAAAACATTACTATTTGCTGGCACGTACGTACAAAATAAGGCCTCATGCAGATAATCAGGGGAATCGTCTTATCCACTCCAGCGGGAAAACAAACTTTGAGCGCCCGCCACGCGAGCTACAGTGCTGGGATCGAGCTCAAACCTCGACCAGCGTGTTCGGACGGGCTTCCTGTGTCGGCGTACTTTTTTTCTTGCCGAAAAGCTCACGGGCGAAGAGAAAAGTTGCGAAAAGTACGAAATTTTCGCAAACATAACTATACATATGTACATACGTCAGGTTCGAGCTTTGCCTACCCTATTAGGTGTATGTACTGCTTCCATCTTATAATGTTCCTCGTATATCGGACACGCAGATTCAAAGACCCATCTCCAGGTCGCCGGTGTGGGTCTGTCACCCCCCCCCCCCTTTCTTTCTTGTTTCGTGATGGTCCCCTAGGCTGGAGTATAAACCGCAACGCCCTCCTGGAACTATGTTTATAAAAATGTTTTGTGTACACAACGACACGTGCTACGATAGAGGCATCACTTTTCGGCTGATTTGTTTTCTGACTGACGGGGCTCCTTAACCCAAACTCGACGGAATTTTGATTCTTGTGTTGCAATAATTGATCATAGCAGTAATACTTAGAAACGTTACTATGCGGTTCGATTTCGAGCTTCAGATTTGTATTTTTCGATCTCAAAAACGAAAGCACCGTCCTATGCAGTCCGATTATGCGAAATCTGACCGGAAATTTTTCGATTTGAGAATCCGATGACCCAAGTCGTCGGAATTTGGCCCAAAATCCGACGACTTGGGTCATCAGATTTTCAAATCGAAAAATGGCATGGTCTCTAAATTCAAGATGTTATCCACGCAGCAAGCAAGCAGCAGCAGCAGCAGCACGATCGATGAGTTGGATGGTGACACAGCGACGTTGCTTCGCGCCCGGCGCGCAGCCGACGATCGGTGGGCCTCTCCGTCGCCAAACTGCAGTTGGCTGGCGCGGGCTCGGGCCTAGAGACGAAGGGAAGCGCACTCGGCGCGCGCCTCGCCGTACTCGTAGATTTTACAGCAGCAGCAGCAGCAGTACATACAGTACACAGAGTCAACGCTCTGATGCTTCGTTGTGTCAAAATACAAAKTACCAAGACAGGTCGCTCGAGCGCACTCGGCGCGTCGCCGCCAGACCAGAAGGCAGCCAGCGTGGCTTCGACGCTTGGGTCTACACCCAGTACAGCGCACTCGGCGCGTCTCTTCGCGCGCCAAGACCACAACAACACAACAGTAGTTGGTCTTCGCCGTTTGCTCAAATATCTGCACGTAGATCAAAAAATCCGGTTTTCTCGCATAAGGAAGAGCTGTTTCGATTTTCGAACAAGGTCGCTGAAAAATCGATCAGACCATAATCTGAAGCTCAAAAATCGAACCGCATAGGAAACGGCCTTAGGGCCCTTTATAACGAAGAATATAAAATAAATTCAATTTGGAAAAAATTTATCAAATCCGCTTTTCATTGGTCAACACACGCACCAGCACCAAAGATTAGGATCTTGGGGCATAAAAATTGGTGCTGGTGCGTGTGTTGACCAATGAAAAGCGAATTTTTATTTTTATTTTTCCAAATTGAATTTATTTTATACTCGTTAATACGGGCCCTTAGGCTATATATGGTATTGTTCAACGAATAGCACTTTTGTTTCCCTCCCAACAACAGTTTTTTACTTAGTATTAGTATAGAGCTCCTCAAGTGACCACCTCCCTCAGAAAAAAACATGGTGCACCTGCATGCAGGCTACGGTAGAGGGGCACCATGTGAATAAGGTTTTGCCTTCTGAGGGTGGTCACGTGAGGAGCTCTATACTAATAGTAAGTAAAAAAACTTATTCTGGAGGCGAAACAAAATGCTACCCGATGAACCATCCGATGACCTAAGTATACAATGACCAATTTTGCAACACAAGAATGGAAATCCGACGAGTTTAGTTTATAACCCCTTAAGAACTGGTCCCCCGTTTTTGGGGAAAAAATACTTGGAATTAGTGTGGGATACATTTTTTCAGTTCTGAATGGGTTAAGGAGCCCGACCATTCAGAAACAAAATCAGCCAAAAAGTGTCACTGGGACCTCTATCGTAGGACGCATGCGTCGTACGAGTAGGATGATGCTGTCTGCGCCCGTGTAGCGCGATGACCTCCTTGGACACCGTTAAGAGACCGTACGAGTACACCAAAGGCATCGTGCCTCAACCAAGAAGAGGCCGATGCGATGATGAATCGTCAGTTTTTTGGTCGCCAACTGTCCCCCATGATGTCCCAAAAGATTTGATGCGAGAACAACGACAACAACAACAACGAAGACAAAAACAAGAACAGTTGTGGTGTCTGGCACTTCAAACACTTGGGCGTATTACACGAGGAGACCTCTACGTATGCGAATCATAGTCTGGTGCTGTTTCTGATCATATGATGTATAGTACTGCTGTTGTTTGTGCAGCAAACTGCAGCATTTTCTTCGTGCTTGTCCATGATCTCACATTATTAGCTGATTGTCATGCAGCAGAAGTGGTCCCTATATAGTGCCGGTATGCGCCAGCCAGCCAACAATACCAGCACTGCTGTGACGACAACCGGCACTACTCCGCACGCTGCCACACTGGTTAATCCCATCTGTGCCAAGCGACTCCACAGGCACTATAGCGGGCAGCCGGCACTACCCAACCGGCACTATAGAGGGACCACTACTGCTGTACTAATGTAATCTATACTAATATATATATAATCCGTGGTCACGAAAAGGCACAGCAACAGTGGTGAATGTACAGGTGGGTACGAAAACAAACCAACCACTCAATCGGTGGTACTCACAGCTGACGTATTTGCATCAATTTTGTATTATAGAAACCAAAGTAAACCCTCAAGACCACCTATTATGCGAATTTTTGAAATTTTCGAGTCCCTATTTCTGTAGTTTTCAGCGATCTCCGAAGCCCAGAGATCAGAATCATCTAGTATGGGCCAGAAAATAGCGTTTTTTGTTGTCTCAGTTCCTACAGAGGCCAGAAATAGGCGAATCCTCTCAGAACTGGGCACACCTCCAGGAACTGAGAGTTACTTGAGTTTAGAGTGCAGCCCATCTACCCGGTATCCCATATCAGTCACCCACGGCCAGCTGCACCTACGGCCTACGGTGACCTATACCTAAGGCCTACAGTACGGTGAGCTGGATAAACGGCTTACGGCCCTCGTGTAGGAGGATGTCTTCTCCCTCGCATCGAAGCGACAGCAGCAACAGTGGTAGCAGCAGCAGCAACAGCAGCAGCAACAGCAACAGCAGCAGCGGCGGCGGCGGCAGCAACATCAGCAATAGTAGAATAGTAGTAGCAGCAACAATAACAACAACAGCAACTCAGCAGTAGCAGCAGCAGCAGCAGCAGCAGCAGCAGCAGCAGCAGCAGCAGCGATAGCCATTCGACGTCGCTGGCGACAATCCTCCCGTACTGGGATGCCGTCGGGTGTTTGCTTCATGTGGGCCAATACAACACAAAACCAAAAAAAAAAATCAGAAGCCGAAATGTTAATAGGCGTCCCTTGTTTATCTTCCACATATTTCTGGGACCTCAGAACTATTGATAGAAAAGTAGTTGCCAGAAATAAGGTCTAAAACAAAATCGTAATATTGCGGGGGACCAAAGTAAATAGGACCAAATGTTGTTAGTAAAAATACGTAAATACCTAGGTTTTTGTCTGCACCGTAGGTCCTATTTACTATGGACCACCGTAAGTGTTGGTCTAATAACTCTGCCCGTGTGCCCGGGTCCCAGGAGCATATCCAGTTCCACGCCATTTATATATTATACCACAGTATTATGTACTGGTATATGTTGCACAACTCGTACTTTGTACTTTGCTTTCGAATTGTGTCAATTAATGATTTGCCACCCCTCGCTCGAAGAGGGGGGGCCAGGGAAAACCCCGGGGCTGACCTCCAAACAGCCCCGTTCCAGCATCCGTACACACGCAAGTCAGCTACCACTCCACCCGGCGTAAAACTCCATATTCGCCGGCCTCCCACTCACGACGGTAGTTGACTTGGTGTACGTATGCTCTTATTTCCTCTCTGACCCCCCCTCAACCTTCGGTAACGTTCATACTTCACCCCATTTGGTCCCTTGCCCCGGCTGCTTCTGGCAACCTTCACTTCTATCTGCCATCACGCCGGACACCCACTGCGCATCTCTCCCCTGATTTCGTACGTACCCCTCCTACGCCCCCGACGCCCATCGGCCCTCGCGCTTCAACACCTCGGGATCAGCGCCCCCTGCCGACAGGTGCGTGGCGCCCCCAATCCTCAGGGAGTGTAACGCAT
>MEHQ01004074.1:380529-423529 GCA_008828725.1 Saccharina japonica | reverse complement strand
CACCCCCCCCCCCTCCCCTCCTTCCTCCCTCCCAGCTGACCCTGCAGGATGTGGCGTCATTCTCGACTTTCTTGGTTGGTGTTCGAGTACGACTACACCAGAAGGGGTTAAACTTACACCGACGACACAGCGTGCTGTCTTCCTTGCTCAAGCACGCCCCTCGAGCGCGCGTGCAAAGGTGAGCCACCTTCCCCCCCCTCCCGACCTGCTAGTAGTGCCTGTCTGGTCGGGAAAACTCGATGTGCTCCGTCCCAGCGTTGTAGGGATGCGAGGATTTATGGTCACACGACTACGGCTATGCATGACATGAGTCCCCCCCCCCTGCTATCTTAGTGGTTTGGGTCTTGAACTCCGGGCTTTGGGTTCTTGGTTTTGCGTTTGTTGTGTCAGGTTTGTAAGATGTATTTTTCGGGGTATATATGTTTTTTTTTGGTTTTTGATTTTTGCGTCTTTTGTTTCGGCTTTGGTTTCGTTTTTTGGGGATTTTAGTTTTTCGGGGTTTGGGGGGTTGTTTTTGACGTTGCGTGCTTATGTCGTTTCTTTACGTTGTGTATATATGTTGTTGTCGATACTGATAGTCACTAATAGTCACTAACAGTCATTAACAGTCACTAGGTAGTCGTCATAGTGATTGTTACGGAGGACCATAGTAAATAGGGACCTACGGTGCACTTAAAAACCCATATACTTACCTATTTTTGCTTACAAAATTTGGTCCTATTTACTATGTTCCCCCGTAATCGTGACAATTAATCACTAATAGTGAAATAGTGATATTTAGTCACCATGAATAATTGTCATTATTAGTCAGTTAGAAATGTTTCGCCAAAACGTCCTATATACCCCTAATGTACCACGCGTCATGTCTCTGCATTCAGCCGTCATGTCTCCACATTCAACCGTCATTTCGTCGTTGTTGTCGGCCTTGTTTCCCCACGTGCCCACATGTGTTACGTGGTGGCCTCAGGATCTACTCGGACCTGGCTGTGGTGGAGGAGCAGGAGTGCGCGTTGACGAAGGACGTCGACCTGTTCAACAAGCTCCAGAAAGACTTGAAGGAGTCTCCGGCGTACAAGTGAGACTACTGATGCTGTTGTTATTCTGCCATTATGCTAGTTATTACCGACCATAACCGACTATTACTGATTATTACTGACTATTACTGACTATTAGTGTACTCTTTAACTGAGGAATTACTCGGTAATTACCCAGTACCAGGTGTTATACTCGTAGTGCTACTACTACTGCTACTACTGTTTACTACTACTACTACCACTACTACTACCACCACCACTACTACTACTACTACTACTGCCAGTTCTATTTGTAGGCAACGTCGCTCTGCTGTGGCGTCTGTTCTTTTTGGGGAAAAGGGACGAAAAACGTTGCGCTTAAAGCATCGGCCGCACTTGTATTTTAGCCAACAAGCGCTACCGGGTTTTGTAGAGAGTTATGCGTTCAGTACTCGAACTACACTGCAAGAAGTTAGTTGTACAGCGCACTCGCAGCATTATACGAATGTACCGCAAAGCGCTCACGCTCAACGGCTGGTAAGGCCGCGCTTGCCATTTGTTTGGTCGTTGTACCTCTCCGTCGGTTTCAAAACCGTCCACATCTCCGTCGGTATCAAAATAGTTGACGACCCCCTTAAGAACTGGCCCCACATATTTGGGGACAAACTACTTGAAATTATTGTGGGATTTTTTTTTCAGTTCTGAATGGGTTAAGTCTCCGTTGGTATCAAAATATTTCACATCTCCATCGATCTCAAGGGTTACACCCTCCGTCGGTCTCAAAAGGCTTTAAATCTCCGTCGGTCTCAAGGGTTACACTGTCCGTCGGTCTCAAAAGGCTTTAAATCTCCGTCGGTCTCAAGGGTTACACTGTCCGTCGGTCTCAAGGGGGTTTAAATCTCCGTCGGTCTCAAGGGTTACACTATCCGTCGGTCTCAAAAAGGTCAAGAGTCTCCGGCGGTTCCAAAAAGAGTTACACTCTTCGTCGGTCTCGAAAGCGACTAACATTTTCATCGGTATCGCAAGGGTTTACATTTCCTTTGGTCTCAAATGGGTTCAAATGTTTAAATCTCCGTCGGTATCGCACTGCCATCAACCATGGGACGTGAGGGGAAGGGTCGGGTCGATATATTTTTCCGAATCAAGGGTCGGTTCAGTAGCTTTCGACCTAAATGTCGCTGAAACGCGCGCCGAGAATGTGTGTGTGCGATATTGCTATACTTACGGCTGTACCGATAAAGATGGGGTGCGGCTTAAATCGCACGGGTCTTCACGGGTCAGGAGATCTTCAAAATCTCGCGGGTCGGGTCGGGTCGGGTCGGGTCGGGTCGGGACGGGACGGGACGGGTCGAGATCGCGACGAGACGGGTCGGGTCGGGTCAGGAGGTTTTCAAAGTATCACGGGTCGCGCCAGGTCACCCCGACCCGACCCGACTCGACCCGACCTGACCCGCGAGGTTTTGCCTGATCCGTGAATACCTGTATCCCTGACAAATCGGAAGCCGAGCGAGACTTGTGAAGGAAGCGGAGCGACCGGATACTGTTTCACGCAGCCAGTGTCGATTCTTGCGCCATATACCCTGCTACGTACTCGGTGATGCGTCTGAGAACTCTCCCTCTCCCACTATTTCGCTACCCGCTGACTCTTTCTCTCTCTCTCTCTCTCCCTCCCACTTTTCCTCACCCACCCTCTCTTTCTCCTTCTCCCCCCCTTCCTTCCTTGCCCCCCTCCCCGCCCCCCCCCCCCGCCCCCCCCCCGACATGGCTCGTCCGGCCAATTGGAGGGATGCGAGGGTCTATGGCCATACGACTACGGCCATGCATGAAAATGACGGTACACCCCCGCCTCCCCCTCTCCCCCCCCCCTCCCATGGTTGTGGCCACCCAGGGCGATGATGGAGTACGGGCAGTCTAGCGGCATGGTCAATGTCCACGGGACAATGATGCCGGACCCGACTAAACACCCCGAGCTCGAGGCGATGGTAAGAACTCACCGCCCGCCGGCGTCGCCGCTGCCGTGTATATGTATATCATACGACCGCTTTCGCAGGGACATTTTTGTTTGTCTTGTTTTTCGTGTGTTTTTTTGTACGAGCGAATGATTATGCGAGTTTGGGTGCGTATATACGTATATACGTACCTGGTACGTTTTTTTTTTTTTTTTTTTCTGCATTTGTTTTGCTACAGTTTTCCAACAAAAAACTAGATTGAACCGCTTTGTTGAATCGGAATGTTACTACCACACCCCTGCGAGAATTTGCCGAAATTTTCTAATTTAAGAAGTATATTGGTACTGCAGTACTCGCTTATCGGTTCGCTTTTGTAAACTTGTTATTTTCGAGTTGGCAAAAGCTGGTTTGGTCTATAGACCCGTGGTACGAATCTAATCTTTGCAATCCCATTTTGTTTATTTTTTGCGATCCCGTTTCCGCTTCACTCGTTGCAATCCCATTTGGAGTTCACTCTTTGCAATCCCATTTTGTGTTTATATATTTTGCCAATGCCATTCGTGTTTCACTAGTTGTAATCCCATTTTTGTTGTTTTTTACTCTTTGCAATCCCGTTTTTTGTTCATCACTTTGCAACCCCATTTTTGTTTTACTTTTTTTTTACAGTTTGTAGCATTTGATGAGGGTAAGCCGCAAATATGAATATTTTTAATGAGGTTTAGGATGACTTACTCATAGTATGGAGCTCCCCAAGTGACAAAGGAGCGCCATGTATGACATGCGGCTAATGTTGAATAGTAAACCCCCCCACTACTATTGTAGCGGCAGTCAAGGTAGTCCGCCCCATGCACCATGGTTGATCCACCGGAACCACCTCCAACCCGTGGTTTCGTCTGCCACATGGATTGTAACGACCAGTCCATAGGAGTTCCACATGAATAGTATGGAGGGTTTGCTTGGGAAGGGGTACGGGGATGCGGGCGGATATGTGACGGCTAGACCCGGATACACATGGAATTATCTCCGTTTTACTAAAAAAGGCCTTGGTATGTTGTTTGAAACTGCCCCCTTTTTTTGTATATCAGTCCAAAGGGTTTCCACATACATAGGGTAGGCTTTATTTGGGAAGGAATAGGAGATGCGGTCACCTAATAGCCAAAACGGGTGACGTGACGGCTGTCCGTATAGGCATATGATAGAGGCTTTACTTGGGAGGGGATAGAAGATGCGGTCCCCTGACGGCCAAAGCGGGTGGAGTGACCGCCGTGACCTAGTGACTGTAGTGACCGGCGGTACCCGTCCCCATCTTTTGCGTATAAACAAGGGCGTACAACCAGAGCACTTCGGCACGTTCAACCGCCATGGCCTTTTTTCCCAGCGCCCTCCCAGCCAACCAACCGCTGTCCTGGCAACTGTGTGGTCGCAAGGGCTGCAGTTGGCTGGTTGGGAGGGCGCTGGGTTAAACAGACTATGGCGCGTGGACGTGCCGCAGTCCGCTGGTTGTACGTCTCGTACCCGGGGACACAAGGAATCATCCCCGTTTTACTGGAATAGCCTTGAGATGTGTTCGAAACTGCGCCTTCCTTTTTTCGTTGTTTGGCAGTTACCAGAGGGGTTTCCACATACATAGTATAGGCTTTACTTGGTAGGGGATAGCGGATGCCGTCACCTGACGGCCAAAACGAGCGACGTAATGATCGTCCACAAACATATGGTAAGAGTCTTTCCTTGGGAGGGGATAGGGGATGCCTGTCCCCTGACGGCCAAAGCGGGTAATGTAACCGCCGTGACCTAGTGACCGCAGTGACCGGCGGTACCCGTCCCCATATTTTGCGTATACTTCGTACACGAGGGGGTACAACCAAAGCACTTCGGCACGTTCAACCGCCATGGTCTTTTTTCCCAGCGCCCTCCCAGCCAACCAACCGCTGTCCTGGCGACTGCGTGGTCGCAAGGGCTGCAGTTGGCTGGTTGGGAGGGCGCTGGGTTGAAAAGACTGTGGCGCGTGAACGTGCCGCAGTCCGCTGGTTGTACGCTTCGTACCCGGGGACACAAGGAATCATCCCCGTTTTACTGGAAAGGCCTTGAGATGTGTTTGAAACTGCGCCTTCCTTTTCTGGTTGTTGTCAGTTACCAGACCATGGGGTTTCCACATACATAGTATAGGATTTACTTGGTAGGGGATAGGAGATCCGGTCACCTAACAGCCAAAACGGGTGACGTAACGGCCGTCGACTAACATATGATAGAGGCTTTACTTGGGAGGGGATAGGGGATGCGGTCACCCGACGGCCAAAGCGGGTGACGTAACCGCCGTGCCCTAGTGACCGCAGTGACTGGCGGCACCCGTCCCCATATTTGCGTATAAACAAGGGCGTACAACCAGAGCACTTCGGCACGTTCAACTGCCATTGGCTTTTACGCCAGCGCCCTCCCAGCCAGCCAACAGCTGTCCTGGCAACTGCGTGGTCGCAAGGGCTGCAGTTGGCTGGTTGGGAGGGCGCTGGGTTAAACAGACTATGGCGCGTTAACGTGCCGCAGTCCGCTGGTTGTACGTCTCGTACGCGGGGACACAAGGAATCATCCCCGTTTTACTGGGATAGCCTTGAGATGTGTTCGAAACTGCGCCTTCCTTTTTTCGTTGTTGTCAGTTACCAGAGGGGTTTCCACATATGTATAGTTATGTTTGTGAATTTTTCGCACTTTTCGCAACTTTTCTCTCCGCGCGAGCGCCTTTCGGCAAAACGCTAAGTACCCCGACACGGGAGGCCCGGCCGGACACATTGGTCGAGGTTTGGGCTCGATCCGAGCTCTGTGGCTCGCGTGGCGGGCGCTCGAAGTTTTTTTTTCCCGCGGGAGTGGATAAGCCGATTTCCCGGGTTTTCTGCATGAGGCCGTGTTTCTGTTTATGTTCAGTCGTGCGTTTTTTGTGCGTTTCTTGCCGAGAGCACGGGGAGCACACACGAACAACAGCAGCACCACAGAGAGCGTGTTACAAACAGTACCTCAATGTTACAAACCTGCTGCCCAGCAGCAGCAGCAGCAGCAGCAGCCATTACATCATGCATGCGCGTGCCTCAGATCCGTGCTGTACCGTGACGAGTTGCTTTTGTCGAAGCCTGCGATTTTCCGAGTCATGGTATAATACCTGCAGATCGATGCTCATGTACGAATCTCTCCGCTGTCCCGAAATGTAAGAACATTTTGTTCATTAAAACTATATATAAACTGTCGTTACTTTTCCGGGCAGAGTGATACAACACTGTGCGCCTCGAAGGCAGATCTGTGATGTGCTCTGTTGTTGCTACGAGCTACGAGTAGTTTTGCTTTCATAGGAGCCAGCAATCCGTCACCAAACGACACCACCACCACCACTCTTCTACCCGCTGCTGCTGTTGATGTTGCTGTAGTGCTGTGGCTAGCTGTGTCTACCGGAGCCTACCGTCCATAATCCACACCATATATCTACCCTTTTCTGTTCTGCTGCTGTGTGTGTAACAGAGCCACGCCCACTCTGACCGGAAATTAATGACCGCTTTTGAATACCACGATACATCACACAACATGCAACGAACACAAGCAACGCCACAGCCCCGGCTAGAAGCACAAGCAGCAGACGTGACTGTGGCGGATCCACCGTATACTGCTGTGGCTATTAATTAGTGGTTGCTTCATCGCGAGAGCAGGCTTGCATCCGTCATCAGGCACCACCATCTCTCTCTCTTCTGCTGCTGTTCTGTTGTTGCTTGCTGCTGTGCTTGCATCATGTATGTGCGACCTGTCGTGTGTCTGACGCGGGCCGCGACAAATAATCGTGTAGTACAGGAAAATGTATCTTTGAAAGTATAGGCAAACGGTCACCATGCACGATTTTATGCTTGAAGGCTTGAGTTCGATCCTTGGCGATGACTCTGGATACTTTTTTTTCTTGTATTGTACGTAACCCAGACCCCCATAAGATAAGACAGGAAGCACACAAAAACTAAGTGGATTTCTTAGGCAGGTATACAATATGATATGCGTATGATACAATATCGCATGCTGTTGTTTTGATATTAATAGTAGGTTTTCGATTCGCCCTTGCGCCACTCCCCCAGGCACGTCCCGGAGGGGAACCTTGTACATAGTATAGGCTTTACTTAGGAGGGGACAGGAGATGCGGTCACCTAACAGCCAAAACGGGTGACGTAGCGGCCGTTCACAAATATATGATAAGAGTATTCACTTGGGAGGGGATAGGGGATGCTGGTCACCTGACGGCCAAAGCGGGCAATGTTACCGCCGTGACTTAGTGACCGTAGTGACCGACGGTACTCGTCCCCATCTTTTGCGTTTACGTCGTATACAAGGGCGTACAGCCAGAGCATTTCGGCACCTTCAACCGCCATGGCCTTTTTTCCCGGCGTCCTCCCAGCCAACCAACAGCTGTCCTGGCAACTGCGTGGTCGCGAGGGCAGCGGTTGGCTGAGTGGGAGGGCGCTGGGTTGAACAGACCATGGCGAGTGAATGTGCCTCAGTGCGCCGGTTGTACACCTGGTACCCGGGGACACAAGGAATCATCCCCGTTCTACTGGAAAGGCCTTGAGATATGTTTGAAACCACCCCTTTCTTTTCGATGTTGTCAGTTATCATACCATGGGGTTTCCACATACGAAGTATAGTAAGGCTTTACTTGGGAGGGGATAGGAGATGCGTTCACCTAACAGCCAAAACGGGTGACGTAGCGGCCGTCCATAAAAACATGATAAGAGTCTTTACTTGGGAGGGGATAGGGGATGCTGGTCACCTGACGGCCAAAGCGGGCAATGTTACCGCCGTGACTTAGTGACCGTAGTGACCAACGGTACTCGTTCCCATCTTTTGCGTTTACTTCGTATACAAGGGCGTACAGCCAGAGCATTTCGGCACCTTCAACCGCCATGGCCTTTTTTCCCGGCGTCCTCCCAGCCAACCAACAGCTGTCCTGGCAACTGCGTGGTCGCAAGGGCAGCGGTTGGCTGAGTGGGAGGGCGCTGGGTTGAACAGACTATGGCGAGTGAATGTGCCTCAGTGCGCCGGTTGTACACCTGGTACCTGGGGACACAAGGAATCACCCCCGTTCTACTGGAAAGGCCTTGAGATATGTTTGAAACCACCCCTTTCTTTTCGATGTTGTCAGTTATCATACCATGGGGTTTCCACATACGAAGCACATAGTAAGGCTTTACTTGGGAGGGGATAGGAGATGCGTTCACCTAACAGCCAAAACGGGTGACGTAGCGGCCGTCCATAAAAACATGATAAGAGTCTTTACTTGGGAGGGGATAGGGGATGCTGATCACCTGACGGCCAAAGCGGGTGGAGTGACCGCCGTGACCTAGTGACCGTAGTAACCGGCGTTACGCGTCCCCATCTTTTGTGTATACTTCGTACACGAGGGCGTACAACCATTGCACTTCGGCACGTTCACGCGCCATAGCCGCTTCAACCCAGAACCCTCCCAGCCAACCAACAGCTGTCCTGGCAACTGCGTGGTCGCAAGGGCAGCGGTTGGCTGGTTGGGAGGGCGCTGGGTTGAACAGACTGAGGCGTGTGAACGTGCCGCAGTGCGCTGGTTGTAGCCGAGTTCTACGTCCTTTACGGGGCATGCAAAGAAGCGGACACCCACAACCCCACAACTATATACCCCCGAACTCAGAAGGGGCCCGAGGCCTGCATCGCTGCACACCGAGCTAAATAGGAGGTCTCGCAGAAGCACACGTAATTACTCGTAGCCAAAGACAGCACACGCGCTTGTCCGGCGTTCTTATTTTTTTTTCTCCTTTCTCCCGCTGTTGCGCCTGCCCGCCTCGCCCCGTCTGACCAGGCGAACATGTCCGTGAAAGACATGCTGGCGGAGTTCAAGATGGAAGACAAGCGCAACGAGCAGCAGCAGAGCAACAACAACCGCGCCGTCGCCTCCGCCGCCGCAGCCGCTGCCGCCGCCGCTGCTTCCACCTCCACTACCCCCTCCTCTTCCTTATCTTCTTCTTCCTCCTCCTCCTTGTCGTCTTCCTCCTCCTCTTCCTCCTCCCCGTACTCCTTTCCAAGCTCAAGCTCCGCCGATCCCGCCCGAGGAGATGTTGCAGTTAGGCTGGACGTAGGTAGATTAGGGGCGTCGGTGGTCGAACCAGGGCCCTCCCACAAGTCCCGGAAGGGTAAGAAGGGGAAGAAGGAGCGGAAGCGGTAGCGAAGCAGTGTTGTGTGTGTAACTTTTTTTTGCTGTTTTTTGTTGTTGCGGTTGTTGATGCTGTTTGTTGTTTTCCGTGGGGTTTATTCTACCGTGCTGAGGCATGGGGGGTGGGGGGGGGGGTCACGTTTTATGTTTTGATGGGGTGTTTGTTCCCCCTATTCCTCGGGGAGGGTGATAGGTTTAGGTCGCGGGTGGTTGATTGGTCGGTCGATACTGATTGGTTGACTGGTCGGTCGATGCTGATTGGTCGGTCGATACTGATTGGTCAGTTGGTTGATCGCGTGATTCTGATGGGTTTGTCAGTTGGTTCTATGTAACCCTCTTTTTATTGGTGGTGCAAGCTGTGTGGCGGGTCCGATCCTGTGGATTAAGGTCCCCGGGCTATTGGCTGATTCTGTGGGTAAGGTCCCCGGGCTATTGGGGCCATAAAGTGGGCCGCGCGTTGAATAAGTAGTCGTACTCGTACTAGCAAATAGTAACGGTAAAAGGAAATCTCCGGGGAGCCTGGTCGTTGCCTCGCTGGGCTATCGGAGTCCGGCGAAGTGTCAGCGCACTCTCAGGAGTACGCACGAAACGTCACTCGCTGTTCCTCCTCAAGAAAAGTAGAAAGCGATCCACACAGAGCAACAATATTTTTATACTGGTAAATATATACGTACCGCTCTGGTACTCGTATCATACAGTAGATATTTTGTACTTTTAACTGTTTCTATTTATTTATTCGAATTTTGTGTTTTGCATTTTTTTTGCATTTTTCGCATATTTGTTTTTGCATTTTTGCATTTTTGCATATTTGCATTTTTTCGCATTATTTTTTTTGCATTGTTTTTTTTTCATTTTGTTTTTCCCCTTCATATTTTGCGTATGTTGCCTATTTTGGTTTATTTTATGGTTGATGTGTTTAGGTACGTGATAAAGTAACGCGTGTGTGGGGCTTGTTTGGACGTCGATCGTCCCGTTTTTGTGCCTCGCCCAAAAGGGCGACGAAAATAAACACTGACGATTTACATGGCAGCCCGGGCTGCTGCTACGAGTACAGCAGCAGTAGTGGTCCCTCTATAGTGTCGGTTCAGTAATAATGCCGATTTCCCGCGACAAACGCCCGTGGAATCGCGTGGCACAGATGGGATCTACCGGTCAGTGTGGTTGCCGGTAAATAATGCCGGTATTGTTGGCTGGCGCATACCGGCACTAAACGTTGAGGGACCCACTACTGCATCGATATAGGTTAGGGCATGTGTCCCAATATATTGGGGAACAGCAGGGCAACGCATGCCGTTGGCGCTTCTCTACAGTTAGTACCGATATGGGTTGTAGGGCATGTGTCTCAACGGTAGTAGTAGTCGACAGCGCCTATTTGCAGCATGCAGGCTGCAAAAAAAAAACACAGCTCGAAAAAATATACCTGGTACTAGTTTTCGGGACACGGATGGACATTTGGTTAGGGTTAGGGTTAGGGTTAGTCTAACCGCCGAAAAGTTACAATGTTCATCCGTGCCCCAAAAACTAGTATGCTTTTTCGAGCTGTTTTTTTTTTGCAGCCTGCATGCTGCAAATAGGAGCTCTCGTAGTAGTCTATCTGTCTATCTGTGGTATACCGTCAAGAGGTAAAGAGCGTTGAGGTCGCACAGGGGTCTAGGTGCGATCGTTTTTCAGCGCTCGATTTTTTCCAGGACGGGAAAAGGTTTGACAATAATACCGATGAACAAGGTGTTTTCGGAAAGATGTTGTTGAGAGGGCCTTCCGAAAATACAATATTCGGTATGTTTAGCGTAGTAGGGAAAGCTAGCGCTGAAAAATGATCGCACCCCAGTGCGAACTCAACGCACTTTACGGTACTACCAGGTACCCTGAACCGAAATATAAGGACCATTTATATTAAATGTTAGTATAAAAACGTTAGTTATATTCCGGGGTCAAGAGTGGTATACATCAAATACTACGTACGAGCGTTGACTCTTCCCTAGGTTTACCTCTATACCTACGTAGGGCCTTCTATTCTACTGTATTCGTATATAATATACGAGTGTTGAGTTTTCTCTAGATTTACCTCGTACTGTACGTGGGGCTTTCTATTTAACGGAAAGTCCAGGCGTGTCCGTGTTCGTCCGCGCAAGACCTCGTGAAAACGGTACGTACACCAGTGTGTTTTCCGCCAGTTGAGACGGTATCGTAGGAAATACAATCAGCGCTTCAAGGCGCAACAAACCAAACAGGGATTTATAGAAACCGTTTTTTGTCCCGGTAAATACCGTTTTTTGTCGGATGGATGTTCTTGTAATATACTACTACTGCTGCTGCAGCAGCTGCTGTGCGTATTGCCTGAATCGCACGCCGAGTAGTTCTGCCATCATGTCACCATGCTGGCCGAGGCTATAACAATAGCCCCTCGCTAAAGGAACTATATACGTCAACGAATCGACAACAATGATGTATCATATTGTTGGTTATACCTGTATTCGCATTAGTATTTCGTATATCATTTGCCTTCCGACAGTGTGCAGGGCCTTATTCATTCAGAATGAAAATGCTGACAAAATTCGTCGAATACCACCGATTCATTCTCCAGGCTCAAAGGGACTGGAGTTTCCCGTGGGCGGAAACGACTTTTTGTGTAGCATCAAAAATAGCATACTAAATCAGTGAAGCATCAAAAACAGCATCATAATAATTCGTACAAGCATCAAAATTCAAAATCAGTCAAAAGCAAAAAACGGGCCGACTCTGCAGGAAACCCCTCATTCGCTTGACTGTCACATCCCGATCTTCGGCAACAAACAGCATACCAGTACTCGTATATATATGATGTCCATTTTTTTTTCGCATGCTTCGACAGCCTACGTATCATCGGCCTCGCCCAAGTGTCGGAATGATGAGTAATGCGACAAACTCCGTACTCCCTTCAGGGGGTCTCGTGAGCTCTCAAGGACCGATTGGTATAATAGCGGCGTCTAGCCCAGCCCAGCCCACCAAACCAGTTTATAGAGTTTGTCACAAAGATGTCGATCATTATGTCGTATCATGTATAGGGCTGTGAGTTGTGAGAGTTATTAGGGCCATTATTATCGAGCAACTTTTCCCAAAATTTCCAATATTTATTTCCAAGAAAAACAGGAAACATGTATGTATGTATGTCCAAAGTTTGGAAATTCTTCAGAGGGCAAAATGTTTGGAAGGCTTCGCGTTCCAAAATATTTAGAACAAAAAATCGAAAAAAATGGAACTAAGAAAATTGCGCTAAAACAATATTGGAATTTTTGGAAATTCATGGCTCCGATAAGAATGACTGTGAGTTATTAGGGCCATTATTGTTATCGAGCAACTTTTTTTCCCAAAATTTCCAGGGGTACGCGCGGTAAAGGTCGGGACGGGAAAATGTGGTCGGGACGGGAACGGTACGGTACGGGAATGGGAAACCGTCAGATTTTTCGTTCCCGACCGCGATTTCCCGACCGGTACCATCGTCAGTTTCTGTTCCCGAGCTCTACCGTCCCGCGGTAATGGCCGTGTTCNTCATTTTTTTCCGGTGAGGTGTAGATAGAGCTCTTCCCGTAAAAAAACGCCTCAGAAAAAACGTGGTGACCCTCTGTCGCGCCCTCGTGAGTCAAAACAGGCTTGCAGCTTACATATCGTAGTAGACGCAATTGTCTGGGAACATCTAGCGGACCGCCCCTGAATAATATGGTTGTCATTTGTTCATCCAGAAGGGGGGGGGGGGTGTACAGGAAGAAAAGATGGTGTATTCCCAGCAGTAGCTATACTCTACTTGCAATTCACAGCACCTCTCTACTCTACTGTTGTAAGGCTTAGTTCGGGTAGGCGATCTGGTTAACCTTTTACCAGTATAGCCCAACGGACTAAGATCCTTAACAAATGGCGCGCGGCAGAACACGAGTTGCTGGCCGTGAGTTCGAATCTCACCTCCACCATGAAAACACTTTTTAAAGAAAAGTGAATTTCCTCATGTCATGAACCTGAAAAATACCTCTCTGGGTCCCCATAACATTGGAACCGCGAGGCCAATTGGCTTTGACACGACGACCCGTATATCCGGTCTGTCCTGAATATCCCGCCGGTCCAGGGGGGGAGAGTGTTATAAGGCTTAGTTCGGGTAGGCGATTGGTTAACCTTTTACCAGTTAGCCCAACGGACTAAGACCTTAACACTGCTACCCCGTATCGAAGAGAGTTGGCTAACCCGAGCCAGGGCGGAGTCCGTGAGCTCTAAGACTAATAGTTCAATTGGGTATATGTCATTTTAGTTAATGCTGGGTCTGCCCAGCCGCAGCCCCACCAAACCAGTTTATAGAGTTTGTCACAAAGATGTCGGATCATTATATGTATCGATCATATTAGGCGCTGTGAGTTGTCGGTATACTTAGGGCCATTCTTACGAGCAGCATTTTTTTTCCATAAATTCCGGTATTTTTTTCCAAAAAAACATGGAAAAACTAGGAAATCTTGTCCAAACTTCAATTTGGAAATTCTTCAGAGGGCAAAATGTTGGAAGGCTGTGCAGTCCCAATAATTTGGAAAAAAAATGGAGAAAAATGGAAATAAAAAATTGCGCGCAAAAAAATGGAAATTTTTGGAAATTTATGGCTCCGATAAGATATACGGATATAGGGCCATTCTTTATCGAGCATTTGTTTCCATAAATTCCAGTATTTTATCAAAATAAAGGGAAAAGCTTAGGAAATACTTGGAAATTTCAAATTTTGGAAATTTTCAACAGGGCAAAAATTTGTTTGGAAGGCTTCACGTCCAAAAGGAAAAAAAAAATGAAAGTGGAAGATTGAACGAAGGAAATCTGGKGTTTGTGGAGAGGTATTGAATCGTTGGCATGATTTAAAGAGGGGATCGGGAAAGTTCATCAAGTACGTATCATGGCGGTGCAGTTGGTTGAGCTGGAGAGACAGAGGTTGGAAGGTTGAGGCAGGAAGGAAGAAGACCATCTAGTACGGGGCTCTACTCGTGGTGTTCGACAGGTGCAGGGTGAAGTGTTAATATTTTATTTGTGCTAGTTAGTGTGGACAATCAGCTATACAAAACAGATTGGTACTTCGAAAAAGAATCATCATACTGGACAATCGTACAATAAATAGGGCAGCGGCCAAAAACAGGTACACCTGGTCCGTTCGGGGCCAAAAACAGGTACATACTAAAATCTAAGTTTAAAACGCACCCCACGAACCTGCCGCTTCCTTGCAATGCAAAGTAGAGTTTTTTCGTGCTCTTCGTGTTCGCCCGGTGGCTACGTATACGAGTAGCTGCTATTAATAGTACGAGGAACGAACGCCTGCTGTGTATTCTCCCTTCTCAACTTTTGTGACACCCCTGGTATTCCAAGTCAACCACAACCCGAAGGGGAGCCTTCTATCTCGTATTATTTCGGCGGAGGTATGAAGGCAGATATTATGTGTGTGTGTCGCTCGAGTGGCGTGTAGTGCGAGGTGCGAAGGGAGAAGGGGGTCTCCGCGTACGTCGGCATTTGTATAGGGGGCATAGGGTGGAACTATGAAGGGCCTCTGATTGGCTTAAAAACGACAAAAAAAAGGTGAAAGTCAAGCAGTAGTAGACAAAATCAGGTATACCTGGGTTTTGAAGAGGCAAAAACCGGTACAACGAGTTTTGGACCAATGGCAGCGCACGTGGAGTGCGTTTTTGACTTGATTTTAAGTACTGTACCTTGGATTTTGGCCGCAAAAGGACGAGGTATACCTTTTTTTGGCCCTTGCCCAAAATAATTGGAAAAATAAATAACAGCAAGCAATTCAAGGGCGCACAAAAAAAAAAGTTATCGACACCACACTCCCCCCCCCCCTATATTGGAGGGAAGAAACCGGACCGTTGTGATCCAGAAAACAATAAGTCAAGTTTTTTTATTAATTACCCCCCCCCCCCCCCCCCAGCGAAAAAAAATAGGGGGGGTCTCTAAAACCAAGCGAAAAAAATGGAACAAAAAACGAAAAAAAATGGTTTTCGCTCATTTCGTCCTGTGATCACAGTGATCCGGTTTGTTTTTCATTCTGACCTTCCTACGTACGGGTGAGAGGTCGTTTTCTCTTTTTGTCGCATACCCTTGACATACTCGCGTACGTATATAGCGTAAGATATGTACTGGTATAATATAGATATCCGTTTACTCGAAGTGCTGTTTACCGATTCAACGCGAGTCGACGAGGGAAGAAAGTGCTGAAATCTTAATCTTCTGGCGATACTCGTAGAAAGCAAGGCGCGTACCGTTGTGGGGAGGGAAGAAAATAAAGAGCCTACTTGGAGATCCCGGATCTGAGTTACGACTAAAGAGGGAGAGAGAAAAAGAAGGGCGAAGATAATAAATGGGCGGGGGGGGACTGCCGGGGTACTGCCTGTACAATACTTTTCAAATGTTTTTTTTACTCTCAGATTTTCCGTCTGGACTCAAATCTCAAATCTCAAACCGCTCAAGAAATCTAAAGCGCATGCATATCCTGAATATTTGACGCCAAGTCTTGACCTCTTATCGCCATTGCATTGCTTGGCCCTTGACCCTGACTATCCTGATTTCTTGATCCCGGAGAGCCCGATTCTTAAGACCCTCCTGATTGTCGCGATTCTTGAAAACGATTATTTCCACTTTTTTTTCTCACACAACAAATTGTGGAGCTCGGCGAGAACCGCGATTCTTGACGATCTTTTTTCTCACTTTTCTTGAACAACGAAATACGGAGCTAAGAAGGCTTATTTTTTCAAGGGTTCCTGTTTTTTTGCTTTCTGTTTGAATTCGATTCATTAGTTATACGATTTTTATCTTGCTGTTGTTCCTGATCTATTTTTTCACGAAAAAGAGGAGAATCAGGGGGAAAGTTCTTCGACAATAATAACGGCCCTAAAGCCCCAAGCACGTGGTGGGTATAGCTCGCCCAGCAGACCCGATCAATCTTCTCGTCGACGATGAAAAAAAGAAAGATAAGACGTCAAGCCCCACCTGAACTAGACGGTACGTGTTCAGACATCAATTCTCCGAGTAGTATTATTAGTGTCACATTGCGTTGATCGCGCGGCGATTAACACGCTTCTCCGACAACATCCCGCACCAAAACCTCTCGTATCAAAGAAAGGAATAAAATCAGTCTATTAATACTGCTGTACGAATCCGCTTATTCACAGTCATGGCTATGAATACGTATGTGCGTACCTGGATAATATGGTACACACCAACACACCAAGAAGGCAGAAATCACGCAAACCAAGAACGTACATACATCCATCCCAGGTACGCTTTTCGTGCTCTACTACGGTCCAACTTCGGTACGCATGCTTACCATTACCACAAAATAGTAACGTCCTAAACGAATCTACTGTAATGCAGTAGTTAATTACTACGCGTGTATCTCATGTTCGCGATTCTATCCACCACCGCCTGTAAGTGCTGTGCTTTAACAACAGCTATGAATCACTGTTGACAGTAGTCTACTGCCACCTACTGTGATGCAACAGTAGTCCAAGACCACCTACTGTGCCTCAACATTAGAAGTAGTACGTATGTCGAGTATTTGTTGCAAACATCCGCTATCCTAGGGTTTGTATGTGTCCCCCGTGGCTGCCAGCAAAGGGGCACAACGAACAGACAACAGCAACGAGCAGTACCCATTCTCCTCTCCACCCATCCGCTTTGCGTACGTAGGCACCCACCTCTTCTATTAATACCAAGCAAGCCTTAGAGCTGGCAGCAGCAAAAGCTATCACCCCCGCCCTCATTCTACAAGGATGATGCAGTTTGACTCGACTGCTGCTGCTGACCTGCTGCAATTTAATTTTGTTGCGCAAATCAGAGCGCAAGCAACCGAAGATCAGAAGAAGAATAAACACAACCCCGATTTTTCAACACCGGGACGGCCGGCGCGCGCAGCACTTGTTTTTTGGTTTGCGACTCATCCAGGAAGAAATTTCGCCCCCTTCCCTATCTATGGTAACAACAGCTGTTGTGAGCAGTCCATTCTCGCCCCCCCCTCCTCTACGATTGCACCAACATCAACTGGTCTGAGCCTGCGCATACGTGCCCTCTGCCATATTTCAGGGAACAGACAAAGAAGCTTTCGCTTCCTTCCCTCCTTCTTTCCTTTCAGGCACCAACCATGGGTGGTTGTGCCGTCCGCCCAATCAAATCTATCAAAAAAAAAAACGATTCGATCCCAACCCACCCCAACCAGGATACTTACATTTTTTTTGCTGAGCAATTACAAAACAAAAAAAACGACGAAAGTCGTACCTTACACTCTTTCTCGCGTGATGCTCTGCGCCGAGCAACGAAAAACGGTGAACTCTCGCCGTCATGCCCTGGCCCTTCCCGCCTCAATAAAACAACAAACCCCACCAAAACTCCTACCAAAACACCAGCAAAACTCTTACGAATACAAACCTTACTTCACTTTTTTATGCAGCTGCAAATAAAAGTGGTCAACAATAGCCGCCAGCTAGTGTCTCCGGTTCCCTATCGTATACGCCCGTCCTCGGGCACCCCCTCCCCCCCCCTCCCTCCTACCCCCCACGGGAAGGAAAAAGCGCCCCCGCAAGACCCACCGAAAATGAGATGCCGCCAAACCCCAACCCCTCCCCAAAAAAACGCCCCCAAACTCCAACACTCCCTCCCCCAAAAAATACGCAAAACCCTCCTCCCTCCCAAAAAAACGTCCCAAAAATTCAACGCACAGTCCACACCATACGGAAACTGCACCTGGTACAGGGGGAAACGAGAAAAAGCCCCGCCCCCCCCCCCCCCCCCCCCCGCCCTCCCGTCCAAAATGCCGAAACCACTCGGTGCCGATTTAAGAAAGTAACGGCCATGTTGATCACTGCTGGAATTGAAACCTGTTCGTTCTGCTCTCACAAACCAACAACGTAAGGAATTCTCCGACAGTCCAAACCAAACCCCCCACCCCCACCTCCCTCCCTGAAAACATGCATACGCAGGGCGTTCCACATTCTCGAGGAGTCCTGGTATCGTATCATCATGTTGCCCGCTATAATATCCCAGATCTTATGGACGAAATTCAAAAAGTTTCGACAAAATTCGAACTTGAGTTTTGCCTTTTATGCCGCCATACGTAAGATATTTATATTCTACTTACTCCCCGAAGCTCTACACGCGTCAGGCCCCGTTTTCCTCAAGGCTCTACCGTTATCAGACCCCGTCGAAGACATACGAGGAAGGAAATCTTTCACACCTCGAATAGATTATCGGTTCCCAGTTCATGATCTACTGTAGATATGTCAGGGGCAGATAAGATTCCTGATCTGTATGATCTGTATGATCTGTATGATCTAGCTCACGTTTCCGGGTGGGAGCCGTACGACCCGCATGATCTATACAACATGTTTCCTGGGTTACTACATCTGCAATCAAATGACCCTCACAAAACAACTCATACACGGCAGATTACGGTCAAGACGATCTACAGATAGATCGTTATCTGTCGGACGAGATAAAACATTCATCCTCCACCCACCCACCCACCCACCCACCCAAACCCCGTCCCAAAAAACATGCCTACATATCTTCAGTCGCTACGAACACCCACTCTCAATGGCCGTAAGCCGCCTGCCTGGTTTCTGGATCTGGCGTGGGGAGCTACATTTAAGTGCAAGCATACGTACGTACACCCGTTCAGATAGAAGCGCGGAGTCTTCTAAATCCACCCACCCCGGGGATCAAAATCGGGAAGAAAAAAAAAAAGAGCGAACGCCTACGTACTTATGTTCACTCTTTTATGAACACCAACCAATTGTCCAATTCGCCGGTGTGGTTCCTTGATTTGCGCGGGGCGCTAACATCGAAGAAAAGTACATTTACGTACATGGTCGCGTGGAATTTTCCGAACCCACACGCGCTCACCCACCCAAGACCCACCCACCCACCGATCAACTCCACCCACCCAACCGCGATGGGAACCAAAATCGAGAAGAAAGAAAAATGAAAAAGAGAATGAAAGCTATAATAGAACGAAAAAAGGGGGGAGTGAAAAAAGAGGAATGCAACAAAAAAAAACGAAAAAAGGGCATGAAAAAAAAGGAGAAAACAAAACGGAATGCAAAAAAAAAAAGGAAATTAAAACAGAACGACAAAAGATAACAGAAAAAGAAACTAATCGAAAAAACAAAGTAATCGAAAAAAAAAAACGAATCGAAACTAAAGATAGCATCAGTCTTTGTGGCCTGTCCGTGGTGTTTCCGTGGGTGGGTTAGTGGGTCTTTGCGCGGAACGCCCGTCGCGCTCCGGCCCGACAAGCAAAAGGGGTTGCTGGGGTTTCCCACACCGAGCGCATGCATGAATGCGGCAAAACACCTCTTCTGTACAGGAACAGGCAAACCAGCAAACGCCGAAAAAGTGAAGTGGTCACCACACGCGTTCGTCTACGACCATGCCTGGCAGCACCTAAAAACGCGTTCATCTACAGCATGCCACCCAGTACGTGCATCTACCAGCATGCCAGTCAAGCCCATCAGCCCCCACAACAGCGTCCGATCTGCTGCTACTTTTGCAACATGGATACCATGTTTGATGAACGCCCGACATAGCCTTTTGCCCTGCCCTGACCTCTCTTGAAGCAGCCGCACGAATGATCGATGCGGCCAAAACTCCAAAAGAACCAACAAATCCCAAAAAAAATGCCCAACAAAAAATTGCCAACAACAAACAAAAGTCCGAAGAAGGTTGTTGTTTCCCTCCCGGAGGAGGAACGCATCCGAGACGCGAAAGGGCTCAAGCTCAGTCAGTCAGGGCCGACTGCAGCAGCGAAAAAAGATGACGTACCGACGTACCGACGGCCTGACCGGCCGTCCGACAAACCGAATCACGCAAAAGTAAAATTGGAAACGGAAATCCGGAGGACACAAGACACGATCGAACGAAACCCTGAATGAACGAAAAGACGAGCGAACGCGAGAACACAGTCGAACGAAAAAAACGATCCGATCTAAAACACGATCGAACGAAAAGACGAATGGACGAAAAGACGAACGAAACGAAAAGCACGATCGAACGAAAAGACGAATAGACGAAAAGACGAACGAACGAGAAAACGATCGAATCGAAAAGACGATTGAACGAAACCACGAACACACGAAACACTATCGAACGAAATCACGAAATCACGAATGAACGAAAAGAACGAACGAACGGAAAGACGATCGAACGAAGTCACGATTGAACGAAAACACGACGACCGAACGGAATCCCGAGATAGAGGGAAAACACGAACAATCGAAGTCACGACTGGACGAAAACACGAACGAATTGAAAATACGAACGAATCGAAAACACGATCGAACCAAAAACACGGACGCCTCACACATTTTTTGCAAGAAAAAAGCGGCCCCCTCTGCTAACTTACGAGTATACCGCCTCTCCCCGGCAGGAAAACCAGCGACCATTCCGCGAATCCGCAATACTTTACTCCGCAATCTGCAGTAACAGACCTCAAATTGTAAAAGCCAAGTCGAAAATCTCAAACGCGAGACGCCGAGTCCTCCATCGCCTGAACAACAATTATGCCCATCCATCCATCCATCAATCCGCCAGTCCATCCATGAATCCATTCGCCAGTCGATCCATGCGCTCTTCGCCATCTTCCTCAGCCCTCCCTTTCTTTCTTCCCTCCTTCCTTCCTTCCTTCCTTCTTCCCTCCCTCCCTTCGTTTCTTCCTTCCGTCCATTGCCAGTTTCCTTAGCCCTCCCTTTCTTTCTCCCCTCCTTCCTTCCTTCCTTCCTTCCTCCCTCTCTTCGTTTCTTCTTCCCGTCCATTGCCAATTTCCTTAGCCCTCCCTTTCTTTCTCCCCTCCTGAATTCCTTCCTTCCTCCTTTCTTCCTCCCTCCCTTCGTTTCTACCTCCCGTCCATTCCCGGCATAGCTCAGCTCAGAACAGCACAGCTCGGCACGGCACCGGGAAGCGAAGGGGAAGGGAGCGAGGAGAGGAGCATGGAGCGGACGGAGCATCACGACAAGGACAAGAAGCGCGCCGGGCTTTGGGCTGGCCGGAAGGACTGCCTTGCGATGTCCATGCGCATGCACTCGAACACGTAGCGGGCGTAGCGGGACTTCTCGTGTACCGATACCTGCCGGCGGAAAGAGAGGAACGGTGGGAGGGTAGGTGGGTCGGTGGAGGGCGGGAATTTTCCCAGTAAAATACCTGCTGCTGCTTTACTTCTAGCGCCGCCGCTATGCATGATACCTTCTCAAGATTGATATTTGACTACAATGTATAACTGTCATCAACTTGGGTGCTTACGCAAAAACACACACACAGGGATCAAAGAAACAGCAGCAACGCGGAGCAGGGTAAATCAAAGCAAGCTACTGTAAGTCAAACCAGGGCAAAGGACGAAGAAAAGCAAAAGCAACAGAAAAAACAGCCACCCACCCCCAACACCCCTTTTTTCTTCTTTTTTTCTGATTCTGCTTCTGGCTCTGCTTTTGTATACGCACGCACGCACGCACGCACGTACCTCGGTGATCTTTCCGTCGGTAATCTCGGCCACTTGCTTGGCCAGCTCCATCACGATCTGGTGGTTACGCGCGGTGAACACCAACATCACGCCCATCTTCTTCTGGAGGTCGAACAGGGAGAACTCCACCCCGTATCTCACCCTTACAGGAACAAAGAGAAAAAAAACGAAACCAAAGTCGACAAAACACAGCAAAGCGTGAAAATCCTTCTGGAGGTCGAACAGTGAGAAGTTAATCCCGTATATCTCAAGTCAAGTCGGCACAACACGGCAAAGCATGGGAGAACATAAAAATATGCCGTCCCCCTTATTTGGCACCGAGCTTGCCCCGAAAACAACCAGCCCTCCTCCCACCCTGCCCCGAAAACAAATCACCCTTCTGCTTCATGAAATAATGTACAGCCAAAGCGCGTCCTCGGATATATAGCGCACCTCCAACAAGCGGAGGGACACGCGCTGCAAAGGGCACCCTCCAAGCGGGGAGAGAGTGGTCTTTCGATGAGGGCTGGCGGCCCCCCTTAAGACATCGTAACCCCCCCCCCCCCCGCACGCCCGAAAATCTCCCGTCACGAGCGGAAACCCAGTTGACTATATAGCCCTCTCCCACTCTCTTTTACCGAAAAACCAATCAGCTCTTTCCCACCCTCCCCAAAAACCAAAGCAGCCCTCTCTCACCCTGTGTATACCTAAAAACACAACCAGCCCCCTCCCACCCGACCCAAAACACAATCAGTCCTCTCCCACCGCACCCAAAAGCCAACCAGTCGTCTCCCACTCTGCCAAAAAACAAAACACAGCCCTCTCCCACCTTACCCTATAAACAAAACTCAGCCCTCTCCTACGTACCAAAAAGACAATCGGCCGTCTCCTATCTTAACCCCCCCCCAAAAAAATCAGCCTTTTTGCCATCTTCAGCAAAACAAAAATCAGGCCTCTCCCATCCTCCCCAAAACAAAAAAAGCAGGCCTCCTCCACCCTTTGTTCCCCAACACACAATCAGTCCTCTCCCACCCTAACTCTGAAAAAAAAAATCGGCCCCCTTTGCCACCCCCTCGCATCACATATATCATACCTCTGATCGCTCTTGTCGAAGAATCCATCCAGCAGCAGCACCGGGGGTGTGGGCGAAGAGCTGGCCTTAGCCATCGCCATCGCCAGCGCAAACCGATACACTTCTCCTCCGCTCAACTCCCTGTGCGGCGTTTCGGATGGGCGGGGGCGAGGAGGGAGATTACGGCTTGCGGCGGCGGCGGGGGGGGTGGGGGCGAGGTGTGGGGGGGTGTGGGGGGGTGGGGATGATTTTGGGCTCGCTCGTGGCAAAAACAACAACAACAACAACAACGGGCAGACACAAACAAAAACAGGACGGAAGAAACAGAACGACCCCCAAACAACAACAAAACACGGCTGGCGACGACGGATTTTCTCTGTTCTTCAGAGACCAGAATAAAGAGCAGACGCATGTATGAATATACCGACAGAAACAAGAGAACGATCGTCAGTAACAAACCTATACCGACATAAATAAGAGACCGACCGGCAGGAACAAGAACAGACCGACGAATTGGCAGAACGACAAAAAAAAAAAAAAAAAGAGACCGACGAACCTGTCCTTGGTTCTGCTGCAGCCATGCAGGTCGAGCGCCCCCATAATTGTGTTGGTCGTCATTTCCACATTGCGCCTGCGCGAGCTTTGCCTTTTTTGAGGCAAATAACGAAAAAAAAAATCAGCGTCGCCAAGCCGAAGTTGGGGTGGGGGTGGGATTGGGTGGGTAGGGTGGAGGGTGAGGTAGGGTGGGGTTCAAATCGATGCGTAAAACTGAGTACCTAAACACCAATTTCGGTCAAAACGGCACATCTGACGCGCGTTTTGTCTTTTTCACATGTAAGCCGTTCTTTCTATTTTACGAACATGGTCTATAAAGACATTGAGTACAACCAGGACCCGTATAATACGAGTATCATATATTATACTAATTCGTTGTCGTAGTAACACTCCAAGATAGATCTCATCGCACGAACTACGTACGGAACAGAGAAAAAATCACCGGTACCAAACATTCGAGGTCCTCAAGTTGTACACCAATGATACATACGTACACCACTTGCGAATATGAGTTTAGACGAAATTCTCGATCTCGTAGCTGTTGTTTTCAATTTCTACAAATATATACGACTTCATGTTCATTTCTACGCAGCATCATGATCAGAAAAACAAAAACAAAACCACCCAAGAGTATCCCTTCACTTTCTCACTCTATTTTGCCAGGAAGAGAGGCAGCGACCTGCTCACTGATGAGCTGTCGAACGCTCTTGCCGGTGGTGCCAGTCAAGTCTCGCCCGACGTACACAGCTTTTCGGAGGCCAGTGACCTTAATCAGAACGAACGAAGCAACAACAACAACAACAACAACAACAAGATTAGCGACAACAGCAATACCATGAACGCCAACAACAGCAACAACAAAGTCATAAGGACATCAACAATAGCAACAGCATTATCAGTAGCGACAACAGAATCATCAACAAAGCAGAATGTGACGACAGTAGTAACAGCGAAATCGACAACACAGAAACACTAACAACGATACCTCAGCATCAACAGCGACAGCAACAATAACAGCTACAACAACAAACAGCAGCATTGATGATACGCAGCGACAGCAATAACAGCAATAACAGCAGCAGTAACAACCACAGCAGCAAACTGCGATGACCACATGCAGCAACAACAGGATGGATGACAACACGCCTAGAGCGAGCGAACTTTACCTATACGTACTGACACGACAAGACAACGTACGCTTGGCCCAACCAAAATAACAACGGTATCGACAAGGCAACAACGCCGTCCGCTACATAAAAAAATATCATGACGCAATGTCCACCAGGGGACAAATCATGTCCCTCCCCTTCCTCCCCTCGGAGGCGTTCATAAAACAACCCCCTCAAGCAGCCCCGAGTCTCTTGTGCTCTAAAGGAAGCACGCACGCCTCCACCTTCTACAACACCCTTTTACTCATACTGCTATAGGCTATAGACTAACACCAGACACTGCAAAAACAAAACCCGGGGAACATATTACGGGGGACCATAGTAAACAAGGCCTACCGTACACATACAAACCTGTATATTTACCGATTTTTACTAACAAGAGTTGATCCTATTTACTAGTGTTTACTATGGTCTCCCGTAATAACAATCAGGAGCAAATATGGTGTGTACACATTAGGGGGGATGTATGATTTTTGCTTTCATCGTGGGTTCTCATTATATATTACGATTACTATGGCCCCTCTCGTAAGCGTTACTGCTGTTACAAGGTTTGACTCCAAAGCGTCGGCGCAGTACTACAAAGATAGAGGGGTTAGCCTATTAATAGAAGCGCCTCACCGTGATGTCACCGGCTGTTGGCGTTTCCAACCCTGCGAGGCATTTCATAAACGATGTCTTGCCAGCCCCCGTTTCCCCGACCTGCGGCACAGCGACAGCAGTACCGGCAACATTAGATCAGCACCAGAAAAACCGTTCCCGTATGCGAATGGTAGGATGAAAATTAGTGTAATTCCCGGGTTTGTACCAGGCATTATTTATCGAGGCGTTCTGTTTTTAACACTATTCTGTAAGTACCAGGTAGCAATTCATTTGTTTTGACTCATTTGCTTTGACGTGTCGTGGTGTCGGTTTTGGCTTGTTTTCTTTGATGTGTCGCTCGCCCTGTGTCGTGGACCGGCTACATAGACGTACGGAAAACCGTTCCACGCTTGCATTTTTGTTGGACGGGGGAAGGAGGGAGCGGAGGCGTTATGTTGTGTCTTGCCAGCGCCAGCCGGGTCTATAGATAAACATGAAATGCTTTTGCGCGGGGGGGGGGTCAGCCTCTCATCCTACCCCTAACCCCTCGTACTGCCTGTAATTTTGTATTAATAGTGTCACATCATAAAGCGTCACAGCCTTAGCCTTTCCTTCGCCTTACCAAGGCAACGGAGCCCGGGCCGTGTATGTCAGCGGTGATGTCATCCAGGGCCTTCACGTGCTCGTCCTTGAAGAAAATGTGGGGCGTGTCGTACGTCTACCGCCGGGATAGGGGGGAGAGGGTGCGAGCAGAACGAAGAGAGGGAGGGAGGGAGGGAGGGAGGGAGGGAGGAAGGGAAGGAGGAGAGGGAGAGAGAGAGGGAGGGGAGGGGATCCATAAATACATGGCGACATCGGGTGATCCCGGATAGCAACGCAGAAGAACGAAAACGATGCCCAGTACCCACTCGCGCAGAATGCTACTAACACGCGTGTTCATCCTTGCCGGCTCCTGGAGCGGGCGGGTTTGGCTGATTTGGCGTCGCGCGTGCCAGAGGGTAGACACGTTCATTAGATACACGTACGATTAATACAATACTCATAGAACGGGTAAAAGGTGCCTGACGAAGGAAATTGCTTGAGGATTGTTCCGTATCCGGTTTCCGTCTGCCCCCCAAAAAAAACGAGAATATTTCAGAACAGCACCCGCTTTTCGACTCCTGGTGCACTGACATGATATACCAGGTACCTGGTATGTATGTACCAGGTACGTTCCGACTGACTACCTGTGCTGCTCCAGGCAACAGCCGCGCAGAAACGACGGGACGGAACAACTCCTCGGCGTTACGTGCAGTTTTTTTTAAGTACAGCTACAAATTCGTAGCGCATACCGCAACTTCAAGTGGTGCTTGTCTTATTCTTGTCGGAATGAGAGTACTTCGCAACAGCAACGGGTAGAGGCGAGATATCATATCAGATGCACATAAATGCTACTTGGTACGTACGTACACGCTCGCGCCAGGCTTGAGTGTAGAGCAGAGCGTGAGTTTGTGTTCCATTTTGAAGACAACAACAACAACAACAACAACAACAACAACAACAACAACAACAACAATTCAGCGCGGCTTGCTTGTTCCGTGCTGTTTTGTTCATGTGGGGCTGGGTACATCGTACACATTCAGCACACACACCGGATCTAATAGGATTGCATTTTATATAACACCCTTTACTCGTACTGCTGTACGACTATAGTTGCGTGCTGTTGAACTTGGATTCAGTTGATTGCTGCACTCAGGTACTGCCTGCTGCTGGAGCCTATGCTCTGCTACGCTTATGCTCTGCTACGCTACGTACGTACGGTATCAGGATCTAGCAGGTACGAAGCAACGTGGTGGTACTATTAATAGTGGCATAGTACTGAGAGCGGCGGAAAGACCTACACTAATAGCTAGTAATTATTGACATAATGCTGACGTGATGCTCCTTCCTCCTTCCTGGGTATAAAAACTGCATACGTCGCGAAATCACCTTTGAGAGACCAGTGGCCTTGATCACCGCCTTGGGAGCAAACACCGCCTGCCTGGCAAGGACGGAACAGCAAGAGCACGGGGAAGTGTGGGGAGAGGGCAACCTCGGTCAAACAGAGCTGCGATCGTGCTATATGTACCTCATGCTACCTAGAGCTCGCCCTCGCCCCTCTGTCTCTCGAACGAGGGTAATGGGAGGTGCGGCGTGGCACATGGGGTCATGTCATAATGGACCAAAACGAGAGGTGTCCTGCTGCTGTCGTACCTCTTGTTGCCCTCGACTCGGACTGCCGCAGCTGCCGCCTTCTTCCTGCCCGCCGCCACGTCCGGGAATATGGGAACTGTTCCACGGTAGGCCCCCGCCAGCGGAGCAGCAGCACCGAAGATCGCCAACAACAACTGGAGACGACGGTGGCACTGCTGCTGGCGCCTGCTGCTGCTGTTCATGGTTGAACTTGCTTCTTTGCCGCCTCTAGTTTGGGTTGCCTTCTTATTTATCGACGCTTAACTCTCGATCCTAGAATCTAGACCCTTCACAACCTCCTGAATTAACCTTATCGAACGAGGCCGTTGCACGGTGAAGATTAGGCTGTGTGCGGTGGTCTCTCGTGGGACAGGGCAGCGGGGAGGGACGTGGCAGGTGATTGAATATTCAAGTTTTGGTCTGAAAAAAAATGAAAACGAGCAGCTGTGTGAATCTCAGAAGGATCTCCCGCAATATGATTGGCTTAAAGTTTCACCGACTGCAACTACATGTAAATCCTTCTTAGAATTAGTGGAACTCCCAAAATCCCAATTTGCAGCAATTTCAGACATCGGCTTCTCGACGTCGTCGACCTCTAGCCTGCGGTAGAGCTGTTAGCACTGCACTTCCGTTCGATTTAGTTCCTTTCTTGACGATGTCGAGGCCCGGCCAGCCGCAGGGTCAGCAAACCGCGATCGTTGTCGGCAGCGCCGATCGATTCGGGGCGCTGGTGGTTTCCACCGGGAAAGAGTTCGTGAAGAAGCACCCTGTGATCAGCTTGTCGTGGATTGTTGGGCTTCTTGTGTCCACGCTCGCTTCTGGGTATACTCCGGCGCCCGAGGCAGTGATGAACTATGAGGTGAGGCCGTGGTGTATGTAAAATTCTTGTCGCGAGCGATCGGTTGAAGCGGATGGACTGGTAGCTGCCGTGGGATCTCCTAGCATCGAGTCTAGATGTTTGGAAGCAACAAGCAGCAGTGCTGTGGAAATGCTACGTACACCCTCCCCTACCTTGAGGCCCTGGGACGAGTTCGTAGCTGTAGCAGCAGTAGCAGTAGGACAGAGGGGTGCCGAACATTACAGCTTACAGCATTACAGCAGAACACTACAAGTAGAAGCAGCAGCCTGGTATCGTGAATCAAAACGTAACGGAGAGAAAGGGATTGCATGTCCGCCGCTTTCGCTCGATCCACCCAAACCCACTTCTCAACTTTTCTTTAAAATTTCCTCCGCGGCTCGACGAGCGCCATGGGCGAAGAACGATCGATATCGAGATCCCGATTCCCGATACCCCTGCCCCCTGCCCCTAAACATTGTCGAGAGGCCCTAATTGCAACGCCACCTTGCAAATAAACTTGTGCAGCACCCCTGTCTGATTGGTCGAGGCAGGGCTTTCGGCTGAGATTGTTGTTTTTGGAACAACGCCACCTATCCGCCCCTGCCGACCTCGAGCGCCCCTAATCGTTACGTACGTACAGGGTTAGGGTGGAGTGGGTTGTCTGGGCCGACTTGCAAAATAGAAATGAACCAAACGGTGTTGCAAGTTGCCAGGTGTTGCACGAGTTTATTTGCTAGGTGTTGCAATTAGGGGCATCCGGCACCGTCTCATGATATACCTGGTACTGCAGTATATGCAACTGAGTCCACAACTGCTCCACTCCACATTGAAACTGGTATGGTATCAACACGTCGGTTCTTGTCACTCGTAAAAGGGTAAATAATACCTGGTAGAAATAAAGAAATAAAGGGTACTTGGGGCTGGTTGTGTGCAGCGTTTTGTGTTTTCACTGGGTTTCACTTGCACGCGCCATTGCCGTCGCGTTTACTATCCAATTATCTTTTGTGTATTGACTGTGTGCCACTCTGTCACTGAATATTAGGAACGTTTGTACAATGCAATGGGCTCGAAACATCGGGAAACGGTCGTGGGGCGAAAATACAGTACGAAAGACCATTACGTACGTATAATACGTATATACGAAGCAAGCAGTATCATAGGTTTTCAATTGGAGAGCATCGCAACGGGGGGTGCAATCCAGTGTGTACCATACCGGTGTGGTGATCGGTTTTGGCACCCTTCAACAGCAAGTGAGGATAGTTTTTGCATCAAGCACTGGCCTCTCTCCTGCAGTGCTTCACTTCAAACCCAATCCAAGAATTATGTCGCTTGACGGCATTCTTGCCCCTTCAAGGACACCCGTCAAGGACAGCCGTCAAATACAGCCGTCAAGGGAAGTTCCCGTACTAAAAACGGTATTATATTAAGTCTAAGAGGTTTTGACGGGTCAAAAATACGATTGACCGTCAACCAACCTCATAATGTTTGCAACCCGTGTGGGTCTGTCTGGCCTGATCCTCTCGGCTTGGAGAGATACCCCGATCAAGAAGCGATAGAACTCGGATGGATTCTGTATTCTGTAACGATCGTGAGCTCAGCGCGTGTAACAACACGGTGGTATTTCTGTAGACCTTTCGTATTCGTATACGTACTGCACCTGCTTTAGAGTGCTCGCAAGGCAAGACGCATACCGCGTACACAAGATACCGGCGGCAAGATGTGATACCTCTACTATCTACAAGCTCCTCTGTTGGATCTGTACTATTAATAGTTGATACACATCCTGCACAACATCCCGTGACGGTACCGTAGTTTAGGATCCAGGTGGTCTACAGATGGTCTACAGATGCTCTACAGATGAGCTATAGATGATCTGCAGAAGATCTATAGATTATCACAGATGGTCTATAGACGATCTACAGGTGATCTATAGATTATATAGATCATGATCTGTGCGACGGGTGAACCCTTATCTATGTTTTTTTTTGTCGTCGTCGTCGTCGTTTTGTCGTTTTGTCGTTTTTTCCCCCCGATGTACAGACCAAGATGGCCAGCCTCAACGACGAGGGGCTCGCGGAGGCTCACGGCGAAATGATGTACTGGGACAACATATATAGAAGGTCAGGCGGGGTTCGAGCAGATACTACTTGTAGCAGTGGGTACCCCGACTTGAAAAGAGGGCACGCTAAGAGATCAGTGCAGTTAAGAGACGCCAAGTCGGCTGGACCCGCCTACGTACACCAAAGCTATCTATTTCCCGCTGTGCGTAAGAAAGAACGCTACTGCTGTGTGTAGTTTTGAGAGGTGCTTCCGGCCTGTACCACAACTCTCTCGAGTCGGAGTACTCACTGTATAGTATACCTTTGCCTACTCGGCTCCACCAGACGTGCCGTTTTTGTATATGGCTTCCCATGCACTGTCTTGATTGTGTATCATAGCATAGTATGCCGCTGTCTTTTCTTGGCATCAACCGGTGTGCTTTTGTTCGTCTTGCCGCGTTCCTATCTTGAAGAAACGGGTTTCCAACCTCAACAGGCGTAGGGGGGTAGGGGTAGGGTAGGGTAGGGTAGGGTAGGGCAGGGCAGGGGAGGGGAGGGTAAGGAAGGGTACCGTGCAGCAGTAGTAGTGTAAGGTAGGGCAGGGTCGGCTAGGGTAAGCTTCATTCTGCGGTACGATTTACAATCGCAAGCTAAGCACTGCTTCCGAACAGACGACATCTCGTTCTGCTCTGTAACGAGATCCACCCCACAAAAGGATGAAGCCCGCCAGCAGCAACACCCCCCCGCCCCCGGAATTAGACCGAGTTTCGCCTCCTGTAGCATAACGTTTGGCAGCGTCAACTCCAGGTCTGATCAGCCCTTCGCCGCTTTTTTCACGCAACCCTATGAACACGCGGCGAAAATTTCAGATCAAAGGGGATGTTCTGGACCTGTGATGATCGGTGCCAGGTGAACAAGAGGGAGTTTCAAGAGAGACAGAAGGTCTACAACGTCATCAACCGCGATTACCTCAAGGGAGTTGCACAGGTTCGTCAAAGGCTTTTTTGGTGTACTGCCCCCTCCCCCCCCCCCTCCTCCACCACCATCAAAACATAAATGCGGGGATGTTGCTTTTCAGAGCGATGCCGATAGATGTGCGGGACGAGGTTTTAAGGACGGCAACTTTAAACCCGCGGATGGCACCTTGGGGTGTTTCGGGGGCATTCTGGATCTGCCTCGACTTTTTTTTAGTCCCTCGAGGCAAAACAGTTACGATACGAGCGAAAACAATAGGGATCCCTTTCGAGATTGGACATTGCCGAAATCGACTTTCAAGGCCGAGGTTATACGAGCGCCGACTGAGAATTCTCCCAAGCCAACCCAAAGCACGCAAGTTTCATGACGACAGTTACACATGCCCTATATACATGGTTTTGTAGTGATAATGCATACCTACAGTAGTAGGAGGACCGTTTCAGGGGGTGGAATGGGGTCCGAAAAATCGAATTTGTTGAGGTCAAAATGGTATTTTAATGTCGGGAGGGTAGAGGAGGGTTCGCGAGGATTGAGGCGTTTTTGGCGGAGTGAGGAACGCCCAGCTGTAGTCCCATTCGCGCGCTTGGACCTACGACGGTGGAAGACAGCAGCAGCAGTAGCGCCAGCGCTAGCAGTAGCAGTAGCAGCAGCAGCAGCAGCAACTTATTGCAGCCCTACATACAGATGTTTCCCCTTCCCCGCTTCCCGTTGAATTGCTGTATTCTGGAGGTTGTCGACGTCGAGGTAGATAATGAAACCACCACGAGGCTCTAGAGACCGTAGTGAATCACCCGAAGCTTGTGGTCCTTGTGATGGAGTCTGCCTTACGCCCAATCCAACGCGTGCAAAGCTAACCTTACCTTCGTCAGCAGCAGCAACCCCCCCCCCCCCCCCCCCCGCCACCCCCCTCCCTCCCGAATTGGACCGAGTTTCACCCCCCTGCAGCGCAACGTTTGGCGGCGTCAACTCTAGGCCTAATTAGCGTTCCGCCGCGTTTTCCACGTGACCCCCCCAAAAAAATACGGAGAAACTTCCACTCCACCAACATGCGGCGAAACCTGCACCGCCTCAAAAATGCGGCGAAACCTGCACCTCACAATAATGCGGCGCAACCTGCACCTCACAAGAATGCGGGGAAACCTGAACCTCACAATAATGCGGCGAAACCTGAACCTCACAATAATGCGGCGAAACCTGCACTTCACAATAATGCGGCGAAACCTGCACCTCACAATAATGCGGCGAAACTTGAACCCCTTCAAAAATGCGGCGAAATGTGCTCTCCTCAAAAATGCGGCGAATTTTTGCACCCCACACCCCACGCACACCCTCAGGCTAAATCGGAGCTAGGGCTCTTCTCGGAGGATGGGGTGGAGGAAACTCGCGACCTTTTCTGGAGAAAGGTGTGTCTGACGATTTTGCTTAATTTTGTTTTTTGTCCGATTTACCCACTGGTGTGTGTGTGTTTGTTTGTGGATCGTTCCAGCAATGATATCTGCTGACTAGGTATATAGCTCGATGGTCTATCCTTTATAAACGAACATAGCGTTGATGGGGGCCTGGCCGGGATCGGTTCAGAGACGGGAGCTCGGGACGTAAAAACTTCCAAGGGTACGTGTATATTGTCGTCGTTGCAGATATTACACTTGGTGTAGAGAAGTGATAAGCGAACACGAACATGATCGTCGAATGCTCTACTGAGAAACATGCCTCTTACGTACCTATGTGGAACTCCCTCATACCGGTGTACAAGAGTGTCTCTGCGCCGAGTACGTGAGAACTCTGAACGTTTTTTGCGCCATTTACTTTGTCCTCTCTTCCTCCTCCTCCTCCTCCTCCTCCTCCCCCTCCTCCTCAGCGTGGTACACTGTTGTATACGGCGTCACGTACGCGCACTGCTACTGATGTTGATCTGCGGTAGTCATGCATGAATGTTGTATTGTGCTGTATGATTGTGTTTTGTTTTTCGTTGTATTGTTGTTTTGTTGTCTGAGTGGCCTCGGTTTTTTTGCCGCGCCATCTCTTGTCGCCCGCCCCAATTTGAACCGACCAACCTAATCAACAGACCATCTAACGGACCAACAGGACCGACCATTCGATAGATCAACCAATCATCTGGCCGATCAACCATTGAATCAGTCGGAGAGGGGGAAAAGAAAAACAATACCTCATAGTGCCACTTATTATTCAACAAATCATCCAACCAACAAGCCATCAATAACGAATAACAATCAATAAATAACCATTCAGCTGACCAACCCGCCAGCGAACGAACCAACAAATACTTCAACAACCAAGCAATGGACACACAAATCAACCAAGATCGGTGTGGTGACAGTGGCAGCGGTATGTACGCTGTGTGCGGCGTCTCGCGTGCCCAAGCGCCCGTGAGCAGCAACATTCAACATTGGACCCTCCGCGCGTGCGAGTGCTTCACTTGATATATACTCCTTCGAAGCTTTGCTACAAGTAGCACTGCTGTACCAGGTATGCTTCTTTGGTGACCAACGATCGTTCGTGCTCTTCCTCCCCGCCCTCTTCCCCCCCCCCTTCTCATCCTCCTCCCCACCCCCCCCCCATGCCTCTTCCCCTCCTCCACCCGTCACCCCCTCCGCCATCCTTGTTTCCACCTCCTTACCCGCCCGCCAAAACCCCCTCCTCGGTCCTCCTCGCTCTTCACCCTCCTTCACCCTCCCACACTCCAGCCCCGTCTTCCCCGCCCCACGACCCTACCGCCGGCACGCCCCCAGAGGCGGTGCACCTTGATGACCGGAATCTCACGGCCCCAGAACCCCATCCCTACCTCCCCCCCTCACACTGCTCCGCTCTGCCCCGAGGCCAGTGTAAGGCGGCAAGCAGTTCGCGAAGCGAGCGCACGCAATCGTGGGACGCTCTGTCGTGGCGCTGGGCACGAGCTTCGCGGACGAGGGCATCCGGCCCGACTATCGCCAAAGGTTGGCCTTCCGGTTCGTGGGTGATATCCTCACGCAAATGGGGACTTCTCATCGGCCGCCTCCGCTCCGCGCGCTCTTCTCCCTTCTCCATATTGGGTACCAGGCTGGGTTATTGGGGACAGGTGACTTGGTAAGCGGGGAGTGCCAGGCGGAAACGGGGATACCAGGGGGAACCGGGGAATAGGCCAGGGGACGGGCGGGGGGATCAGGCGGGACCGGCCAGCCCCGCAGCGCGCGGCGGGGATACGGCCAAACAGTTCGGCCGCCGCCCAGGGGGCCGGGATAAACAGGAGGACGGGGATGACAGGGTTTTGAGGCTGTGAACTTGGTACGGATACCAGGGGGAACGCGAGATACCAGGCGAGAAACAAAGAGGATACCAGGGGGACGCGGGGGATACCAGGAGGCCGGGGATACCAGGGGGCGGCGGATACAGGGGGCGGGGAATACAGGAGGCCGCACAGATACCTGCCGGGACAACGTAAAACGCCGACCGGCCCGTCTTCGTCCCGAGATTGTAGGGCGCGAGGGTCTACGGTCATACGATTAACGGACGCCCTGATGACATGAGTATATTTCTCTCGCCTCTCTCTGGCTTCACGCCTCGACAAGGGACCGTGTCAATGGTCCAATGATAAGTGCAATCAATCAGATTTAATGCCCCCACGGAGTCGGCACCCCCCTCCACCCCCCCTGATCTCCATCCCTCGGCCTCACCCGCGCCGCACTGCATGACATGAGTAACCACCCCCGCCCACCCTCTGCCTGTCCTCGCTCAGAACCGGGTATCGTGCCAATGTCCAAATGACTAAGGCCAGACGAATACGGGGGCTCAGTTCGAGAAGCGGATTGTGTCAATGAGTTAAATTACTAAGGCAAGCAACAAATGAGCAGCGCCCTCTCAACCACCGCCGCTCCGCCCCCCCCCCCCCTGCCCACCGTCTCTTTCCTCGTGGTCAGTTCGAGAAGCGGATTGTGTCAATGAGTTAAATTACTAAGGCAAGCAACAAATGAGCAGCGCCCTCTCAACCACCGCCGCTCCGCCCCCCCCCCCCCTGCCCACCGTCTCTTTCCTCGTGGTCTTCGCACGCGAGAGATCAACTCTTGGTCTTGCACACCTACGCACCGCACCCGCTTCGTCGACAGTTGTGGCGTTTTTCGGCCATGGCTCTCCTCGAGCGTGTCCTTTGCTGCCGGTAACGTGGCTGGCCTGGGATGGCCGGCGGTGGGCCAGTAACAGGGGTCTTACCCGTGGCGATAGAAGGCGGAGACAGCGCAGGTCAGGGGGGGGTGTACTTACATTTTTCCAATGCACTGGCCGTTAGTCGTACGCACCGCGCGGGGGGGGGGGCACATTTTTTTTATTTTTTTTTCCGACGGCGCGCTCGCGCAAGTCTGTGTCTAGCTTAGGTGTCCTGTCTTAGGTGTCTGTCTTAGGTGTATTTATCTTGCGTTTTTGCCAACGAAAGAGAGGGGGCGCGCACGGATATGGGGGGGGTGTACTCATGTCGTGCACGGCCGTAGTCTTATGGACATAGACCCTCGCATCCCTACAGGGGTACAGGGGGGGGGAGAGAACAAGTATATTTTCGTACGCACGTTTAAAAGCTTCAAGATAATTATGTCCAATGTTTACTTTTCATTTTGTCACTATACGACGTACGATATTTTTTTTTTTACAGCGTACCAGGTGGTGGTATTACTAGTAATTAAGCCTACCATTGGTCAGAGGAGCAAAAAAACAATTGTACGCGCGTTTAACAGATTCAATATAATTATGTTCAAGGTTTACTGTTTGTTTTGTCGCTCTGAACATCATTACTTTTTTAATTAATCATACCTCTTCAACCCATTCAGAACCGAACAAAATATCCCACACTATTTCCACGTAATTTGTCCTCAAATATGTGGGGCCAGTTCTTAAGGGCAAACATATCGCATTTATTTAATACCAGGTATGATATGTTTTCTAAACGTCATCGTATTTAGCCGTTTGGGAGCCCATGTATAACAAAACATCTTACGTAGCCGGTCGCCCCGGTGGTCTAGTGGTTAACCTCAAATACTAAGGCACCCACGAGGCTGATACATCGTAATACCCATAGCTGTCTCTAGTAGTGGCCTCACCAGAAATTACATAATTTCATTGGAGGCTGTCGTCCATAGGCAAGCCCGCCTCACAGGCGGTTCCTAGCAGGATGCAGCCCACCCTTCGTGCGACTCGCCCAATACCTTACGGTGCTTCGCGCTTGGTGCAAGCATTATCTGCTTGGTTGGTGAAAACCCGACGTGCTTCATCCCGGCATTGTAGGGATGCGAGGGTCTATGGCCATACGACTACGGCCGTGCACGACATGAGTACCCGCCCCCGATTTCGGTGCTCCTTCTCGAAAGGGATGCGTGGACGCGTGCTGTATACGATAGAGGTACAAGGTATACCTTTTTTTGGCTGAAACGTATAAGGTATACCTTTTTTTGGCTGAAACGTTTTCGGAATGACCTAGTAAAGGCTCCTTGACCCAAACTCGTCCTAATAATGCCCTTTTTGTGTTGCAATATTTGTCATTGTATGCTTGCTCATCGGTTGTACGTATATAGCACGTTTGTTTTCCTCCGAAATCAGGTTGTTGGGTGGGGGTGTAGAGCTCCTCAAGTAACCACCACCCTTAGAAGGCAGAAACATGTACTGTACACCTCTACCCTACGTAGCAAGCGTTCGTGGTCAATGGTCAGACGACTAAGAAGGCAAGCAACAAACGCCCCCCCCCCCCCCCCCCCCCCATTTCCCTCAAGCAGCTGCCAATTAATTTTTCGAACGCGATTTTTGCACACCCGATGCGCTGCTGCTGTGACGTGTGGTTTTGTTGACAGATCGAAGCTGCCCGGGGAGGGGGTAGTGTGCCACCCACTCACCCCCAGTATGTACAGCAGCAGCAGCGGCGGCAGCAATGGCACTCTCAAGAACCGCAGCAGCAGCAGCAGCCGAGACAGCGCCGGCCGGCGGCGACGGCGCCAGGCACTAGCTCTCCAGGGTGGCAAAACATCGATTAGGAGGTGTCACCTCGGCGGCGTACGTGCGTACAAGCAGTACAGGGGGGGGGGGGGGGGGGGGGGGGGGGGGGGGGGGGGGGAGGAGATGCTTTTTTATTAAATGTGCCGGTACAAAAAAAGGACACCTGTGCTGTAAGGCCGAGAAATTCGTCGAGAAATTCAGTTCTTCGCGAAAACCTACCTGCGTGTAGATGTCATGTGATACTTTCCACACCTCGCACATGATGATTTAGATCATTTCTACTTGATGATCTGGACCTTCCAGGGCAGATAGAGTCCCGATCTGTATGATCTGTATGATCTAGCTCATGTTGCCGGGTGGGAGCCGCATATTCTGCATGAGCTATTAATAGGGCATGCTTCCTGGGTGGGATCTGTACTCCACAGATCCTTCAAAACAGCTCGTAACGGCTGGTTAGGATCTAGATGATCTGTATGATCTACAGATAGATCGTGATCTATCCGAGGTGTCCACACTTCCGTTACATATCTGAGGACACCAAAACCTCACGTGGAATTAATTGGTAGCCCAGGCGTCGAGGTGAGATGTCCTGAGATCGAGAGCGGGCGCCTGTGACTGCGGATGGGATGAACATGCCCTCAAAAGGAAACTAGAAATTGACATGGATGTTGGAAATTTTGGTGTTTTTCTATAATTTTCGATGTCTTTTTTTTTTTGCATGAAATGTATTGACAAGACCGACGCGCGAGTAGTGATCGAGATATCTACTATTATGGTGGAACTGGGCCGGATGATTAAACTCAACTCAGGGCCAGCATGTCTCCCTGAAACACCTGAGTGACATGATCATCACCCTGGAATAGAACCCACAGGCCGCCGAGGCGATACGCTACTAACTTGCCACGCGCAAGTAGAGAGAAACTTAAGGCATTTCGCGGCGGCATCCTACGACTCCCAAGAGCTGGCTGACCGACAGCAGCTAGGTACCGTGCCACAATACGCAGGAAAACTATACGTATGGACATGGCTTTTGATATTTTTTGGTGTTTTGGGACTTTTTTTCCCCCGACCTGTTCTGTACGATGTTGACGGAAGCCGCGCTGAGCGGAGGGGGTTGCTACGTCTTCGAAAAGTGGTGGCTAACTACTGAAATATGTACAGTGCCAATGCTATGTATAATATGAAGTGGGATATTTTTTTTTACATAGATAATTCGAGATGGGATTATTACGACAATAGATAAGGAGGAAGAGGACCCATTGGTTCAGACCGATTTTATTTTGAAAATGTTGAAGCACCGGCTTTGTTTACAGTAGCATCATCTTCTCTCAATGCGATCGATGTCCTCCCACACATCATGCATGCATACCTGGTATGTGCACAAGTTTCCCCTTCGAGATTGTGGTTTGACTCGAAATCCCGCGGGGGGGGGGTGTCGCTAGCTGAAAAAGGGAGAAATGACACAGCAGGCGTTGGTTCCTCGTATATACCAGCTAATGATGCTCTCGTACGCAGCTACAGTAGCTATCGGGCAAGAACGAACAACATAACAAAAAAACAACTCGAAATCCAAAGAAAAAATAAGTACAAAGCACCCGGGCAAGTAACCCGGGGCAAGTGACACCGACCAGGTCAAACGTTTTTAGAGTTATGTTATTTGTACGAGTGCGATGCGATCGAGGCCGGATAGCGACCCTGCTGCCTTGAGTCGTCGCATGGGGTTACTCCATGCTTAGGGCCGTTATTATCCAAGATATTGTATTTCCCGATTTCCTATTTGTTTTCCCCTGTTTTTCAAGTCACCCCTGACTTGTCCTGTTTTGTTTTGTTGCCTGGGAAGAGGAATGCTACTGTACGTAATAAAGCGTTTTCCTGTTTTTTTTTTGCCGTCTGATTCCTGTTTTTTTTGTTCTTTGTCAAGAAAATGAGGAAAGTCAGGGGGAAAACGTCCTTCGTTCGTTAAAAATGACGGCCCAACTATTATTAAGTGTTTCTCGCCTATTGGTCTGTGCAATCGATGCCTACTATTAATGTCATACGTGCCTTCAAGGTATAGTAGTAGTGGTGGACCCTCTACTGAGTGCCGGTATATATGATATGTGCCAGCCAACAATACCGGCAATATAGCGGCAACCGGCACTAGATACTCCGCACATTGCCACACTGGTTAATCAATCCCATCTGTGCCAAGCGATTTCACAAGGCGCTACCGTACGATAGAGCGGGCAGCCGGCACTATAAAGGGACAACTATACTACTGCGCCTGATATTCGGTATGGACCCTATTGCCTTGGGACACACACACAATATGTACGATTACTATATCATGATTCAGCCGTCGACATAAATTGAAGTCACGTTCGTAACCGAGAGGTTTATTTCCGCATCACCCGCAATAAAAAAACATGGTATTTTCATCCCCCCCCCCCCCTTGAGCTTGTTGCCTGCCGGCATCTGGTCTTTCGTAACGGAAGATTTTCGGATCACTCGCAACAAAAAAGATACCAGCATTTATCCCCTTCGTAGGGTCTCTTGTGACGGAAACTCCGAACAATATGTCTGTCTGTCGGGTCAAAAACTGTCTGGTACAAAAGCACAGGACATGGGTATGACATTATACGTACGTACGGGTCCCCGGTCCCCCCATGGGGGCGGTCTGAGGAAGGTGGTATCCCGATATAAGGCGGTCAAAATCGCTTTGCGCGACTGAGGCGAACTACTATGATAGGGGTACTCGTACGTACTGGTATTAATAGCACTTTCTGACTGAAACGTTTTCTGAACAACTCAAAAGTCAGGTTGTATCTTGTTCGGTCATCGACAAATGGACCTGAGTGCGTACACACCAGCTGCGCTGGTATACACGCCACACCACATCTCTATTACAACGGGGTTTCATTCTTGTGTACGTATGCAATTTTTTTCGGTGCGTAGTTGTAGAGCATAATGAGCATGGTGGCATTGCTCATCGGGTGGCACTTTTATTTTCTGCCAAAGTCAGTTTTTGACTTACTAAGGGCCCATATTAACGAGTATAACATAAATTCAATTTGGAAAAAATAATTTTTTAAATTCGCTTTTCATTGGTCAACACACGCACCAGCACCCCCCAAGATCCCAATCTTTGGTGCTGGTGCGCGTGTTGACCAATGAAAAGCGTTTTTTTTTTTTTTTTAAAGTTGGATTTTTTTTTCTTCGTTAAAACGGGCCCTTAACCCAAATTCGTCGCACTTTCATTTTTGTGACGAATTATGTTAATGACGCATGCTACGATAGAGGTGCACCATGTTTTTGCCTTCTAAGGGTGGTCACTTAAGGAGCGTCATACCTCACCCAAAAAAGGATTTACTACAGCAGTAGGAGGAAAATAAAAGTGCTGCCGGATGATAAATCTCGTGACGTAGGTAAAAACATAATTCGTCACAAAAATGAAAGTCCGACGAATTTGGGTTAAGGGCCCGAAGAAAAAAAAATCAACTTTAAAAAAAAAAAAAAAACGCTTTTCATTGGTCAACACGAGCGCACCAGCACCAAAGATTAGGATCTTGGGGGGTACTGGTGCGTGTGTTGACCAATGGAAAGCGAATTTGATTTTTATTTTTCCCAAATTGAATTTATTTTATAGATTTATTTTTCCCAAATTGAATTTATTTTATAGAGGGCCCATATTAACGAGTACAAAATAAATTCAATTTGGAAAAAATAAACTTCAAATACGCTTTTCATTGGTCAACACACGCACCAGCACCAAAGATTAGGATCTTGGGGTATAATCTTGGGTGGTGGTGCGGGTTCTGACCAATGAAAAGCGGATTTTTTTTTTTTTTTTTCCAAAGTGTTTTTTTTTTTCTTCGTTAAAACGGGCCCTAAGGAGCCCGATCGTTCAGAAAACGATTCACAGCCAAAAAGCGGTACCTCTACCGTAGCACGCGTCTAATAGTATAGAGCTCCTATGCTATACTCAAGTGACCACCCTTACTTGTAGAAAATACAGTGTGCACCTGCATGCAGGCTACCGTAGCTTATGTGTCGACTAGTGAACTGCACTCATACCCCCTGGGATGAATAAGGCGGCTAATTCCCCCGATAAGGCGGTCGTCATATTGCTGTCTCTGGCACGCCACCGCCTACTTACTGGGGGCGACGAACCCCTACTGTACCCGTAAAACTCGAGCACACAGACGAAACGTGCTGAGTGCTGAAAAGAGAAAAGAGAGCCACATCGCCTGCTGCGCAAGAGTGTATGTGCCCTCATGGTTAACAATTCGAGCAGTGGCATTTCCCCGCGTTTCCGGCAGAATTTTCTTGGGGGAGAGGGGAGCACAAAAACAAACAGGAGCGAAAAACGAAAAACGAAAATGTTCATAATCCCAATTCAGGGGAAATAAGTTTTTATTTTTTTTGCGGGGGCCAAAAAAAATGAGAGCGAAAGTCCCTGCATTTCCGGCAGAAAATTCTTGGGGAACAAAAAACAGCGGCGAAAAACGAAAAAGAAAATGTTCAAAATCCCAATTCAGGGAAAATAAGTTTTTATTTTTATTTTGCGGGGGCCAAAAAAAAAAGAGAATAAAAAGTCGTCGCAGTGAAACCAGTAGTAAATCGATCGAGGGCTCACTCGCGTACGTCCCGGTACCCCCTTCCCCCCCCCTTTTGCGGCAAATCTTACTCAGCCGTCGGCGAGACACCGCTTATACGAAAATAACGCCTGCACGAAAGAAGAGGGACACATAAAACAGTTTACGAACACTTCCTCAAAACATAAATACTCCCACAAAATATTCATGCACTCCGTCCAGATCATGGCACATCCTACTTCTTTCTCTCCCACGCCCCTCGAAACAAAGCCCACATGCATGCATGCTGCTTGTTGCTTGTTTCGTAGCCCGATAACCCATCAACCATCGCAAAACTGACTCCACACTAAATCCAAGTAGTTTTCACCCAAAAACGTTCAGTGCAGTCCTATAAGGGTTAAGAACTGCCTTGCAATCACGCGGCGGGGAAAAACGTACGTTAGGATTAGATTGGATCTCAAAGAGTAGGATCATTCTTGCAGTGGGGTTTCCCAAAGGGTTTGGTGGAGGGGGGTGGTCGCACCGAATTCCCAACGGGCACATCCAACGGCCATAACGAGCACGAGAAGACCGTTGAAACGATGGAATGCCAGATCAGCTGCCGCGTCTACTACCCCCACGTTCATTAGTTTAGGCGGTTGGAGCGTGCGTGCGCTGCTTCCAAGCTTCTGCGCTTCTTCCCAGCTTCGACGGGGAAGGTAAAAAGAGTCTATCAATATACCAAACAAGCGCAGTGCATGCATTTTTCACGCAGTAAGGGTTCGCCGAGGTCAACGTGTTCACCAAAAAATGTTTCAGCACCGCAACATCAGGGGGAGGGGGGGAGGGCGTAAAATGCCTGGTCAATGGTCAAATGACTAAGGCAAGCAACAAATGAGTACGTCCCCCCCCCCCCCCCCCCCCAATTCCTCGACGCCGGGAGGGGCATACGAATTGCCGCTTGTGTCCATCACCCCCCCCCCGCGCGCAAAAAAGGGAAAACAAAACGCCCCCAAAACTTTTACCACACCACGAAGCAACCAAATCTGGGAAGACTCAAATCATAAGATTGGTTGGCCAATCATAAGATTGATTGGCCAATCATAAGATCGGTTGGCCAATCATAAGATTGGTGGGCCTATCGTAAGATTGGTGGGCCAATCATAAGATTGGTTGAACCTAGGCCGTGATCTCGGACATGTTGACGGGGCGGCCCTCCTTGAGGGAGAGGTCGCACGCCATGGCCATCTTAAGCGCGGCGAGGCCGTCCTCGCCGGAGGGGCTAACCTCGCCACCCTCCTCCAAGATCTTGCAGAACGCCTGCGACATATAGAGAAAACCCGTGTGTCAGATCTCATGTGTTTCTAAGCTAGCCCTGGTACAGAAGTGTTATACTTCTCAGACAG
>MEHQ01004074.1:293279-376772 GCA_008828725.1 Saccharina japonica | reverse complement strand
GTAGTAGTAGTAGTAGTAGTAGTAGTAGTAGTAGTAGTAGTAGTAGTAGTAGTAGTAGTAGTAGTAGTAGTAGTAGTAATAGTAGTAGTAGTAGTAGTAGTAATAGTGGTATATTAATAGTATCTCACCCATGTCCTTGAAGAGACCTCCGCCGCCCTTGACGTAAGCGAAGGGGGGTGCGTCGGGATCCCTGGACTGGAGAACGGCGGACACCGGGTTGCCTACCTCTCCCGCGGCGATCACCGCCTGTCATAATACCACACCATCACATATCAGCTCACATATCGTATCACATATCATATCACATATAATACCACATATCGTATCACCTATCATATCACATATCGTATCACATATCACATATCATATAACATATCATGTCACATATCATACCACACCATCACGTATCACATCTCATATCTTATCACCTATCATAACACGTATTATATCATATCACACATCATATCATATCACATGGGTTATATATACCTGGTAAAGTTTTTATCATCGAAATATCATCGTATCACCGACATCATACAATATCATCATACACCGCGCAATCGTATCATCATATCGTCATGAAATAAAAATAAAAGTCGTCAGCACACCATGTGTCATCGTCATCCATCACCATGTCAGTTTTTTTCTTTTTATAGCATAATCATATCATCATTGAATCGCCACCGTGCATCTATTTCCGTTGCCATTCGGCCACCCCCTCTATACACGAGGTACTTTACTCCCTATAAACCAACAGAGCATTCCTCCTTCGACTGCTTGGTGCAACCGATGCTGAAACCGTCTCTGTTTTCGACGACGTTAAGGCATGCCTTCAAGCCCCCAAGGGCTTCTTACTACATACCAGGTATTTATTTATTAAAAAAAAAAAAAAAAGCTGTGAGATCGAGGAATTCGCCGAAAGTCATAATTGCAAGCTGGGTGTGATAACTTCGATCGCGCGTACTTGAGGGTTTTGCATGTCCTTCATTCAGTTTATACATATATACCAGGTACGGCCCCAGGCATGTATACTCGTAGGCCTTCTTTGTCACCACAGGTTTCATATTTCAGGTATACCAGTGTGGGCTAATGTGAGAACATCGTTATCATCATCACTTTCAAGGGGGACCATAGTAAATAGGACCAAATATTGTTAGTGAAAAGATAAAAATATGTAGGTTTTAGTGTCTACCACATGTCCCATATAATATCGTCCCCGGTAATAGACCGTTTGTTTTTGTCTGTTCTACCCTAGAGGTGGTACCCTTCGGCCAACTACCCGGGTACTCGCGAGTATAACCCGGCTTGCTAATGTCCCGATTGTGGCAACTTGCCATCCCCCAAATCACGCCCCCTGGGTAGTATCAGGTATTCCGTGAATATTCTCCAGAAGGCCCTTTTCAAAATCAAAATGCTGCCTCATGCCTCACAGCTCACACCATACTATTAATAGAGGTGCTACCCTCTAATTACCCGGGTACTCGCCAGTATTGCCCGGCTTGCTAATACCCGTCACGGGGACGAGTAACCCTTCATACTCGCCGGGTATTTGGGCCCCGGGGGTACCCGGGTACTCGGCTGTTCGATGGGTACCGGGGTGCTAGACGAGTACCCGGCTTCTAAACGGGTACCCGGGTATCCGCCCAAAATGGTCGTAAATACTCGCGAGTTCCCGGGTATCCCCCCCCCAAAGTTAGCGGGTACCCGTTTAAGACGGGTACTCGTCGGGTAACACCTCTACCTCTACCCATGTAATGTACACACGTGTTCCAAGAAATTTCCAAGGCGGTCGGGGGGAACTCTTACGGGCGCCACGGGTGCCTCAACGCCCAACAGGCCAACCCGACTACGAACTCCTCCTACCAGTAGCCCCCGCTGCTCACTGCGTGTTAGTGTTACTGCTTACCTGAAGGCGGCTGAAGGAGGGGTCAAAGCGGCGCTGGAAAGCCGTCATCAGTTTCACTCCGCAGTCCTTTGCCACCTGTAGTGTTTGTTTCAACAAAAGCAAGCAAATTTTATTTTTAACCAAAAACGAAACATTTTTCAACCAAAAACGAAACATTTTAAAACCAAAAAACGAAGCACAAAACACATTTTTCTTTTTTCTCCTAACAAAACAAAACCGCGTTAAAAAAACAAAACAAAACAAAACAAGACACCCGAACAGACACACCAAGGAACAGACACACCAACCGCATGGACGGGTGTGTTACGGATACATAGCGTGGTATTTGAACATCACCGGAAAGCTTGGTAATGCCAACGCACGGCAGACGCGTGCTATATACGATAAAGGTATACCTTATTTTGGCTATTTTGTTTTTCTGAATGACAGGCGCGTGTTACGATAGAGGTATACCGGTATACCGTTTTTTGGCTGAAACGGTTTTTTGAATGACCGATTGAAGGCTCCTTAACCCCTTAAGAACTGGTCCCACGATTATGGGGACAAATTACTTGGAATTAGTGTGGGGTATGTTTTGCAGTTCTGAAAAGGGTTGACCCAAAATCGTCGAAATTTCGTTGTTGTGTTGCACTATTTTCCATTTTATACTTAAAAGCCATGGGATTGTTTATCGGGTATTAATAGCATTTTTAGGTTCCTCTTACAAAATCTGTTTTCGGGTCATGCGTAGAGCTCCTCAAGTGACCACCCTTATGAGGCAAAAACATGGTGCACCTCTTCTACTATAGCATGCGTCGGCAGCAGAACACGTCGCGGACACTAAACTATTTCGGTTCGTTTACGAGAGAAAAACACAAAAAACGCGCCTGTACGGCCTCGATGGTGCCCTTGAGGTCGGTCGCGATTGGCTTCTCGCAGAAGATGTGCTTGCCCGCCTTCGCCGCAGCCTTGATCTGGTCGGCGTGGAACTGCGACGGGGAGCACACCCACACCGCCTGCACGTCCGGGTCGTTGATCACCTCCATCCCCTGCGTAAGAGAAGCGGCGGGATATCATACAACGAAAAAAATGCGGGGCGGAATGCGACGGTCAATAAAACATGCAAAATCGCTTCTATTCAGGAGGTAAGGCTTGACATGTACAGGAACGTACGATCTTCGGGAGTCGTTCTACTACTGTAAGTTAGTGTAGAATGCAGCCATTCTCAAATTAAGAAATACAGCCTGGAGTAGTTTCCCTGTTTCTTATTGGGCTTACTAGGTGTGTACTTTCTTTAGTACAGTAAGCCAAACCTAAGCCTGTTTCTTATTAGGCTCCTGCAGTACGTAGGTTGTCCTGTTTCTTATAAGCCAATGACCAGCCTGTTTCTCAGTAGGCTAGTAGGTGTTCTGTTTCTTATAAGCCAACTCCCACTCTGTTTCTTATATAGGCTATAAGGTGTTCTGTTCCGTGTAAGCCAACTCCCAGGCTGTTTCTTACTAGAATGTTGGCTGCCCTGTTGCCTATTAACCAACTCCGTTCTGCCTGCTTCTTATTAGGATGTTTCTTATATTTCGGGACATAAGTGGTACATGTAAAGTCATGTACACCTGTAGAGTAAGCCAACTCCTACCCTGTTTCTTATTAGATTACTAGGTGTCCTGTTTCTTATAAGCCAAATCCCAGCCTGTTTCTTATTAGGTTATCAGGTGTCCGGGTTTCTTACACAAACTCACGTCCAAGGTGTACTTGGGGACGCCGTACTTCTCGGTGACCATCTTCAGGACGGGCTCCACCACGTCCGAGATGATGACGGGCTTCACGCCGGGGACGCTGGCGAGGGTCTCCAGGTGCACCTGGCCGATGCGCCCGGCGCCGATGATCCCTGCGAGGTAACGAGCAAGCGAGAGAAAAAGTGAGCAATCGAGGCAACAAATGCCTGGTAAGCCTAGAGGCGAGAGGACGAGGCAGCGAGTAAGCGAGGTAGCAAGGGAGCAAGCACTAGGAGCCATCATAGCAAGCACGAGGAGCTGTAGCAAGCTAGCAAAAAGCAACGGCTCCTGCCGTCCTTATTTTATAATATTAATAGAGAAAGTTACTTCGTAATCAGTCCGAGTAGTAAGATTATGAGTGTCTGGTGCTCATTGGTCAACGGAGAATTCAGTCATGGTTGTCTACTGACGTATGATACGATCACATGATCTGCATGATATGATCTGTATAATAGTTCTGAGTTCTGAGTGACGGCGTGACGGCAGAAAAGAAGCGCAACAAGTGCTCATTCGTTGGTTCCCTGCCCCTCGTGCGCAGCCGCGCGAGTATAGCAGAGGAGGTAAACGAGCGGATGGTATGACACTGCTTGCTGCTTGCTGTTGATAGGCGTGAAGGCTACGAGTAGGACTTAATGTGGTTTTCTACAAACCATATATACGTGGCGACATACTGAAGTTAGAGCAGAGTGTGTGCTCGCACAAGAGGGATAGGCAGCTTACACTCACTACGCATGCAATGCGCTCGGTCAGGCACCGCTTTCGTCGCTAACAGCGCCCGACCGCCGCCCCCACCTCACCCGCTCTATGCTGTTTGAAATTACGAACTACTGCTGTTCTGGTGCACTGGTACCATAGCCAATAGCCCGGTACGTACGCACCCGGTACCCGATCTGCTGTTGTGCATAACTTCGTATAGGACATGCACAACCAACGGTCGGAGATCGGTACACGTACTCGTAGACTCGTGCTTGAACGTACTGCAGACTGCAGATGTACAGACACCAGGCTTGCGTAATCGACCCAAAGTACGTATGCGGTACGTACTGCACCAGGAATTGTAACTGTCAACAGCAGTAGCAGTTTCCCAGCATCATACATATGCACCCACAGGATGAAGAATCGGCACGGACACTGGGTGTGCTGGATGTCGACGGGTAGAAAGGAAGGTTTAATGTGAAGAACACACACACACACACCCACACCCGCTGTATTGAATCCCCTACTACTGTAGTCTAATCTCAAGAACTCACCGACATTGAGGGAGCGGGCCTGGGTCGCGACGACGCGCCCTGCCCTGCTCATCCAGCATCAACACACAGACGTAAAAACACACAGCAAAAGAGAAAAGAGGCATACGGGGCACGGGACAAGGGGAGCACACACAAAAACAACCGTCAAAAGCAAATATGTCAGGGAACGGCAGTTTCGTTCGACGTGAGTCGTGAGTCACACCTTAAGGGGTTCCTACACAAAAGCTAGTATATTAAGTCTGGACGGCCGGCCGTTATAATCCTTGACTGCCATCTCCTGACACATATAAATACCAGGTACAGCAGTATGTTTTATCTTGGTCAAGCAAGAGCAGCCGAAACAAGCCGCCAAGACCAGGGGTCAAAAACGAAAATACGAAAATACAACGAGAAAACGGAAAAACCCTGAGAAAAAAAACAAACAAAACAGCAAGGGTTGGACGAAATGAAACGGATTTTTGAAATTTCTCTTTTCTTACGTGTGTGTGTGTGTGTGTGTGTGTTCTTCACATTAAACCTTCCTTTCTACCCGTCGACATCCAGCACACCCAGTGTCCGTGCCGATTCATCATCCTAAAAAGGTACCAGTTCTGTGGTCACAAAACTACGACACAGAGATACTACGCTCAGTGCAGTAAGCAGAGCAGACAATGCAATGCCATATACGACAGGCAAGACCTACCCTGCTAGCAATCCAGGTGCATGCAAGAGAAAAAAAGAGAAAAGAAAGAAAAAAGCGAAAAGGAAAAATAATAGAAAGTAAACAGACTAAAGCAAATCAACAATCAAGCAACCAAACAAAAGCATGACAAAATGAAAAGAAAAAAAAAAAAAAATGTCGTGCTTCTCCCAGATGAGATGCGACATCTAGTTAAAAGAAGTTGTGCGCGAATCTTGTATTTTATGTACGTCGTACGTGCAGTATAATAAGAGTTCATGTTTCGTTTCTTTTTTCGGGCGCCTTTTTTCGATTCCGACGCACCCTTATTTAGGATCCTGCACCTCACCCCAGGCCACCAATCCCGTCGCAACCTAAACTCCTTACATATATATATAGAACAGAACAGGTGCCCTGGACTCGTGGCGCTGGCGCGAAGGCATAGGATTGATACTGGTGCATATCATACATACTCGATTCGTATACCACCGAAGCATTCTACAGCCACAAGCGGAACATCGCTACATATATACGATATTCTGCGAAGGACGAGGGTACGCGTCGAACCAACCGAAATAAGAATAACCCTGGCATCATTACACTACGCAGTACGTAAGCAGAACGAGTATGTACGTTCGAGCACGCAGGGATCTGAGAGCTGAGGGTAGATTTAATAACGCCGCCCTGTGTTCGTATGCACCAGGTGCGCAATTCAGAGTCAATTATCTCCACGAGGCAGGGAGGGGGGGCACGTATACCAGAACGATACGTAGCGTCGGTGGCTTTGGTCGAGATATTTCCACTTGTTGATGCATCCATCGTCGGTTGTTTGCACAACTTCTCTCTCTCCCCTCTCCCCGTTGCCAGAGGGGGGGAATGCAATGCTGGTCCTCGTGTGGCATATCCTATACCTGGTATCTCAACAATCGAGTTCCGAGCTCCCCCTATGAATACCTGTAGCACTGGTATGATACTGGTTGCATCATACATACCCACCAGTAGGCACAAGTGCAGGGTACGTACTTCCAGAGAGGGTATATACGTGAAAAAAAACAGCGAATGCACGATATGGAAGAGAGGTATTATGAACGTGCGTCAAAACACTCGTGCTCAGCCTGCATCGACCTCGTTCGTTCTGCGCGTTCAGCACACCCTCTGGCTCTCGACCACACGACCTGCCGATCCCCGCGGGAGCAACGTGTGGCTGGAAGAACCGAAACACGGGCACCGAGCCGCCAAGCTGAGGCCGGCCGGAAAAGAACTGAAAGCAGAAAGCACCGCCCTGCACTACGTCGTACTGCCTGCATGATGAAAGCTACTGACTCTGCTGTCCAGTCTATATATCCTGCATCATTCTGTCCGGAAATATAGGGAGTTTTTAGATATTCATATTAATCATAAAACGGTGTTTACATTTTCGGACATGAAGGTATATATGTGTGTCTTCTGTTCCTGGCCCGACAATAGACTCGACTTCTCTGGGGGAGGCGGGGGGTTCTCCCACAAGAGAGAGCAGCACCACTGATCAGGCAACCACTTCGGTCCCACGCACCTGGAGGCCGTGTTTCCCATCCTTGCGACAGTAGACAGCATGCTTGTGGAGTGTCTTGTAGCGAGTAGGTCTGCGGAGGATGCGTGTGCGAGTTTTGGAACACACGACACGCGACACATTTTTGCCATGCAGGGAGTGCCAGATATATCGAAGGCCGACTCACAGCGGGTAGATTTGGTCGTTTGGAGGCCACAAGTAAAGATCGCTTCTTCCCTTCTACTGTTCTGCCCAGCGGCTCCCATGTATCACCCTCTGGAGACCATACTCATACGTACTTGTGCGAAAGGCTGGCGGGTGGGCAGGCAGGCAGGCGGGCAGGCCGGCAGGGGCAGAGAGGGCGAACCCTGGCAAGCGTGTCGAACGTCGTTGGTCATGTTGGTATGAGCGTACGACCTGTGATATGATCGTAGAGGATAGGTCCCTGTTCGCTTGCTACTCCTCGAAAGGGGGGTTCGCTGGGCATTCTAACAAAAGCTCTTTGTAACTAAGGAACAACCCGGCGCTGTCTTCTAACGGGCTAAAGCCACGCCGGCCTACTGCTGCTGTAGTACTGGTACCTCGAAAGCTATATGATACGCATGTATTTACAGTACAGTAGTTCGTTACGCAGGGGGACACCACAGCAAAGTATTAGCGCGGGCACCAGTTGCGAAGGATGGGGCTGGTAAAGAAGCCCAGAGAGTAGATGACGGCTTCAGCGCTTTACAGATGGGTACAGGTACTTGTCATATTTACAGTACGTAAATGTCTTGAACATTGTCACTTTCAGACCATCTGCTTGCTGTCGTCCATCCTCTTGGGGCCACGCCATGATCGTTTTTTTTGTGTTCTTGTGAGGGAAGATACTGACCAACGCGATTCGTATCCACAAGGGATTAGCTGTATACCAGTGGACTACTACAACGTACTGTACAGGTACAATAAGTATGGAATGGGGAAACCAAGACGACGCTGTGCCCAGGACGAGCGCTGCAAACAAGCCCTGTGCAACTTGCACCCATATACTGCTTGCGGACACAAACTACGCGTGGAGCTTGTGTCGTGCATTTTTCACTGCTATTACTAGTATAAGGCCGGCACGAAGCGGCAGACACAGCAATTTGTGGCCCGTTGGCCAACACGAGGAGATATTTCTCGAGCAGGAACGTGAGAGCGTTCAAATAATTACTCCGAATTGCATCCTACGAGTAGGGGCAGGGTGCTGGGAAACGGGGGCATCCTGGTATCGTACTGGGGGCTTGTGCTTTCTCGGAGAGAGGGTGGCTATTGCTCGACCACAGCGCGAGCGGCAATGGTCAGGTCAGATTATCGATGGACGCGGAGTTAGGTCGAAAAAATGTTAAGTGTTGCGACAATGTTTTGGCGCGCGGGACGCGAGGGGCGTTGCCGAGAATACAACTTCACGCTTTTCTTCTAAAGGGGACGAGGGGGCGTGCAGTGAGCGATGGCGCCACGGCTTCCGCGAAAAACACGATACACGATCCGCTGCCTCCACACATATCGAGCACCCTCCTCGTGGGTCGAAAACCCGCCGCAGAAAATGCTGGCCAATTTTTATCCGATTCCAAGTACTGATACAAGTGTTTTTCCTTAGAAATACAAGAGAAAATAGCTTCGCGCTTCGCGCTCGCTCGCCTCATTATTACGTGCGGGGTATACAACATGGAGGAGGATTGGCAAGCGAACGATCGGTCCCCATGTCGCAACCAAATGCATCGTGTTCGGGGGGTTGGGGACTATAACCCCGACCACCGCGTAGTTTGTACGAAGTTCGACGCGTGCTACGATAGAGGTGGCACTTTTTGGCAGAAATATTTTCTGAATAATTGGGCTCCTTAACCCAAATTCGTCGGTCTTTCGTTCTTAAGACTTGTAAGACTTGTGACTTGCCAAATTTTTCACCGTATACTCAGGCCATGAAATTGATCATCGGGCATATATATACGTAGCACTTTTTATTTTCCTCAACATCAGTTTTTGACTTACTATTAGTATAGAGCTCCTCAAGTGATCACCCTCAGAAAATGTCCTGCATGCAGGTGCACCTCTACCGCCACCGTAGCATGCGTCGTTCTTAATTACCTTACCGACGCCCCCAAGAAGAGCATAATTGGCCGTGATTGGTCCACGAAAAAAAACTCGGAAGAAGAAAAGGCCAACCTTTGGTGCAGCTCATTTGTAAAAGCTGTTATAGTAAATACTGTAGGCATCTCTCGCAAAATGCGCGAGTCCCACGTCTAGCGGGAAGGCAATTTTTGCCAAACGCGATACCTGGTATACATTTACGCTCTGTATCACGTTCCCGCCAAGGGAAGTTGGTGTCTCCGTGCCCTTGGATGCGGTTGTTTTTGTCAACACCCTCAACCCAATGACCCCCCTCGTCGACACCGCAAGTCGTTACAAACTTCGAGGTGAAGCGCTCTGTGTGGCACGGGGAGTTCTACACCAGACGCGTCGGTCGAGTGTTCAAGTCGTTCGAGCCTGCACGGTGCACATGGGCGTATATAATAACCATGCATTGCCGAGGTCCGCCGTACAGTATCGTCCATATCATATGAGGGAGGTAAAGAAAGTATAGTCCAGCTTCTGATGTAGATCATTCTCTTTTTCAAGCGAAGTGGTGGCATATGCTCGAGATGGCTGGTCTCGCACGTGCTGCAGGAGGAGGCAACGAGAGTCACTATTAATAGAGAAATCTAAAGCTTCACCGAGCGTTTCGCGTTGCCAATCGATCCCGCCCGTGGCCTGTGGCACAATAGCTGCTTCTACAACACGGTATCCATTCGCCAGGAGGCTGGTATGTGTTTTTTATGTACTTTCAGTGATAAGTGTTTAATCTTCAAGGGTGTGCCCTTTACAATCACTTTGCAGGGCCGTAAGTTAGTAGCCTGCATCATGCATGCGTGGTTCAGACATCGCAGATAGTGTTTAGGTTGTTGACCCGCGCAGCGAGTTCGTCCACATGTACACCCGAAACCAAACAAACTGTTGACGGTGTACTGTAGTCTTCTGCTTTTCACCCGTGCTTGTTATTTGCCGCTGAAACGTGTTTCTATCTTCGCTTTGCATGTACGCGAACTTACTTCCTGGGGTGCTGTCTGTATCCGACGCCACAAGTGACGGAGACGAATACAGATTCGATGCTGATTGGCAACCACCTGAAGCGCCACCCAAAATAATTTTGGCGCACGCCATCACAATCACTGGGACGCGATTGAAGCTCTCATACAAGTCCACTTAACTGTGACTTGTGTAAGCCTCTCATTACGTATACGAGTACACACTACTCTGTCTTGATCAGCCGTCGGCAAGCGAGTCTACCGTAGCAGGCGTATACATCAGCTACGAGCTGATACGCCACGTCAAATACCGCCCCTTAAGATGATCGTCCCCTCATTATCCTTCATTCAGAAGAAGCTTGTCCGATGGTAGGCTTGGAGTTTTTGCTGATGTCATACCAGGGAAATTTTGTTACAATGGTGTTCGACGATATGTTTGAGTGAGACTCGGTGGCTGTGTTCATCGTGAAGCCAGATCTCACGTTGTCTTGAGGGAAGTGAGACCGGTGCCCGGTGACATTTTCCAGCATAAATCCCTTCCACACGCTGTGGAAACCCTTCCATAATTTTACAGTCAAACTTTCCACGCTCCCACACATCATGCACGGTTTTTGCTTCCCCAGTACTATACACGAAAGCACACCATGTATGTGCTGACTGGAAGTATTGCTGACGTGCCCCCACCTGGGTGACATCTGTTAAAGGCGGGCTTTATGATTGACGTACTACTCGATTTCGTAACGTTGACAGCTGCTGTGATAAGACTGGGTGAGACACAGAGTATCCCCTTGCAGGTTTGTCTATTAAGCATCCTTGGTGTTACTCACTTTCCGTAGAGTCAAGCGTAGAAGAGAAGCAGCTTTTATTAATCCCCGAGCCAGATGACATCTGCTCGGGATGGGCTTCAAGTATGGCCCACAGATGCTATAAATACCCCGAATACCGAATACGAATGCCATCCAAGTTATACGAAAACGGATCAATTACCTATGCAGAGGTAATTACCGGCCTTCCTAGCCCATACCATTACACTGCACATTTAGAAAGTTATTCCATATAGATAGCTGGTGGTGCAAGTTGTACAATCGACCCCGTCACACTCTAAAACTTACCACGGGTGCTATTAATAGGTAGAGGCCGAGATGGTTCGAATACCAGCTGTACGGGTGTTTTCTGTTTTACCATCGGCCGTAGTCACAGCGGTAAGCTGGTGATTGTTTGCCGATGGCGCGAGTAAGCGTGAGAGTCAACGAGCGAAGGAATATGAATTGCTGATCCCAATGTGTGACAAAAATACGCGGACCATATACCAGGTAGCGGACAAGGGCGGGCGAGACTTCGTATGGCCACAGGGTATACCAGTGCACTGTGAGTACAGTAGTAGTAGGTACGCAATACCCGGCACTGTACTCTACAGTACTGTATCAAGACATTTTTCGTACCGGTGTACATTTGTTCAAGACATCCCCTATGTATGTATGATTTTGTTGAGTGACGGCAGCACCTGCAGGAACATTTGGTTACGGGCGAGTTCGTAGGCTTACCTGCCCTATGCCAGGTTAGGTGCGTACCACATAACACTTACATATCGTTCCTCTGCTACATATGATAGCATTACGGCAGTACTCGTACACTTGTATTGTTAGGAAGTACTGGTATACAGTACTGGATGTAGTATACGTTCGCCCAATTCGCGAGTAGGTTGTCAGGTGCTGTCTTTTGCCAAACTCTTCACTTTCGTTTCAGTATAGCTTCGAGACGTTAAAACATGTTTTACGGGACTGCGTCTGGTCTGCCTCCCAAAACGGCTGTAACACAATAATAGTAGTATGTGCGTGGTACATCATCAGTATGGGAGCGTGCTATCATATGATACAAACTACACAACGAACGGTAGGATATACTCTACACATGCACTTATCATATAGTTACTGTAGTATCAGGCATATACGTACCTCGTACCTCGGGCACGAAGCAGGAGTACGCAATTTACTCCGGGTCGGTTTCCGGGTGAAAAAGGCGCCTTGTCGCCGTTTATACACTGCAGATAGATAGGTGCGCTTTTGTGACAACGGTCTTATTGCGAGGGCGCGTTGCCGCTGTCGAAGTACGATGGGCGTTACTTACAGAAGAAGTAGTATCGCGGGTTCTTGTTGTGACGAGAGAAACACGTTGCACCTACTCGTACGTGCCCTGGTCTTGGTTTTGAGCTCCAGTGTGTGTGTGAAACCCACGACGTATCTTTTCGCAAAATACGGCAACATGCAGCAGTTGTCATAATATGCGCGAGAAACATGTACCGGTAGTAGTAGTAGGTTTATGGAGGGGCGCAGGGCACCGCCCTCGCGACTTGACCTGTGTGCTCGGAGTTTGCGGTCCTCCTGCGGTCTTCTCCTTTCGGATGCCGCGAACTTGGTAGTCAAAACGCAATGCCTGACTGGTGGAGCATTAAAATATAGATATGTTACGTACGAGTATTCATATCATACTCGGTGTCGAAGGACAACGTCGAACGCAGGAGATATTATACTCGAACTCGTATAATACGCGTAGCGCTCTCAACTCTACATGCACCGAAGAAGAAGACCTCTCATGCGTGAGTGATTTCGGCTCTACATCAGTAGTATGTATATCTCAGCTGGGCGCTGTTGGCTGCTGTGGGTCTGTGTTGTGCGCTTTACGAGTACGAGCGTACGACTCTCGAGTTTCGAGAGTCGACGAAAAACAGCAAATACGAAACGGTTTTGTGGCGGTTTCAGATTGCTTGAAACAACGAGACAACAGTCCAGCGGCCAGGCCCTTTGGGCATGTCTAATAAACAGAAACGAAAACGAAAAACGAAAAACGAAATCATTTCGTTTTCGGCATCATTTTAGCCGACGTCTCCAAACAGAAACGAATTGGGAACAGCAAGATCCAGGCGAAAAAAAACTGAGAGCACAAGCCATGGGCTGTTCACAACTATGTACACATGCCGACAATCTAGCGCTCGGCACCACAGGCACACCAGAGGAGCAGGCAGAAGCGACGACAATTCGATACCGGGAGGTCATTGGGTCTCCCATGGAGGTGGTCGCGTGTCCAACTTTGACGCCCCGGGATCAAAATTCAAATTATACTGAGAGCGAACTTCCAACCTCATTCTCGAGGGCTGATGCTGATCTCTACTCAAATTCTCTTCGCTTTGGCTCGAACGCCGGCAAACAAAGGCCCTAGAGCGCCGGGGCTGGTGTTGTGGTTGGCCTCCTGGCTGTTTACGGGGGGTCTGTGCTGCTGTGTTGCCGTGCTAGCTGTGGGTTGCGTGCTGCGTGCGGCAGTCCTGATGTGATATTTTGACGTGGCTGCGCTGACCAGTAGGACACGCTGAATTGTTGCTGTTCGTGCTTTCGTTCTCCTTTTCGTTTTTCAGCTGTCAACTTTTATGTTTTGGGCAATAGGTTGTAAGGGCCCGTACAAACGAGGAACACAAAACCTAAAAACAAAACCTAAAAACAAACCCTAAAAACGAACAGACTTTAGGTTTTTAGGGTAAAATCGAAGATGGTGTACAAACGCAGGATACGCGTGAAAAACAAAAGCGAAAAACAAAAGCGAAAACGAGTCAACGGTCAAGGTGGAAGACCAGCAGTAATGCACCACCCAGCTGCGGTAGAGGCGACGCCCAGCCCTGAAAAAAGAGGAGAGTGTGCCCACATGACTAGCCGACCATACTCTGCTGCTGCAATGGCGCCCGTAGCCTGGAGCGCGAGATTTGCGCTGGATAAAGTACGGGTGCTGTACAAAAAGTTTCACCGCTTGCTACAACAGATGATTTTTGAATGTACAGCAGCACGCAATTCGACTTGGACCGCCCCATGAGCCACGGTTTTGGCTACGGCGTTGAACACTGCATTGCCTGGCACCAGCCGCATGTTGTTCGCGCCTTGTCTGCTCTCTGTCTTCTGGCTGTCCAGTGTACGGGGCGTTCGTAGCTGCGGTTGTCGCCATGATCTCCGTTCTCGCTGGGCTGTTCATCTTTCGTGTTTTGGTTTTAGGGTCATTTTAATCGATTTTCGATTAAAATAAACCGAAGAGCAAAAATATCCCATCGCGGTCTCCTGGGTCTCTTTTTTTCTGTTTCGCCAATCAGAGGGAGTGAATCTTCATAACTCATTTTAGGTTTTGTTTTTAGGTTTTGTTTTTAGGGTCAAAACGCTCCGTTTGTACGGGCCCTAAATCGTTGATTTTCTCAGAACAAAAAAAACGAAGGGGAACACGTTTGTACCAGGGACCAATCAGCGGCCTGTTTTTTGTCATTTCGTTTTTCGTTTTTCGTTTTCGTTTCTGTTTAGACATGCCCTGATGATTGGCTACGGAAGGAAATAAATAAAAGCCAGAATAAAAAAGTCAGAAAAATAAAAAGTAACAAAAATCTGGTTCCCGAATTTATTTTACGTACGTACTCGAGTCGCTGGTACGCTCGTCTGCTCGGCGTGGAGTCTATCGCACAGGTACCAGCTATTGCCAGGGCGGCTGCCGCGGATGCGATGCATTGGCGAGGTGGGGATCGGCACCTCCATCGCACACGGTTGTCGCTGTGCCGTGCAGGTGAAAGAAAGTTGAAGCTCCAACAATTTTAGTAAAACTTCTGAACTTTCCGAACCCGAAATTTTGATCATCACAGGGTACGGGGTACCCGTACCACTCTTGTCCGAAAATGTAAGGGACATTTTTATATCAATATTAATATAACAAAGTTTCTTATATTTACGGACATTTATGTACGTACGTAGGTAACATTTCTCTCAAAAGTCAAGTTGCCTGGAAAAATTCTGGCACGCGGCACGAACGATGTTGATGTTTTTCTGCTGCAGAAAGAAGTTGATCCCCACGTTCATGATCAGAAGAGAAGTAATTGCGTTTCTCGCTCGCAAAGCAAACAAGCAAGCACGCACGCCGCCGGGCTGCAGAGCGTACACAACATACCTACACACACGTCGGCTTACAGCAGCTTGCAGTCACCACAGTCGGGCGAAGGATAGTCGTTGTAAATCCGCGCGACCTCTCGATCTGGCTGCTTTAGCTGCACTCTTGGGAAAGCCAAAGAAACCGCACGTGCATCAGCCACTTCATCAGTTCATCATCATCAGCTTGCTTCTGCTGGAAAGTTGACGATATTTTCTGCTGGCTGGTGATTCGAATTGCGAGTGCTGCTTGGGCGCGGAGTTTCCGACGAGTTCGTATACGCAGCAGTGCGTACGGGTAACTCTGTGGGGCCATACACGCCGTCGAGACAACCAACTGCTGACGGCAGCCCCGCCTCGAGGCGTGTGTTCGCTGACAGGGCGTGCTTTCGCACCGTCAGTACTACCGCTGCTGCTGCTGCTGCACACGCGTACTGGTACCACCGTACTCGTACCCGTACACGAACTCGTGTACTCGTATCATACTGTACGTCTACTGCTGTACGTCGTACGACATACGTAGCGTTTATTCTCCCAGAGAGGTTATTTTTCTGTGAACCCGCCGAGGATCATAACTTTCGCCCCTCTCGCGCACCGAGAGCTTTCTTTGAGACCAACAATGCCAGAGAAGAGGGAGAGACCGCAGCGCGCGATCATCCGGATCAAGGCGAGCAGGCTGCTCAAGACTGCGCGGGCCATGTGCAACGGGGCCACGGGGATCGCGATGGGAGTTTGGGACGGCGACGACTCCGGCGCCGGCTCCGGCGCCGGCACCAGCACCGGCGGCGACGGCAGAGAGGCCGAAGCAGGGGGGGAGGGGATGCAAAACATCGGAGCACCACCGCCTCCGGCGAGGACGGCGATGACGACGAGCGCCGCCAACCCCGAGGACGGACACGCCATCCACCGCGCCGTACGGGGGGGCAATACCCAGCTCGTCGCCGACCTCCTCGCGCGGGGGGCCCCGGTCGACGCCAAGCGCGACAGCGGCGCCTCCCCCATCCACGTCGCCGTGAAGCTGGGCTACGACAAAATCGTGGCGCTCCTGCTGCGGAAGGGGGCCGACAAGGACGGGCTGGACGGCAAGGGGCGGACCCCCCTCCATCTGGCAGCCATCTACGGCCAGCTCGGGCCCGCCGAGGTTCTGCTCGCCGCCGGCGCCGATGTCAGCGTGGTGGTGGTCACGAGCGGGTACGAGCACTGGGCGCTCGGGTTCGCCGCGCGCATGGGCCACATCTCCGTCCTGAAGCTGCTGGTCCAGCACGGGGCGGACGTGAACGCGGCCAGCTCTCGCGGCCTCACCGCGCTCCACTACGCGGCGGTCCGAAACCAGGCGGCTTCGATCGTCGCCCTGGCGGAAGCCGGCGCCGACATTGAGGCCACCGTCGACGAAGACGGGGGCGGCGGCACCACCCTCCACGCGGCCGCCGTCATGCGCTGCAACGAGGCGGCGCTCGCGCTGCTCGAGCTCGGCGCGAACATGGAAGCGCGGAACGCCTTCGGGTACTCCCCGCTACACGGCGCCGCTCGCCAGGGGGGCAAGGAAGGGGCGGTGGAGATGGTGGACCTGCTGCTGCGCTGGGGCGCCGACGAGACCGTGGTGGACCGCGATGGGAACAGGGCTTTGGACTTGGTGGGGAGCAGCCTCGCCGAGGATGACGAGAGCCGCCGCGAGGACGAGCTGGCCCGCCTGCGGAAGCTGCTCGAGAACGCGCCGGCGGACAGGGCCTGGCGCCGCCGCGGGGTGTTGGCCCTGTGCCGCGCTTTTCCAGACCGCGCGCGGTTGAGCTCGGACACCGTCGTCGAGGCAGCAACAGCAGCAGCAACAACCGCCGCTTCGGGTTCCCCATCGGGACCGGGAACGGGAGAGGGGTTGGAATCGGGATCGGCAGCACAGGAGAGTGGTTGGGACACCGCGGGGGGACGGCGAAAACTGGCGGCGACGGAGGAGGCGGTAAAGGCGGCGGGGGCAGTAACGGCGACAAAAAAGTTACCGGTAACTTGCAACGCCGCGGGTGGGAAGGGGGGGGCGGAAGGGGGGGCTGCGGACGAGTTTGGCAGCGTGTTGGTGAAGCTGCTGGGGCTGGCGGAGGAGGGGCTGTTCCGAGACACGGTGCTTTTTCTGTGACGCGGGGGGGGAGGGGAGGGGGGCACGGCAGTGATGGTATCAAGGTGAGAGTTGGTTGTGTCTTTCTTGTGTGGGTGTGTTTTTTTTTTAATGTTATTATGCTTGAAAATGTCGAGTTGCGGTGGGTGGTATGTACATGTCATTTGATAATATGAATATTTGACGTGCTGACTGAAATACGTATTACGGAGGGCCATGTTAAAAGGGACCAAATATTGTCAATAAATAATAGGTAAAAACCTGGTATAGGTTTTTGTGTGAACCGTAGGTTCTATTTACTAGTATTTACTATGGTCCCCCGTAATAGTTATATTAATACCCGCTTTGGGACATAGACATAGCGACCAAAAAAACAATGATGAGTTTGGTGGTATCAGCCGTCTACGAGCGAGCAGGGTCAGCGCCCAGCAGTTCGGGTATATAGATATAGATATAGGGTCATGTTGCGACCGTGCCGTACGCCTTCTTGCACTGCTGTAACTCCCGGACATCCCGCTTTTTTTTTAATCGTCAAATTGCCCCTTTGAAGTCCCGAGGGGATGCATCAGCTGTTATTGTATGTATTTTTATACCAGTACCAGTTTGTGACGCTATATTTTTATATAGGACTACGACGTAACTACAAACTCGTTAGGGCTGGTCGGTGTTACTTGCCCTGTTGCTTGCCTGCCCGGTGGCTTATATTTTTTTTCTTCTTTAGCTTTCAAGCATTTTATGTTTACAACAATACGGGGGCGCATAGTTAGTAGGACCCACGGTACACAAAAAAAACTATATATTTCCCTATTTTTACTATTAATAACAAGATTTGGTTCCTATTTACTCTATATGGTCCTCCGTAAATTGTGCTAATCATACCATCGCCCCACCCCCTTTTTTTTTTTCTCCCCCGTTCTACCTTTTTTTCGTGCGTCGCGTCTTATTGGTCATCGCGTCCGCAGATTTTTTTACGGTTTGCTCGGAGGGAGGCCTGCCTGTCTTGCCTGTCCCAACACCTCGGCCTTCGTTGGTACTCGTGGGCATGCTATACTGCCTGTCGGCCTGAAGGCGGTTGAGTGAGTGCTGTGCGGTGTACGCACCGTGTAACGGTCTTGCCCTGCTTTGGCCGTCATGCATGCCGCCCGCATGTTTTCTTCGCACGCGAAAACAAGGGTGCCTCGTTACTTGTTATACGTTTGTCGGGTCTCGGAGGGGTGGAGGGGGGGGGGGGGTGGGGTGTGGTTTCGCGTAGCCCCCTTTTGTGGGGTGGCGGGCGGGGGTTCGGAAGGTGCTTTTTTAGGGGGGGCGGGGTCGGGAAAGCTTTTTTTTGGGGGGGGGAGGGGTCGAGAAATCCGTACTGTACAGCAGTACGTACCCCCATGATCTGGTGGTAAATATGTATACCCCAGTCATCACGCCGTACTTGGGTTGACGGGAGTGCGGTTGTCTGTTTATTCCGCCTGTGACATACCAGGCATATAATATGTGGTATGTAAGATAGCTGGTGTTGTATTTGATGGGTGGCGTTTTCTGGCGGGGACGGGTTTTGCGCTGTCTGCCGCCGGTGCCGACGCTAGTCTAGAGCGTTTCCAGTTTGCGACCCACCCGCCGCTTTGTGCAACCCCCCCCCCGTGCCCACCACTGCTCTTTATGTAGGCCCCCATTTTGTCTTGATAGACATATTCAGACGCTACCGTGTATATTGCAGCCTGACATAGGGGACTTTTATCAGTTGGATGTGATGGTTTGAAGCCATTGAACGGATGTTATGTTTAGAAGCCGTTGGACGTTGACCGGTCGCACGTCGCGTGCCGGTTTTTTTTTTTCTTCTTCTTTTTTAAGACGTATTTATATAGACTAGACTAGACTAGACTAAACTAGACTTAGACTAGACTAGGCTACAGTACTATAAATATCGATATGGTATATAGAATTGGCGGCAAGCGGCCGGCCGTTGGCGGTGGCAATAAGCAAAAACATATCAGGAAACATTTTTTAAGTCTCTATTTTTATGTTTTGACAGTCACAGTCGGAACTGGCCACGAATTTTCGATGTGCCCCAGCCATATACCGTGTTAGGTCAAAGTGATTTTTAGGTACACGTAGTAGTCTCATTCATAAGGCGGCACGCACACGAGCCGCTTGCGAGGCGTACCAGGTACACAATTTGTATGTACGTTCCGTGTATTAGTCTCGGTGCATTTGACAGTCAAATCAGACGGTGTTTTTTATCCAGCCCAAATCGCGACGCTTTTAGCGACGCAGGCGACACACGGACGGGGCGGGGCAAGGCGGGGCGGGGCGGAAAATTTCGTTATCGGCGTTTTATACCCTGAAATCCGTTCTTAAGCTGTCAATAACGCCTATGTACAGGTTTGGTTTGGTTTTCTGTTGGAGTTTCGTGACCATGACTCATTTTGACCTGGAGTGTATAGTGCTGGTTGCGTTTTCTGGCGGGATAAGTGTGCCCATGAACCGTTTTGACCTGGAATTGAAAAAAATGCCGTTTTTTTTTTTGCTGGCGGGGGGGGTCTTTGTGACCGTGCACCGTTTTGACCTTGAGTGTACACGCCCTTCTCGTACCCACGCCCCGCGGTTAGAAACCGGTTCGAGCTGTACTTCATAGTTATACGACCGATTTTTTTTTCAGGCGTCCTTTTTGTGTGTGTGCAAGCGACCCCTGCTGATAGAACAGGGCGGCCGGTTTCGATTCCAATGTTTGCTTGCACACGGTGGTTACTTTAGTCTATATCCGATCGGGAATATAAGGACCATTTGTACATCAATATGAATATCAAGCGGTCCTTATATTTTAAACCACAGTGGTATGTTAGTAGCTGCTTAGCGTCACCAAACGGCTACGTACAGTAGTTTCGTCTTGTCTACTTGGTATATATAGTGCTTCTGCCTGACAGGACTCAGGGTCTAGTTTTTGTTTAGTCTTACGTTTAGCCGATTAGCACGGCCTGGGCTATAGGTTTTAGCTTGCGCGTGCGTGTGTCCATGCACAGCAGCACTGTCCCCGCTTGGTATATACCCGAACCGTACCGCATAATACCTGGTGTATTTGTAAATATTTTCTAGACGCCGTTCGGCGCCGTCTTTGTATCTGGTCTATCTATGTACATTGGTGGTGTGATGGCGTGTCGTTGTTTTGCTCCGGGTGGTTGCTGTGGTCGGCGTTGCCAGGTGTAGTAGGTGTCGGTTCTGTTTTATTGGTGTTTAGTTGTTCTGAGTCGTGCGCGATCAGGACTCTTCCCAGACCTCTTGAGGACTTTTCTAGGACTTTTTTTTTTTTTTTCAGGAGTGAGTGAGTGCCTCCACTGCTCGGGCTGTTTGTTGTTCGGTGTGTATACGCTCTCCAAGCAAAAGCTGCGACAACATCAAGTAATATATATTTTTTAAGTTCGTTATTGTGTCTACTGTATAAACTACATATACAGAGTCCTCATCCTGTGCCCTGTGGGTGGTCGACCCCGACGAAAGGCCAGCGGCGGCTAATTATTCCGGTTGAGCCGGGGTGTGGTGGGATAATTTTTTGTTTTTTGTTTTTGCCTTTCGACAGCGTATCGAGCATGTTCTGGACCAGTCCGACTTAAATGGAATATTCGTGTCCCAATTGGAATACCCTCTAATACCGCAGTACCAGTACGGCTACGCGACATATGTTACGAATCTCTTATTTTTGGCCAGACTGGACTTCTCATTATGTAAGACTGGGTGTGTTCCACACTATTTTCAGTACAAAGAGGTCGCATTCTTATTTTTTTCCCAAAATCTCAAGTCTCAAATTCTTCATGATCAAATTATTAACATCTGTCGCGTGCTGCTGCTGTAGTACAGCAGATGTGAGTCACACACACACCCTCACACACACACAGCAGTCCCCCGACCAACAGCACACAGTACGTGGAGAAAAGGACTTCGCGCCCGCAGTTTTCTGATGGTCAATTTTCTCCTATCCTTGTGAACCAATAGATGTCCCACTTTTCCTTCTCGAAGGCCCTTTTTCGGTCAGGGCTCGCAGGGTGCCTCCACTCCCCGCCCCGACAAGTAATTCCTCGGCGTTGACGTGATATTATTCTGTCCAAAATACAAAGACCGTTATTATTAATAGTGTCAATAAGCCAATACCCAGGCGTTCATGGGAGAGATTTTTTTTCTTCCAGATTCTCTACATCTTCTCGATTTGAGAATTTTGTATCAAGAGGCGGAGGGGTTCCCGCCACAGTTTGTGAACGGTAACAGAGGGAGGGGGGGGGGGACTGCAACGCTTAGAGTTCACATGCATAATTAGAAGAAAGCATCTGGAAAATCTGGAAGAAAACAAAATGAGCGAGAAAACAAAAGCTGGAAAATATAATCTGGAAATTTAGGACCAAAACAAAATCCTTCGATAATAACGGTCATCAACCCGTTTCTACCGCAACAAGGATACCACAATTATTCCACGTCGTTCGCCCCCAAAAACGTCGGTGCAGTTCTAAAACGGCTTATTTTGGAATTGCGCTTACGTTTACGGAGATAAAACTAGGTAAATACGGCGTTAAGGTGTACCATTCTGACCGAAAATGCATGGACCGTTTAGGATGTAATGCCAGTATTATTAGTATTTTTAGTACCCGGTCGTTCCTTGACCCCTGTAAGTAGGCGTTGAATGAAGACAGTGACCATAACAATCATGACTTTGGTGTTATCAACGGCCAACAATTTCGGGAGGCCATACATAGTAAACACTAGTAAATAGGACCTACGGCAGACACAAACACCTAGATATTCCCCTATTTTTACTGACATTTTTTTTTTTTTTTTTTTTGTTGTCCATCCCATTTATTATCTTCGCACTTCCGTCTTTCTCCCTCCCTAGTCGTAACTCAGATCCGGGGTCACAAAATAGGCTCCTCTCTCTCCTCCCCCACTACGGTTCTTGCCTTGCATTTTTATCGCGGGAAGATTTCAGCACTTTCTTCCCTCGTCAACTCTCGTCGAATTTTGCTTACCCACGCTACAATATGCGCTCTCGACATACGGTGTCATTTGAGAATAAAAACCTCCATGGGGAGAATCGAACCCTCGACATCCGGGCCTTCAGGCTTCGTGGCTACCAGTTATGTTGTCCTATTTACTAGTGTTTACTATGGTCCCCCGTTATAGTGTCGTGAGCGCCAACCGAGCACTGCGCCGTACGCACGACTCCTGGCCTTGTAACCCAGACACCAACCATAACATGTATCATCCCTCAAATCACGCCGTGATAGTTGGTGTATTCGTCGCTTTCTGTGGTCAGTTTGCTGTAATCGTCGCTTTTTGTGGTCAGTTTACTGTAATCGTCAATTTTCGTGGCCAGTTTGCTGTAATCGTCGCTTTTTTGTGGCCAGATTGCTGTAATCGTCGCTTTTTTGTGGCCAGTGGCCAGTTTGCTGTAATCGTCGCCTTTTGTGGTCGATTTTTTCCGCTGAAGTCCCCCAAGAGAGTTGACTTAATCCTTTCAGAATTGCAACCACGCTTTGTTTGTGGGCACAAAGTATACTTGGAATAAGTGTAGGGTCATTTTCGCAGTAGTACACGTAGTAGTCAAAGGGTGGTATGATATACGAGTACTACTACTGTTGTACGAGTATACATAAAAAAAATCAATCCACAATCCGCGTGTTGACTATTAATATTAATAGTTAACTTTCACCAACAAAAGAAACTTCAAAAATATTTTTCAATCGCGATGAGTTGGTGGGGGGGGGTGAGGGGTGAGGTGCTTGAATGGTATGTAATCAAGATACATACCAGGTATAAAATATGTACGAGTAAAAGTAAAATTCCATTTTAATCACAAACAGCAGTTGGCCAGTGGGGGGGTACTTGATCGCCGAATGACACAGGCACACATACATATAATGTGCGAGAAGGGACAAAAAAAACTTGTACTCCCTCGCCGGGAATTGAACCCGGGTCTCATGAGTGAGAGTCATATATCCTAACCATTGGACTACGAGGGAAGATGTATGTATGGGTCATGGTGTTAATTTATATACCCTTATCCAAAGAATAACAATTTGATCCACGTAACCCTCTTTATATTTGCTACCAGGGTATTTCGCAAGGCGCAGGCCACCTGTCTGTACAAGTATCATATGATACTCGTAGAGAGAAAAAAACGCGCAACAAATTTTTGCAACCAGCCTCGCGGCGACTGTTACGCAAAACGGTTATTTTGACCACATGTTGCGCCAGCGCAACACCGCAACACCTAATTAATGCCCTGGTACGTAGTGATTGATAGCTTGGAGGGTATACTGCTGTACATCGTATAGGCTTCAGTGTAGGTAGTGACAAGTATGTTGGTGCATTGTTGCAGTACACCGGTAATAACGTTTAGCATGCTGTCCAGAATTTCTTGTAGCATCATGACCTCATGTACAAATAAAGGTTTTATATGCATACTGTTGTACCTGGCATACGAGTATATCAGCGTACTGTTGTAGGTGCATGTGTATGTACGATAAAACAAACGGAAATGTGTTGCTGTGATACCCCCGTATTCCCTCTAAACCAGTGACATCCAGTGGGAGACGTATTCAGCATTTGTTAGGGTATTAGCCCCGTATGTACCTGATGTACCCCCTCTAATTGAGACAAAAATACTTTAGACCTTCCAGCCGGTCGCCCCGGTAGACTAGTGGTCAGCTTTCAAGGCTACTATTAATAGCATTGGTACCCAGGTTCACATCCCACCGTGGTGAGATTTTGAATTTATTTGAAAAAATAAAAAGGAACCAATTGCTGAGAGCGCCTTCGTGGCGTGGGTAGGCGGAATCGGACGCAAGTCGGCGAGGAAAGAAAGTGCTGAACTCTTTTCGCGATAAAAATGCAAGGCAAGAACCGTAGTGGGGAGGTACTGTAGGAGAAGAGCCTACTTAGTGACCCCGGATCTGAGTTACGACTAAAGAGGGAGAGAGAAAAGAAGGGCGAAGATAATAAATGGGATGGACAAAAAAACAAAATGCATCGGAAGTCTAAAGCGTTTTCTTCGTGGACCTTTCATGATGCTTCTATGGACTTCCACGGTGCTTTAGTGGGTTTCCACGGGGGTGTATGCGCTTCCGTGCTGCCTTCATGGTGGTGTATGCGCTTCGATGGTGTTTCCATGAGGCTTTCATGGACACTCATGGGCGTCAATGGTGTTTTCAGGATGCGTGAACTTTCACGGTGCTTTTTTAGACTCTCGTGGTGCTTTCAGCATGTATGGACTTTCATGGCGCTTGCACGGTGCTTTTATGCACTCTCGTGGTGTTTTCAGGGTGCTATACGAAGCGTTCGTTTCCATGGTATTTCCGTGGTCTTTACGTGCTTCCCCCGTGGTGTTTTCCTGATGCCTCCATAGTGCTTGCATGGAGGCATGGTGGTTCCACACGGCGTTTTCACGGTGCTTCCATGCGGCTTTCATCGTGGTGTATGCGGTTCCATGGCGGTTCCATGGTGGTAACATGGTGCCTTGAGGGTGGTTCCATGGTGCCTTAACGTGTTGTATGCGCTGTCATCGTGTTTCCATAGCTGTGTTATCATGGCCCCATGGTCTTTCCATGGGGCTTTCATGGTGGTATATGCGCTTCCATGTTGTTCCCATGTTCGTTTGATCGGCTTTCCATGGATTCCCACGGTGCTGGTCCATGACTTCCATGGTGCTTCCATGGTGCTTTAAAGGAGAGGCTTGTTGCCCTTTCGTGAAATGATCGTGAAAGCGCCTTGAAAGCACCCAGATCGGATGAAATAAATAGTGTGCATCGTTGGTTGATTAGCAGGACAGGAAAGAGATGTGGGGGTGGACGCGGTCGGCAAATGAACTCAAACACTAGGTAACAATCCACACCACGGACGATACCCTAGTTGGCGGGAAAATACGAACAACGGTGGGCGAAAACATAACTTCACCTGACTCCAAGCAGAGAACATACGGGACACGGGATACCGCATGTTACCCGTAAGCAAGGCCGCCGAGTTACTACAGTTTTCTGCTGGATGAACTTTCATCTTTTCACCGAACGCACTGCCTGTGCATCGAATAACGACATCAAATACTCTGCGCACAACAAGTATTTACATCTTCCTAACCACCACGACGATCGCCTCGTCCCCCCCGCTGCTGAGATCCACGCGCAACTGGGAAGAAGCTTGCCCAACGCTGGTCCCGCCACCTCCTCGACCTCCAGCAGGCGCGGTAGTCGGCGCGCATGTGTTGTGGACGTGGGCCAAGGACATAACGAGGGCAAACATGCGGGCCTTTTCCTCCACTCCTCCTGGCAGTGTCGGGGACAGCGGTGTGTCGCTGCTCGGGCCCGGGGGCGGGTATCTGAGGCTGTTCATAGAGGTTGAAACGAAAAACGTGGTGGGGAGCCGTGCGCTATAGGAAAGTGAAAGTTTTCCCCCAACAAAAAGGTGGGCTCAAGGATAGAAAGTACAATTCGAAACAAGATCAGGGGTGCATCACAATCACAAACATGACAAAAAAAAAGAATGTTGGCATGCAAAGGGAGATTGCCTCTGCGTGTTTTTGAAGCATGCCAGGCGTAAAGCAATCACGCTACGGCAGCACGTACTGTGAACAGTAAATGCATCGAAACATGCGCAGTCCTCTCCGCAACATATATGCATTCTACTGTGGCTTTCTAGACCCAATAGCAGTAAATACGTTCGGTCTTGCATGTTTTCCTATATATATGCTGTGCGCAAGGACGAATAAATGCGTAGGTCACCAGCAAGGGCACAGAATGGCACAGGGAGAGAGACCAGTCGAAGGTGTAGTGCATGTAAGCTGTCCGGCGCAGTGGTATCGTAGTCGATCAGCTATAGAACACACGATGGAATTGAAACCTCGTATGCAATACTGCCACAGTGTATACGCGCATGATGTTTCATCTTGGTGAGCGGATTGAGTGGCTTGCCGCGTTTTCACAGTTCACGATAACTATTATAATACTGTTTCGCTGGGCACCATAGTTCCCACGACTGGGAGCCATAATCCCCGCAGTGAAAATAGTGCCTTAAGGCAATCGCTTCCGCATCACCTCACGGACATAGATGCCTCTGTAGCGCTCGGCTTCTCCCGTCCCTGGTCAGTGCGGTCGCATGATGCCGTCTGGTGCTCCAGCTCCCTTTGCCGGTGCTGTAGGTTCAGGCGGCTGAAAGACTCCCGCAGGTCCGAGGCGACACTACTGTTTCTCTTCTCGAACGCCTTCAGTTGGAGATCAGCCAGATGGGAAGGGTGCGGGGTGACATGGAAGTGCGACCGGGGCATGGTGTATGATTCACCGTGTTTGTAGCATGCCTCGTGTTTCGGACATGAATTACACACCCGGAGATCCAGGCGTTGTGCTCAAAAGGGGATGCCCATTAGCCAGTCAGTAATAGTTTGGCGAAAACGGGCTACCTCTCTGTTGTAGTGAAAAAAAGGCGGTACTCGTACTCCGACGCAGGCTGCGGTAGGGGTGTGCACCGAATTGTGCCTGACTGAAGTTTCTCGCCTGAGAAGTTATATTCCTCACCTCAAAATACCGTCTTTGAGGGGAAATGAAAGCGCACCCCGGCGACCAATCCCAATGGTCTTAAGGACAGTAGTGATGAGACCGACACAACTCGTAAAATGCAAAGGGTATTTCGACGAAATTGAGCAGTTCTTCAGTTGAGGAGTACACTACTAGTCAGTAATAGTCAGGGATAGTCAGTAATAGCCAGTAATAGCCAGTAATAGCCAGTAATAGTCAGTAATAGTCAGTAATAGTCAGTATTAGTCAGTAATAGTCAGTGATAGTCAGTACTAGTCAGTAATAGTCATTAATAGTCAGTGATAGTCAGTATTAGTCAGTATAGTCAGTAACGGTTAGTAACGGTCAGTAATAGTCAGTGGTAATCAGTAATAATCAGTAATAGTCAGTAATAGTCAGTAATAGTCAGTATAGTCAGTAGTAGTCAGTAGTAGTCAGTAACAGCCAGTAACAGTCAGTATAAGTCAGTCAGAAACATCTTTGGTCAAAAAGCGCAATCCCTATTGTAGCACGCCTCCTCCGTAAAGGCGGTTCTGTACCTCCCTGTTATTCGTAGCCTTGGTATGTGGAAGGCATAGACTCTGTGAAATTTCGAGAAAAGAGTCTCGGATGCGAGGCAGAGTTGTCGCGGCTGGTGGGCACTGCAGTTGGACCGGTCTAGAAGCGACTCTTCAGGTGTTATGGCTGGTCTGCCCTCGCTCTCACCTGTGAGATGACATTAGAAATAGCTCCTGCTCGTTGCCAGTTGTTCCTGAGGTCTATGGTGCATGTACCACCTGCCGGGTTGGGAATTGCAGGTTGTTCAATCGGTAGTTAGAACCAACTGCCTATAGTAAGCAGTCGTCGCTGACCAAGTAAGTGGTTCATACAAATGTAGGGATTTATAACTACCGCTAACAAAGTGACCGTGCAATATATGCAAATGTGTCTGAAAAAAAAACGTTTTTGTTAGTTAATACTTTGAACGAAGGGATGTCTTCGCGCGGGCTGTCGTTGAAAGGATGAGGCTCTAGTATCTCAACTTCGTATCGCGGCGTATCCCCTCCGATATCTCAGTAGCGACTCGGGGCCATGTATTACGCGGTGTGTTATACGAATGTAGCGCGAATTATGCCATATTTATCACCGCATTAGACTGGAGTAAAGTTCCGCCCATCCCTCCTACCCGGTACAATGGTCTTGTCGCCTATACGCGGATCAATCCCACCGCCGGAAGACGGTTTTTGTGGTTCAAAATGTAACCCCTATCTACCCATGAAAACTACAGATCATACAATTATGAACTATTAACACACGCGACACCGAGGAAAGATCGCACCCACAAGAGTAGTAACACCGGTAGCCTTTCGATTGAAGCATCCCGCGGCCGCTGTACCTATCGCAAACGTCTAACAACGTACGCTTGACTTTCTTTTCGAGTGAGCCATTCAGATGCATCCTTGACGCGTGCTGTTTGCCTTCTAGGGGTAGCGCCTAATCTTTATGAGGCTCTTGACTTGATCATAGTATCTGAGCTATACTACTGTGTATCTCACCCAAAAACTGATTTCGAGAAAGGCTAAACGTGTAACCCCGAAAAACAAGCCCACTACCTAGATACACCACGAATCATATTGTGAAACATTAATGAATGCCATTCCAACGATACTGGGTTAAGGGACATACTAATAGTCTTACTAATAGTCAGTCAACAAAAAAAATGCCCCAAAAATGCTACGACCTCTATGGTATCGTTCTTCCCTAATATGTCCGTTCACCCATGATGTGCGTGCACCTGGCTTGGCATCGCGTGTGGGCGTTCCAAGGCTTGGCGGCATGTTTGAACGATCGACCTCGGATTCTCGCGCCGCAGGTACCCCCCGTCGCTCTCCCTGAGAAGGGTGGGCATGACGACATATATGCACGGGGTGCCTGTTGAAGTATTGCACTTCACAAACCTCCGTGCGAGATACATGCATGGCTTGACTGCATCCGATTACAACTATGATAGTTTTTTTTCAATACGATCGCATGTTAGATACACATACTAAGTCGCGTTGGCTAATTTAAGGACCCGTTCTCTTTTGCCAGGTGTGACCACTGTAAAAACAGATACCTGGTACCTGGTAATCGTGTTGACAAACACCTAAATATATGCGATTGCTCTATTTTCAGCTCCGTGAGTATCTATCATGGAGTTGTCGCATGCTACTCGTGGGTATAATTTGTGCAGAGTGTACGAACTATCCCGAGTGTTCGACCTGCCGTTTTACATGGACAGGCTTGATTTTTCTGACGACGTATGCTGTCAAACTTCCAAGTAGTTTTTGGACCTTGCGAGGCCTGATTCCTACGTATAGACCACCTGGGCAACCGCCAGGGCTGAGTGCCTCGTAAAAACCCCTGCGCTATCAGTATATTATCGAAAATGCGTGTCTTAACCGCGTTGTGTGTGCTTTCCTACGTGGATAATCCCGTTGGGTGTATTCGAACGAGTGAAGGTAGTACCTTTTCGGACAAGGATTGAGCCTCGTCGCCATCAACCTCCATTGGGGTGGCGTCGATATTAAAGCTCTCCGGAGATCCACCACACTCCGATGGAGACCCACCGGGTGACTCCGTAGAATCCCGCGTATGCGCCGGAGGGGGGCGGGCTCGTTGTCGAAACCGCCTCTGCCGGTTTGACGAGGGAGAACGCCCCAAGTTGCTTCAGTTCTGCGGGCCACGAGCTTTCATTCACATGACAAGATACCGTATGATATCGATCTCGGAATCGAGTTTTGTTGGTTAAACAAGTTCAATATACCTGGTATACGATATCGATATACCAAAAAAAATATTGATACGATTTCGATATTTGATTCATCGAAGCTTTCGTTCAGCATCGGCAATGAAAAACATGGGGGATGCCATCAGGGGATCGAGCGCAAAGCAGTTTCGGTACAACATACATCGAAAATTCGATATTTCGATACTTCCGAGTTTCGGTACGATATCCAACACTAATGGGTATTGTTCACGTTCTAGCTTCTCAAGAGCCCAAGTACGGGATGGTGTGGAGGAGCCCAGCTCGCCCTCGGTAGGTACGAGTGAACGCGGGCGTTCTACTGTATCCTACGAGTGAGGGCAGCCGTGTGGCGGCAAATATAAATAATATTACTTCACGCCGGAAGCCGGTAGCTTTACTAAGCAAGAACTGCCCACCAAACGCACACATCATAGCCTTGAAGCGCTTGTCGACCGCTGAATTTTTACATTCGATGTTCGCTGTAGGGTACCATCCTCCCCGACTCCGAGTGCTAGGTCTTGCGGTAGTCGTGTTTTTCTCGGAACACCGAATGCCTCTTCCAAAAAAGCAAAAAAGTGTAGCTGTGCACTGCGGATAGGTTACCGGCACGTGCCTCACAGCGAGGTCACTTCATGCATATCTTCAGGACAGCGCAGCGCCCCATCCATGTTGTGTATGCGCGGTGCTCCAGCAAGTAGAGGCCCTCTACATGAAAAGCGCGATGCGAGTACGCCCCTCGCCCCTCCTCACCTTCATGGCAGCGACGTCCCTCACGGGGTTTGCGAGAGATGTTAAGTAGTCATCCACGCGCTCGATCTTCGGAAAGACGAGGCAAGCGTTCGCGCGGATGAGACCGAGGGCACCTATGGCGCCGGCCCTTCCTGGCGCCGGGCCGGACATGCTGATCTGCCCGCCTTTGCGAACCCCCCCGCCTCGTGCCGCTCCTTTCTTGTCAGGGGCGCGTAGCGTAGATGACCGCCCCTGCCGCCGGAATGCAAGAGGGTACCACCACAGGGGGATCATAACTTGACATTTGGGGACGCGTGCTACGTATCAGGTATCACTCTGGGCGTAAATATAGTGACCGCTTGATATTCATGTCAATGGATGAACGGTTCTTAAACTTAAGCACATCATGGTAGGGGTTAGTCACCAGGGTAGCACATGATTTTGATGACGTTCCTCGCTTGAGCTCTATATGCCTTACGATTCCAGCAGCTGACCAGGAGCGACTTCAAACTTAAGCCCGATGCACAGTGAGTCCCATGGGCTTTTCTGCAGTGGCTATCTAACAAATAAAATGCTGCAAAACACACGTCGGGTCCCCATACGAAAGTCACATGCTACGGCGGAGGTGTACCATGTTACAGTTTTTTTCTGAGCTTATGATGCTCACTTCAGGAGCTCTACGTACAATATTAGTAAAATATCCCGAAGGCTGATTTCGATAAAAACTAAACTGCACCCCTATCTGAGCAATCCCATGCCCTAGGGTACACAAATTATGCATGTTGCAAAATGAAGAAGAATGACATGCCGACGATTTCGGGTGAAGGAGTCTCACCATTTAGACAAAAACAAAAGCCAAAAAAGGGCTACCCCTATCGTGTATGGCTGATTTCCTCACTTGAAGAGTATACTAGTAGTCAGTGACGAGTGTTTCGACTTAAAAGTGCAACGCCCATACCTGCCTTAGCGCGGCTCTTTTGGAGGGGTCTCACAGCATACGTATATGGTTGTTTGTACAGTTATGTCTATACTATTATATTAATATGTCCTCCCTTGATATTCCTTTACAATGCTTTTGTGGTGGCCATGCATCACCAGGGGAGCAGACCCTGGCACTTAGTTGTGGACATGTCAAGCACAAAAAGGCAAGGGAACACTACTGCTGTACTTGTAAATGGTTCATCGGTGTGGCGTGCCAGTATGGAGTAGACCCTGGCGTTTTGTTTTGAACGTGCCAATAAAGAAACTTGTTAGAAGGCCTTGATGGAAACAGTTTTATCGATGTGCCTGATACAAGCTGTTCAAGGTGGCCGCCTCTATGCAACCGCTTTATCGATGCAACTGGTACAAGCTGTTCAAGACGGCCACCTGTATGCAGTACGGTAGTAGCCTCTAAGAGCCAACTGCCCGAAATTATTGTTTGGGTCAATCTTACCAAGCATATCGTTCAGCGTTCACAAAACCATGCGTGCCTTCACTCCCATCCTTGGATATTAAATAAACTTAGCGGAGGGTGCGCACTCACATGCCGTACCTTCGCAGTGTCCATGCGCTTTCGTAGGGTTTGGGCTGCTTTCCACGTGAGAGATGACCATCCTTCACTACCGCCCGTGCCCAGCCCGGAGCGTCTTCCTGGTTTCACTCCCTTTGCCTCGCGACGAGCCTCTACCCCTTTGCTCGCCGTTGGTGCTAGTTTCTTACGGTTCGACGTCGTAGGGTGGGCTAGTGTTGTAGCCCCTGGATTTCCGGACGTGGAGGCCGCGGTTGTGGTGGAGGTCGGTAGTTTACGCTTGTCGTGATGGCGCATCTCAGCACGACGGGAAGACGGTGAACGTGTTGTTTGGCCTGCCGATGCGTCGTCCTGACCACTGCGGACATCTTGTTGCGAATCGCTAATCTCTTGGCTAGGGTTGGCTCCAGTGAGCACCGCGTCTGTTGGGGGATTGGGCGCTCTGCCCGGCAGACCGCCGTGAGCACCCACGGATCCGCTACCCCTTCCTGCCACCGTAACGTCGCCTCTTTCCCCGTTTTGTGCATGCCGGTCGAAGCTAGGGAAACCCCCTCCCTCCTGAGAAGGACTGCATTCTTCGCCAATGGCAGGTGTCGACGCAGCGTCAGCCCGGTCCTCACGAAAGGGTGTCACCGATGGCGCTTTCTCCACCCTGCTGCTTGGTCCCGAGGGATCCAGGCAGAGAGAGAAGGGGCGTACGTGCTTGATGAACGCGTGGAGGACTCCCGGGGGCGCGCGCGAATCTTGCACGATGGGCTCGGAGCATGGCCCCTTCTCCTCTGAGTCTTGGCGAGGAGGAGGAACTGGGCGGCCGTTGTTAGGGGCTGTTGAGGCCATCGCATGCTGTTGAGGGTGGTCGTCGCCGCTTGTAGCCACTGCAGATAACAGCTGTAGTGTTGAAAATGGCGACATCATCTCTGGCGGCAGGAGTTCCTCGGCAGTCACGAGGCCTTGACAAATACGCCGGTAAAGGTCAAACCTAGCAGACAGGGGAGCTCCTAAAGGTGACCCCCCACCACCATGCAGGAGCGAGGATAATAGAAGGATGGGAGAAATTGGTCAAGACCACAGCAAGTAAAGTAATAGGAAAGAAGTTGATAATATGCAATAGAGCAGTAAAATGGTGGGATGACGAAGTAAAAGAGGCTATAGGAGTAAGGAGAAAGGCACACGCAAGATACGCATCGAGCAAAACTACGTCAGGATGGGAGGAGTATGGTATTGCTAGAAATAAAGTAAAAAAGGTGGTTGAGAAGAAGAAGAAAGGGGTATGGAAAGACGTAGTTACTAAAACGAATGAAGACTTTGATGGCGGGATGAAGCAGATGTGGGTAGGGATAAAAGGGATACTAGGCAAACAAGCAGGAGAGGCAGATACGGGGATAGCTACATTAAGAGCACAGAACGGTAAAATGGTTAGTAGTTCGAAGGGGAAAAGGGAAGTACTTGTAGAGCATTACCGCAAGCTAGGGACGCCCACAACCAACGAAACGTTCGACAAAGAATTTGAGAAAGATATCAACGCGTGGGCGGAGGCGAACGTAGATGCATCAGAAAGGGAAGACAGTGGTTCAGAAGGGTTACAGGGAGAGTTCACAAGAGAAGAAGTTAAGAAGTGTGTAGCTAAACTTAAGAATAGAAAGGCAGCAGGGGCAGACCAAATAGTTAATGAATTTATGAAGTACGGGGGAGAAGGAATGCTTACCATGATGGTTAAGTTGTATAACTGGATATGGAAAAACGAGTACGCACCTAAGAGATGGAGAGAAGGAGTAGTAGTAAACTTGTTTAAGAAAGGAGACAAGGCTGACCCGGGTAACTATAGGGGAATAACGCTACTAAGCACTGTAGGTAAAACGTTCTGTAAGATTTTGAACGATAGAATGGGAACAATGATGGAGAAGGAAGAAAAGATTAGCGAAGGGCAAGCAGGATTTAGGCCAAACCGTAGCTGCGTCGATCATGTGTACACATTAGGTAAGATAATCCAAGGCAGGAAAGACGCGGGGCTAACAACGTACTGTTTCTTTTTAGATGTACAGAAGGCCTACGATACAGTATGGAGAAATGGGCTGTGGAAAAAGTTGTGGGAAATAGGGATAAGAGGAAAGATGTGGAGAATGATGAAGAAGATGACGGAATGTGCGAGAAGTGCTGTGATGTTGGACGGGGAAATATCGAAGTACGTTGATATCCTACAGGGAGTTGCCCAGGGATGTACGCTATCACCTAACCTATTCAAGGTATACATTAATGACATGATAGTAGCAGTAGAAGCAGCATCGCAGGGAGTCACGGTGGGGGAAGATACGGTGTCGGGATTGATGTTTGCTGATGATTTCGTTTGCATATCAGAAACACCCGAAGGACTGCAGAAACAAATAGAGAAGGCAATCGAGTACACCAGGAAGTGGAGAGTGACGGCGAACGTAAAAAAGTGCGCAGTAGTTGTATGTAACGAAGATAAGGAGAGTCCGGTAACTTGTAAGTGGAAGTGGGGAGAAGATGAATTACCGATCGTAGACCAGTATACGTACCTTGGCGTAGAAATCTCAAAAGATTGCTCTTGGGATGCACACATAAATAAAATAATAGGCAAGGGTAAGGCACACGTAGGCAAGATGGAAGCAGTCCTAACAGACTCGCACCTTGACACTAGAATTAAGAGATGTATACTGATGAATGTGATTGTACCAAAGCTAGAATATGCAGGAGAAGTATGGGAAGGGAACGCGAAGCTCGTAAAACAGCTGGAAACAGTACAGATGACAGCAGCTAAAAAAGTACTAGGATGCTCAAGTACGACGAGTAACACAGTATTGAGAGCAGAACTGGGAATGTACCCACTTAAGACAAATAGAGACGTGCGTAAGTTGAAATGGCAATATAAAGTAAAGAACATGCCAAATAAGAGGTTGCCAGCCATAGCCGATAAAGCTGTATGGGAGAAAGTAACCAAAGGGCGAGCTGGAATAAGGTGGGATAGCGTAGTCGAGAAAGTATGGAAGGAAATAGGAAACCAAAAAGAGACGCTGGCCATAGAGAAATTTAGCGGATACAAGACAGAAGTGAAAGAAAGGATAGAAAGAAGGGAAAGGCTAGCACTGAGAAAGAAGGTGGAAGGGGAAGAACACTTAGAGATGTACGGGGGGTTGAGAGAAGGAATAGGAATGAAAAGGTATCTGCACGGCCCAATGGACTTCGCGAAAAAGCTGAAACTGCGATTTCGTGTAGGGGACCTGGACCTGCCAGAAAGAAGAAGGAGGTATACCAGTAGCCGGGAGGAGGAGGAAGTAGATGCACAGATGTGCCCATGTGGCAAAGCCATAGAGAGTAGAGTTCACATAGTGGGAGAATGTGAAAGGTACAAGGAGGAAAGGGATGTGCTAGAGGAGGAGATGAGGAAAATAGACGAGTGTGACATGGAGCAGTTTGGTACACTAAATAGTAGCGAGAAAACGATCGCTATCTTAGGAGATAGATGGTGGCCACAGGCGGCGAAGCAGGAAGGGGATAAGATTAGCAAAAGGTTTCTCTGTATATATTGGAAACAACGTAATGAGCGCCAATTGTTGGAGAGTGTCTCTATTAGGAGTAGAACGCGTGCTCCGTCTCGAAAGGGATGCGTGGTCAATGGTCAAATGGACTAAGGCAAGCAACAATGAGTTGGCCCCCCCCCCTCCCCCCCACCGACCACCACACCCTCGCCGTTAACTGCACCCAATTGGCTGTTTTCCCCTGCCCCGTTGGTGTTTGCCCCCCCCGAGCTGTGCTGGTCGTGGGCCACCGCCGACACCTATATATTTATGGTAACGTTGTTGACGAGAAATATGTGAGCGAAGCTGGAAAGCAGGCGTGGCGTAGTAATTGTGGTTGTTGTTTGGTTAGAGCGACCAGCTGTGGCGACGAAATATGTTGTAAGGGCACGAAACCCCTTTTTGCGTTGTGGGGTGCGCTTTGGTCGGCAAGGTGCTTACACGTTGTACGTAGTAAGCACCGCTTCCACGGTTTATTTCGTCTTCAAGAAAATGTTGCGCAAGGCACTGCGCACATGCGCCCATTTATTTTTAGATCCTATGGAAAGTACTCGACATGTGATGCGGGGGTTCGTTCATTTGCTGAGTGAGTGCCTGCTAGCTCAGTGGCTAGTCCTGTATCAGGTACACACGAACAAACTGACCGAGTACGTCGTGGCTCAGCGGTTTATCCTATATAAACGAAGAAAATTTGGCCAGCATGTCCATGCACGACCTTGCGCCGTGCCCGTGCACTGCTTTCAGGCGCACTAAATGACAGCAAGAGAAGGTCATAACGGATATAGGCTTCGAATTTACTCGTTATGGTAGTCACCGAATTCGCTTACTACGTATGGTAGGGGCGTGTCCGTTGGAAGGTGGGGGGCTCGCGGCATACTTACAAGGCTGCCTGGCGGTGCTGCTCCTCCTGCCAAAATCTTTCCCGGCTGTCCAGACGTTTCCTTAGACAAGAAAGCGATCTGCTTCGCGATCACCTCCATCCTGTAGTGTAGGCCACAGAGAAACGGCTATATCATAAGGGCCATTTTTATCGAGAAACTTTTCCCCGTAATTTTCAAAAACAAGTTCCAAGAAAAAGAGGAAAAAGAGGAAATGTTGGAAATATTGGAAATTCTTCAGAGGGCAAAATGTTTGGAAGGCTTCGCGTTCCAATAGGTGAAAAAAAAAAAATGGAAAAAATGGAAATACAGAAAATTGCGCGATTTATTTTTAGGAATTTTTGGAAATTCATGGCTCCGATAAATGGCCCTAAAAATCATGCATACTTTGAGATGAAAGACGAGACATGCATTACTGTTTAGAGGTGCAGATAGCCAGACAACCAAGGGCTGCCTAAGGCCCAGGAGATAATTTGGTCGCATACCAGGGATCTTGCCATTAACTACCTGGTACGAGGCAGAGCACATGCATCGCGGCCGATAAATACTCGTAGAGGGCCAAGATAATCAAGGCCACTCAGCACTCAGCAGGGCCCAGCAGGCAGTTTTGCCTCGTACTGGTATCTACCTGCGCCAGAGCTCCGTGTAGGATACGATGATAGCATGCAGAAGACGCACCTGTTCTGCCCGTGGGGGCACCGGTCGGGGTCGGATGCTCGTGGTTTGGTACTACGTAGTTTAGTGCTGCTGCTGTACCGTAGATCCAGACGATGTTAATCATTGCTATGCTTTCGGCGCACCTGACGATGATCTGGCGGGAGAGGGTCTCCATCTCTTCTTGTCCACTCCCCACTGTTTCGGTGAAAGGCGTCTCTGTCTGTGCGTCACGGTGATGGCCAGCGGGAAAGTCCAAAACAAAGCATACGGAGCCGTCAGTCAGCAAACAGACCTTGCACGGTGGTTGACGGTCTCGCCACGAAAGCGATTCACGAGGAACGGCCGAGTCGAAGATAAACGACACCTTGACTACCCGTTACCCGCATATGCTTGGTATGTTTTTGGCTCAAACGGCAGTGATCGTATTATTGGTGATTGGTTGCGCCTCGAACCTCGAACACGTCTTTTTGCGTTTGTTTGGTGACGCTCGGAGTCGCTATGCAGTGCCTTTCATTGCAGTCCGTCCAAACTTGAGAGTCCTGCTACGGTAGAGGTTTACCCTTGCTTTTCCGAGTCGCCTCTGGCAGTGCCGTGGCAGCCCATGGCAGCCCATGGCAGTGCCATGGCACTGCTGCTACGGAAAAATCAGATACGTACGTACGGTGCATTCCCCCACCCGAGAAACCGTAACCGTTCTGCAGTATTGCCTGCAGTGTTGCGCACATCCATACATTCGTACTTATTATTAGCTCGTACGAGCTCGTACGTGAACAAAAGGGCTGACAAAATTTGGGCGCGAACGACGAGGCCTGTTTCATCAACGGACACCTGATCGATAATCATAGTTTTTCGAAGCGGGAAAACCACCGAGTTTTACGACACGAGAGGGCAGCACGAGGGCGGGTTGGTGCGGCAATCAATCTGTTCTTCAGACCCGTTCAAGACTCGAATTTGAATTCAGAGTTCTTAAATTTTTGAATTCAAGATCCATCGAATTACTACTGCTGCTGCTGCCGTCGTACATACTCGTATCATGTAACATGACGCCCGAACCAACAACTACTACTGTAGTTGTTGTTATTGCCCCCTTCAGCTCTTTCCACCAACCATCGAGATGGTCTCAGTCCATCGATGAGTGCCTCCGTGAATTCCCTACGGAAACTGCCCATGGCGGCACGCTTTCCTTCTCCAGAAATTACGTAGCAGGAGGATCATCAGTTCGGGTCCCCTGAGGGTAACGAACAGTAGTAAAGATGAAAAGCTCTCAACCTCTTGGCGCCATCAGCGCGCCCCACAACAGAAAAACACAACTACGACTCCAACGTCATTTACCAGGGAGGTGAACTTTTCTTCGAAAGGGTTTTTCGCGACGCGCTTGCGTTCAACATCTTCCTCGATGGCAGCCAGTTCCTCCTCCATGGCTGTTGCTGCTGCTGCTGCTGCTGCTGCTGCTGCTCTGCTGGGCTCTGGAAATCGCTCTGGTGCTGGTCTGTGTCTGGGTCAGCTGAGTTCTGTCCGCGTGTAGAAAACCACCGTATTGCCCCCCGAGATGTGAAACGCCGTAGGATTCGATATGAACACCGAATAGAGAGAGGAGCGAGAGGGGGAGAGGGGTTCGAGGTCGGTAGTGGTGGTGGTCGCGCGGCTTTTCGCCTCCTCGTGTTTCGATGTCATTTTCCGAAAGAAAAACTCGACCGGCTTTTCGATCAACCCAACCAACGTCCTGCACGACGAGCTTTGCTGCAGGACGGTGCTGCTGCTGCAATCATGTGGACTCTCTAGAGAGAGATAGCGCAAAGAGAGGAGAAAGGGTGGCGTGAAATAAAATGAGCAAATACCGAATGGATGCCAACATGCTTCGAGCCGTGAGTATATGGATGAAATGTGCTGCGCGACTGACTGCGTAACCCGAGCAGCAAACAACGGAGACTGTGGCTACACCAACCAACAGTTGGCGAGCGGAGGGGGTGCAACACTAAATACTCGCGAGTAGTAGTACAGTACTGCAGCAGTACAGCAGTATAGTAGTCAGCAACAACACGTCGTCAGCAGCAAAGCAACGAAGGTGCAAAGTCGTGAACAAGAGGCTACGACATCAAAATCATACATCAACAACTTCAATTGCAGTAATTATTGTCGGAAGATATAAACAGCAAAAAAAACACACATGTCATGTACGAACGAACGAAGAACGAAAGGACGCACCAAGAGTGCCGAACATCCTCGGCGGCGGGAGAGCATCGCACAGCAGCACAACGAGTAGGGATACACAGCAGTATATAAAATAAGTGATATCAATAGTCACAAAATGCGAGCAGGTAGGTCAGTCAGGGTAGGTGCCGGTATTATTGCCTGCCGCGGTAGATTGGCATCCCCAACAAAAAAAAACTCTGCCTCGAAACTGATCATCATGATGATGACGACGACTTGTTTGTTCTCTGCCTCTCTCTGTTCGTGTGTTGTGTGCTGCATTCGCATGTCGTGTGCCTGCATGCACATACATACATGCCACCAGTAACCTGTGTACGATATGTGGGCATGTTTCGGGCTCTGAGCAAAATTGTGGGCACCAAAGTCTGTCTCGCGTTCGTTACATGCATGCACATACATGCAAACGGCCTCTATCTACACCTGCCTGCAACTTTTTTGTTTGTATCATACTGTAATGAATGACTGGTGTAAGTAACCACGTTCACTTTCAAGCTCAAGCCGTATGGGGTTTTTCTCCCAACGGCTTTCTGGACAGCAAGCCGTGGTCACAGGTCACAGGTGCCTTCGCTTCCCCCCCCGGTAATTTGCCTCTATTTTTATCTCGCATATAGGGTTCAGCATCCCTCTGCTTGTCAGTTTTTCATCGAATTTTGCCAACTTTTAATAGCTTTTTCTTGCTTTCGGCGACGGGATAGACCCAAAGAAAAAAGGGCCTTCTATGTGTGCTCACAGACAGACAGGCATTCGAATCTCCTGCATGCATGATGACGGATTACTGCTCTGTCTGTGTTACGATACAGTAGTATGACATTACCGGTGTATGAGCAGTGGTATGAGGGAGTATGAGCCTAATTCACAGAGGAGGGAGTATGAGCCTAATTCACAGAGCCCCTGCAAATATTATTCCGTTTTATTTACCGCTGGCTGCTGCGCGCGGTTGTTTGTGTATTATAGAGAGCCCGTTTTTGCTGGTAGTATATACCGGTATGCCGGTATGCAACGATGACGCTTTCGCGCCAAATTCTGTGCGCATGCCGTCAAAGTTCGGGGAAAACCGTTACATCCCGCCCCCAGGGGTAGTAAATGTCACCCAAATGTCACCCTTCATCTCATCAAGTAATAAGTGCTGCAAGTATGTCCCGTCGATCTGACCTATATGGGTATACTCGTACTGTATTTTTTCACGTTTGGTTTGGTTTGGTACTCTTTTTTCGTACGAAGTACGAACAACACTTCATTCACACCTCGGACAACGTAACAACACTCACTCCCGAAATTATTATCTCCCTCCAAATATCAGCCTGGCTTTCTTATTAGGTGTCCTGTACTGCTGTGCTATTTTTTCCGTTTTGGACTTTTCTTGGCTACATCAATATCCCCGGGTCCCGGAGGGGAGGATAACATATCATCCCCGGGAAGAGATGATAACATAACATCCCCGGTGACAAACGCTTCCATCTTTATGAGACCCCAAAGCAGGGGATATTTAGGAGGGATCCCCTAAAAAAACGCCTAAAAATAGGAAACCTTGCCAGTACGTTCTCCATCTTGCATCTATAACGCAGTAGTAGTACTGTAGTAGTACGTTACGCATCTATCTACTATTAATAGTACGTGTTACAACAAAATCTGCATAAATAATAGATACCAGTAGTCACATTATGTTTGTTTTATTGGCATGTACGGTATCTGTTTGTGTTGACATGATAATTTGCATATTGTCAGTGGTTTATCGATCATGTACGGCATTTACGTATTTACCTAAAAGCTAGCGACGTGTGTTCCGATGCAAAAAGCTTTCAATTTTCGGCTAATATCCTAACGTTGTCTTACTCGCAGTGAGCGACAGACTATAACAAAGTAACACTATACCGTGGCCAGTACGGAATGTAGCTGATACGTTAACATTGTGTTAACATTGTGTTACGCAACCACCCGCCAGTATTGTAACGCACAAACACTACGATATCGCAATATCTAGAAATAAGGCAACGTAGTAACGTAATGTTAAGTACATCCGCCGACTGAGCTCTAACATTGACCGTGGAACATCAAGTGTTACGTTATCCGAGGCGTGTGAAAACACTTATTAACTTATTTCTAGGAGAGCAAGTCCGTTGGCCGCGAGTTTCCATGCGCACTACGAACGGACGATGGGTCGTACTCATCATCCTCCGCTCTTCCTATCTGTAGGGTGTTAAGTATCTTCCCTCGTCTCACCCTTCTCACCGTCGCACCGCCCCCTCCCTCCCTGCATTCGAACCAGATTCTCGCCTAGAAATCGCTTCGCATTATTTCTACTCAATATTAAACAGAATGCACGCATGCATGCATACATCGCTTGCCTACACGTGGCTCTACAAGCTTATCATGTCGTGCTGACAACTTGCTGCTATTAGCTTATCGTGCTCTCTACAGTGGTACTGTAGTAGTGACATACCAGGTAGTATATACGCTGCACTTCCAGCAACGGTAACCAATATTTATTGCTGATAACCTGGACTGAACAACACGCCCTACATTGGGTAGAGGGTAAGCCCCTGAAAAAATACGTAGTACCCGTACAAAACCGAAACCGAACTTCGCTCCGCCTGGAAAATAAGCGATGCGGTAAGACTACACCCGAAGGTAGGTACAGCCAAGTGTACCTCCGCATCCCGACGAAATAGAAGGGACGTTACTACCTGTAGGAGATGGGGGGAGGGAGGGGGGGGGGTCGTACCAGGTGTAGGACCAACGGTACCAAATCAACTTTTTTTTCCGTTGACTGCAACCCCCCGAGCACACAGCAAGATAGATATATCTTCGTGCTACTAAACCTGTCGGGAATTCTTCTGCAAGGATAGACAGCCGCCAAAATATTGGTCTAGTGTTTATTATCAGTATATATTGCTGTGGAAGACATAGCTGGTATTTAGTTCCCCATCTTTTATTCATAATGGCAAATAAGGCGACGGACGGTAATACATCAAAGGATCGCCCTACAAAAGGCCACAGCCAACCCCCCTCCCTTTGCTTCGAGGCACAACAACAAAAGATGTCAGTCACGCCCACCGGTTACTGCAATGTAAAAACCGCCCATTCCGTTCCGTGCAGATTTGCATACCGCTCCCCCCCCCCCGCACGCGTCTCTGCCGGCACAACCACACCAACCAACTGGCTAACAAAAAGAAATACAATCAAACAAAACAGCATTGACTGAACTCAAGAAAAACGCAGGCCGGGCCCAAGGTCGCTGTGGCGTCCATAAACTGGTATAATATAGCAAAGAGACTCACCGACGCGTAAATATATGGACGTCATGTCAGCCGATAGCGGCTTCACAAAAAGGCCCTCACCAAAGAAAAATGTGCAAAATGTGCAAATCTTCCCCCGTGCATATAACTGGGGTTCTTCAGTCGCAAGTAGTAATAGTAGAACAGTAATGAAAGCAAGGGTGGGTGCGTGCGCGCGCGCTTGACACCCTACTGTAGACTAAGAGGAATGCCGCCACGAATTCGACAAAAAAAACAAACAATATATTTCTGCGCCACAGCTTTATGACTGCTGGGAGAGAAAAATGGTAAGTCGTCCGCGCTGGACCCCACCAGCTATATAGGGGAAGCGCACAGCCCTATCCCTTTCTGCGAAATTCTAACACTACCCCATATACCCTCTTATCCCCCAAAACTTCAGAAGCCTTGCCAGCCAACATTACATAACGGCGCCCCCCCACCCCCCCCCCCCTCCCGCCCCCCTCACGGTGGAGACCTAACAAGCATCCGGGCGTGGGTTTCGTTTTGAGACACAAAACAGCAACGCAACTCTTCGGGAAAGGCGTTGATCAGGGGGCCCACAAGTTCGCTGGATCGTGGACCATCGACACTCGTTTTCATGATGCACACTCATGCATAAATCAGAAGTGCGCCCCGCCTCCCGCTCCCCGTCCCACACCTCTGCACATATTCAAATTCACTAAAAAAAAAAAAGCCTCGTACTCTTCTCATCTCTCCGAAAAAAAAGGCAGGTTGGTATGTAGGCGGGACCACGGTGGGGCTCACGGTCGAATCAGAACAAAGCAAATCGATTTCAAACAGAATCGAACCAAACCGAAACGTTCGTCTTCAACACGAGCACACCCCCGTACGCAAAGCATGCATCAAAATAAATAACGAAAAAAAAAAAATCAAGCTGTGATTTGTCATCCCCCAAAATCTCGTAGTACGTGCTGCTGTCTGTGGATAGGGAAACAAAAAGTGTCCACGGGGCTTCTTTGGCAAGCGACCCCAGCTCGCCCCTTTGCTTGGCGCAAACCGGAAAGCGAACTTCAGCCAAAGGCTACCTCACCACCCCTCGCTGCAATGCGTCTACACTCTCTCTCCCTCCCACCCCTCATCCTTCCGGTCCTGAGCCATATTTTCAGAAACGCCTACAACGAAACTCCCCACCCCCGTCGGAATGGTTTGGTGTTCCTGGCTTTTTTTTACTCCTTCTCCGTCGCGTTCGGCATCTTGAAAGACATGTTCGTGTTAAAAAAGCCCATCCCCTCCCGCCCCCCTCACGGTGGAGACCTAACAAGCATCCGGGCGTGGGTTTCGTTTTGAGACACAAAACAGCAACGCAATTCTTCGGGAAAGGCGTTGATCAGGGGGTCCACAAGTTCGCTGGATCGTGGACCATCGACACTCGTTTTCATGATGCACACTCATGCATAAATCAGAAGTGCGCCCCGCCTCCCGCTCCCCGTCCCACACCTCTGCACATATTCAAATTCACTAAAAAAAAAAAGCCTCGTACTCTTCTCATCTCTCCGAAAAAAAAGGCAGGTTGGTATGTAGGCGGGACCACGGTGGGGCTCACGGTCGAATCAGAACAAAGCAAATCGATTTCAAACAGAATCGAACCAAACCGAAACGTTCGTCTTCAACACGAGCACACCCCCGTACGCAAAGCATGCATCAAAATAAATAACGAAAAAAAAAAAATCAAGCTGTGATTTGTCATCCCCCAAAATCTCGTAGTACGTGCTGCTGTCTGTGGATAGGGAAACAAAAAGTGTCCACGGGGCTTCTTTGGCAAGCGACCCCAGCTCGCCCCTTTGCTTGGCGCAAACCGGAAAGCGAACTTCAGCCAAAGGCTACCTCACCACCCCTCGCTGCAATGCGTCTACACTCTCTCTCCCTCCCACCCCTCATCCTTCCGGTCCTGAGCCATATTTTCAGAAACGCCTACAACGAAACTCCCCACCCCCGTCGGAATGGTTTGGTGTTCCTGGCTTTTTTTTTACTCCTTCTCCGTCGCGTTCGGCATCTTGAAAGACATGTTCGTGTTAAAAAAGCCCATTCTCGCCGGCTCAGCGGCGGGTTTCGGAGAGCCGATGGATTTGTCGGAACCGTTGACCGAGTTCGGGGTTCGCTGCTTCGTTCGCGGAGACCTAGAAGAAGACCTTCGAGGCAAACAGTAGAGCACAGCGCGGGGTGTGGGACCCGAAAAAGAAAAGTGTGCTGTGGTCGGACCCTTTCTTGATTTTTGAAGCTCGTCACCTATAAACCGATTCAGACAACGTCAACGTCGTCTAACAACGGCAATAGGAACGATGCGCCGAATCAAGACGCGCAGGAGTAGTGGTGCTCAAGGGGAACAGGGTGGGTGTTACTCGTAGTTTTGTATATATATATTTGTATCCTCCGGAGGATTTGGGTAAACATAAAAGTTTTAAGATCACGATAGACGGAGGATGCCGGCGGGCATAGGACCACCGAATAAGGAAATCTCAATGCTTCGCATCTCCGCCTGAGCTACAGCATTAGAGTTCCGTTTCATTATGCAAAGGAAGCCTCTATACAGAAGTAACTCCCGCCATTACAGACGTAAACACTCATCAATTTGACCACATACGGGAAAATTGGTTTTGCACGCACCTGGGAGGGGAATTCGCTGGTGACGACTGGGGAGAAATTGAGAACATGGACACGAACTTGTCCATGAAGCTCCCGTCCTGAAGAGATGGGCCGGGTCGATACGGTATATACGCAAGCACAAAGAGAAGGAAGTCAAGGACAGCTGCATAGATCTTGAATCTCATCAAACACAAGAGTACGCAAGTTTTAACAGACAGACGTGTAAGTAGTTTAGTGTAAGCAGACACCAGCCACATTTTTGCAAAGGAAACAGAAGTAAACTCAGCCACCGACGTCAGGTCAAATTACTGAAGCGTTTTCAGTCGATCGTCCGCCATTTAACAACCAACAGATCCCAATACCGCATTATATTCATCACCCTTGTCGCGGACAAGGGACGGCGAAAGGAGCACGGCTTTCGGCTAACGATGCGCGCCATTATTATACAGTAAAATACCGCTGTCGCATTAAGCACAGCATACGTTGCATAATTTTCCTCCTGGGGTAATATTCCAGTCCAGAGTTATTGGAGCCTGTCCTGACCACCACGGACAATATTTTTTGGCGATGAGTTAATGTGACAACACCACCAACGACGACAACAACAGCAGCAGCAGCAGCAGCAAAAGCAGTAGTAGCAGCAGCAGCAGCTAAACACGTACGCGAGGCAAGCAACCAAAGAAGTGTCGGTGGGTGACCCACGCGAAGTACTCACCTTGGGCTTGCTGTCCTTGCCTAGAAAAGGCGCCGCTTTCGCCTTGGGGCTCGCCGGCGCATTGCCCCCCTTTTGCGCCGCAGCCACATACACCTGCCGGTCCACCAACGAAATCGCCGTAACATATAAATACCTTGTCAGGATGCGATATCGATCAGACGCGCGTCGCGACGTACATCGGTCTGGATCGCCGTCGTGAACCCCCGCCGCTGAGACATACAAGCCGGCTCAAGCGCTCTAAAACACATGTGTCGCAAAATTTCATGGATATGCCGGGTCGTGTTTTTCCAGCCTTCCTTTGAGATGTGCGACGAGGAACCAGAGTGGGCGGCACGAGTCTGTCGCACGGAGAGGTTATTGTTTCCTTCCGGTGGTATAGAATAGCACGCCGTTTTTGAAAGCACGAGTAAGGACCGGATCGTTGGACCGCGCACGCATCACACCAACAACGACATCGATGACGGCAATTGTCTATTTTCGCAGGGGCCATCCCGCACGTCAAGCACCCTAAATCTATAGTTTCCAACCTAACTTGTTCCCCAACCCACCTAACCCCCGCGCATACTGACCGCACTGATAACCTTGGGACACTATGAACTCGCCTGTTTCCTGTGCATAACGGACCCTTTGCCCAAAATACTCTCTGGCGTGACCCGCGGAGCCGTGGCCGCAACGTGCGGCACTTGTGGCGGGATAGTGCGCTTCGGCGGCACCTTTGTGGCTGGCCTGCCGCCGCCGCCGCCACCGCCACCACCCCCACCGCCCCCGTTGGCGGTGCCACCCCAAGTGCTGGAAAGAGCGGGCGATTTTGCGGCCGTTCCGGAGGTGTTAAGCCCGGAGTTCCCTCGTCGGATCTGCCGCGTCGGCGCCGCTGTCGTTGTGTCGCGCTCCCTTGCCTTGTTCTCAAACGCGGCGGCAAGGGCGGACGCCTTCGGGCCGTGCGAAGCGCCGATCACAGCCGCCGCCGAGCCGGTCGCCGACCCAGTGCCAGCGGCGGCAGTTCCAGTAGAAGCCGCGCCGGGGCGCTGGTAGCGCGAAACCGGAGCGGAAGACGGGTCAACGGCGGGAGTCGAAGCAGGAGCGGCTGCCGGCCGGGAGCCCGACGCCGACCTTAGGCGGTACGCAGGCTCCTTCGTCCCCGCCCCGCCAACCGGCGCCGGCGCGGTAGTAGCGGAGGTCACCGCCGCGGCCGCAGCCGCAGTCGCCGCAGCCGGGGACCCCGGCTGCGCCGAACTAGCCGTTACCGGCAACCCACCCCCGGCGCGGGGGTGCACCCCTCCCGCCCTCGGCTTCGTGGACCAGGGAGAGTGCGAAGCTTCCGCCGAGCGCGGAGAATTAGCCGACAACGTGGCCCTCTCGGCTGCTCTCTGGGGGGACGACGGCGACGACTGGGCGGGGGGCGGTGCGGCTCCTACCGTCACCGAAGAGACCGGGGCTGAGGGGTCTAACGCCATCGCGGCCATCGCAGCCGACGGAGAGGTCGGCACCGGCGCCGCAGCCGACGACGGGCTCGCGGTCGAAACGCCCCCCGTTTTCTCCGCCAGAGCGGCTGCGCGGGCGGCCACGCGCGAAGGAGACGACGGCCCTGGAGAGGAGATCCCTCTGGGAGACTGCGGAGAGGCGGCCCACGCAGGATCAGCGGCCTTTGCCGGCGAGGGTGTCCTGGCTGGGGCCGCGGTTTTCGCCGGAGGTGAGGCGTTCATACTAGGGGACGGCACGCCAAAGTGGGAACCCGTCTTCACCGGGGAGGTGGCGGGGGAGCCGGCCCTGGGAGAGGACGCGGACTTGGCGGCGGCGGCGGCCCGTGCCGCCGCTAGGGTTGTGGTTGGACGGCCTGAGCGGGCAGCAGCCGGGGTCGGCGACGACGCGACCGCGGGGGCAGCGGTGGCGGTCGGGATAGGTTTGGTGGGGGTGGCTGCCCGAGATTTTCCCGTCCGGGCTTCAGTCAGAGCCCCGCTGATGTTGGCGGCTATTGCGGTGGGTTTCAAGGAAGACGCCTCTTTGGCGAGATCCGCCTCTCCTGGCTTGCGCCCTCCGAGATCGGTCGCCTCCGCGTTCGCCTTGGCCGACGTCAGCAGCCACGCGATCAGGTCCATGGCTCCCGCCTGCCAAAATCGTGGAAACCGCAAATCAGGGTAAGTCGGCGCGAGGCAGGGCAGGGCAAGGCAGGGCAGGGCACGCAGAGGCGACTACGCACGGAACATTGGCGGAGTTTTACCAACAACAGGGCAAAAGCTTGGCGAAATGAAGCTGCCGCCCTGACCTGGAAGGTCAAGTATAAAGGTAGGGCTTGTTTCAGACTTCTCTGTCGGTCGGGCAAGCGGTTACCACGTGCAAAAAAAAAGAAACAAGAATCTGCCTTGCGAAAAGGCCAATGCCAAATCAACTGCACTGTCATTTGCAATACAGCATCCGCAGATTTGGATAGGACACTTGGTTACAGTTTGAAAGCATGTGGCACGAGTGAAAGGTCTCGCGTCCCAAGCCGTGCCTCACAGGATCCACGACTGCGTGTTCTGCTTTCTGTCTTATCGGACAATGTCTCAGGCAACGACAGCAGAAACACCTGGATCTTCAGTAAGTAAGGCTGACATGGCAGGACTGCGGTGCATCAGCGCAGTGTCCCGATATGCCCCCATGCCGATGTGAAGTAAACCGCACTTAGCGTCTTGCTACCGAAACAAACACAAGCACATAGTCGCCCCCGCCGTGTTATCGCCTCAAGGTTTAAGTGCAAAATGTCCAAACACCACGAGTACCCTAATGGTATGAACACGATGGCGAAGACAAAACCAACGCCTTTGCCCCCCCATCCCCCAAGAATTAAAGAAAAAGCCGGGTCCTCTCATTCCCTGCGTCCATCCACGGTCCGCCATGCCGTTCATCGCTAACTCATTGTCGTTGTGCGTTTCTTAAGACCCCCACCCCCTATATAGAACCCCCCCGCCCGGTGAACCCCCCCCCCCCCGTTGCGTTGGCGTCGGTTGGCGACTTTGTAAAACACGCCTCTCACTGCGTGAGCTACGAATACAACCATACTACCGTTTTATTTTGTATTTTTTTTTTGCGGTCACCAAGGCTGGCAGTTTTGTTATATCATTTGTGAGGGGTTGAGAACCTCAACTTCGCACAAGGGGTATGATCGTATCAAGTAGTGTGTACATGGTAAGGCACCCATGAGGCAGATCCATAGTAACTGTCTTTCACAGAAAACAGCGTTCACGACCCTTCTCTCACCTTCTCCCTGGTCTGGCCCGCGATGCAAGCGCGGTGAAGCGGCGAGTGCCCCGAGGGTCCATCCCTGGCGTTAACGTCGACGCCTGCCTGTCTCACTAGGAACTCCGCCACAGGCTTGTGGCAATGCTCGCACGCGAAGAAGAAAGCCGTGCGTTCATCCTGTCGTGATAATCGGAGAGGACACAGGACGAGACTGTCAAAACTAATGCCAAGTCGTTCCTTCCCAATTCCTCTTGGGGGTCGTTGTTGTTGCTTGAGCGAACTAAGAAAATATCCATATGTACTAGTGTGCGGACGTTCCCCACCCGGGCGCCCACGATTCGGTTTTGGGTGCCTGCACAATGGTCATGTCGCCCGTCACACTTTCAGAGAGGGCCTTAACAGTAAGCGCCTTGAGGGCGGCAACGGTAATCTAGCTGTGGCCCATTCAGGGGGAACCTGACAGTCCCGTGGTGGCAGCGAAGGCGTGACCGCAAGGTCTTAGACTGGAAGTTCGCCTGACTCCTCTCGACCTGTTTAGCAATCGTCCTACCGATGTCCTTTTTTCCTTTGCGCCGTCACAACACACCACAAACAAAAACATCAAGTAAAACCAGCACGTACTATTTATATATACCTGGTAGCTCACACCGCGATCATGCATGCCAGTACGAGGATCACCTCGGCACGACAAGGCCTGCCATCACAGGTAAAACCAACAAGTCGAGCCATCGCGTCAATCACCAAGACCACCTATATAGAGCCGCAACGCCGTACACCTCAAGTAAAACACGTAGACACAAAACGCCTACATACCGCCTACAAACCGTCCTCTCCAGAGTCAGACCAAATTTCGGGGACACCGGGCATGCTTCACAAGGCGATTTCAGCCGCCTAGCCGTGCTTCCGAGAGCTGCCACGAAAACGACGAGCGTCGCTCAAAAACAAAAATCGCCTCGTCTTTTAAGAGGGGAATCCGGCCGAAAGCGCCCGGGTGTTCCACCACTGAGGCCAGGTTCCGTAGGGGGGGCAGGGTGAGCCCGGTGTACTGTACGTCACCCTCAGATGCCGAACGGCTTCCTTTCCGACACCTTCCTACGGATCTAAACTGATCGAATATTTGCCGATTTTGGCCGTCGTATTTGACTAAAAAGGCCTCCATGCTCTCGTGTTTTTTTTTTTTTTTTTTTTTTTTTTTCCCATTCCTTATCTTCGCACTTCTGCCTTTCTCCCTCCCTAGTCGTAACTCAGATCCGGGGTCACAAAGTAGGCTCCTCTCCCTCCTCCCCCACTACGGTTCTTGCCTTGATTTTTATCTCGAGAAGATTTCAGCACTTTCGTCCCTCGTCAACTTTCGTCAAATTTTGCTTAACCGCGCTATAATATGCGCTCTCGACAGCCGGTGTCATTTGAGAATAAAAACCTCCATGGGGAGAATCGAACCCTCGACATCCGGCCCTACAGGCTTCGTGGCTACCAATTAGACCACCGGGGCGACCGGCCTGTTGCGGGACATTAATGGTTGCTATAAACGTACAAAAAGTTCCTCCCAGTGCAGAAAAAAAAATGAAACGTAGCAGCTGCTGCGGTCGCGACTTAGACCAACAAACCTTTGCGCGGACATCCCGTTATGCCTCCTGCACGATACACTTGTTCTGTCGTTCGCAAATAAATGCCCTTCTTCCCACTCTCTTAGAAGGCAAAGCATAGTCCAAACTGTTGGCGTCCCAAACAAAATGAGAGTCTCTTTCGCCCAATAACAGCAGAAATAAGCTAGGGGGGGGCGGCGGTGAACGTAAACTTCAACCCGGCCGAGCTTTTAGTCGCAACACCCATCCGACCACACACACGTGTGGTTCCGCAGCTGGCGAACGGAGACCTGGACCAACCTTTAGCAGTAGGGCAAACCACGTATCGTTTTTTAATAAGGAAAAACAACGTAGGTACTGAACAAGCACACTTTCTTCCTATATTTTGTTGAGTGTGCTTGTAGCACGCCTGACGCTGAATTCACCGTCGGCACACACAACAGGAACTGCGGGAGGCGCATTGCGCCAGGGGGGGCTCCGGGCGGGTGCCAGGTGCAACAACACCAATCCTCCAACGTGCACAAGTGTACACCGACTGCTGTGCCCTGGTCGATACCTCGCTGGCCAGGGGACGATCATTTTCCTGAATGAGTTGAACCCCGTAGCACATGGGCAGCAATGGGCGCGTGTTGCCGTCCGGCACTACAGCTGTTGCAGCTGTTGCACAGATAGTACCGGTGCCCAACACAGGAACCCACTGGTACGCCCAAGGTCGAAACTACAACACAACTAGCCCTAACAACAGCCGTACGCCACCAATCTCTGTACATATCGACGTACAGTATGTCTGCGCCTCTGGCCTATATCGACACTATTTCCGACTAACATCACACGCGCACGCGCACGCCGGTCTAACAATGAGGAGTCCCCAAGGCTTCTCGAAACAAACGCTGAATTTAGGCCGCGCCCTCCCTCGTGCTCACCTCGTGTCCCAACAACGTCATTTGATCGCCAGGCCACTATAACTTCTGCACCGAAGTAGATCACGGGTGTATCATGCTCCCACAACGCATACAGCAATTACGAAGGACGCCGACAATTCTACCACTGCCCCTTACATATACCCTACGGGGTCGAAATCCAGTCCACCGCCGTGCGACCTCAATTTTTCGTGGGCACAGCGGACGAACGCGCTTTTTGACTGGACCCCTAATAATAATGGACTTTTCTTCTATGATAGGCCCCGTCTACGGTACGAAGTAGTCGGTGGCTATTTTTCCGAGCATCGGTGATAGAAGGAGGGGGCGTACATGGAGCGTCTCCTTAACCCCTCACGACTTACACGAGACCAAGCCCCGAGCCCATCATGCTGCATCGTCCGATCAGCACCGAAGAGGGAGGGTGGTGGTCCCGAAAACTAAACCCGGGAATAACATTCGTCCCACGATGACAGGGTTCCTCGCCCAGCAACAGCGCCCGCTCCATAGCAACAGGTCCAGACTGGGGCAAAAAGGAAGAAGGGGAGGGGGGGGGTTTCCCTATTCCCATGCGCCCAACCCCAACATGCCGTGACGAATAATGAGGAGTTTCGCCGCCGGGTAAAACGCACATCGCCGCCGCCCATCGCGCGAGAAGCCACTACCTACGACTATTACAGGGCTTGAGGTGCTGCTCTCCGAAAATAGGCAGGCCAGTCACCGCACCCTACCGCACCTTCTGCCGGCCGCGGCACACACACACTACGGCATACATCATCGACTAGGCTAGTATCTCATGCCGGGAATGAGAGAGGTTGGGCGCGGCGAGAGACCGACTTTGCCCCGAGACCCCAAGAAACGTGCCAGGCCGCAAACAACAACCAGGGGCAAAAGAAACCTATGATACTTGAACGTCAGACTCTAGCTATACATCTATACTATTAATAGGTACCAGGTATTGATCAGTATTCAACGTGGAGGATTGACGATACAGGATACTACTCGTACTGCTGTCTGGTGTACATACATGTGGGGGTATGATATGGTGCCGTGCTTTGTGGGGCAATCGTCTGGAAATCCTTAAGGTGCTCCGATGTACTCTTGGCTGGTATCATATATTCGTTCGTCAAACTTGACGGCGTACGAGCGTCTCCTCGACAAAACCAGGTATAAAATAAATTAGTCCCAATCCGTTCTCGGAACCGGCATCTTTTCGACGAGCAGCCCAGTCCTATCACGACACCAGCTGCATGAGAGGGCAACCGAGCTGTGAGGACCCATCAAATTCTACAGAATACAAACACAAGCAAGTGCAGACCAAATACTATGTATGAGTACGAGTAGCTCTTTACGTACCGGTAGTAGTGTAGAGTACCCGCTGCGCATTAAAAACCTACCAGGTTATGATATACCTGGTATGTATACATGGGCACAAAAAATAAAAACGACAGCTGTGAGATCGAGGATTTCGTCGAAACTCATGTTTGCAAGCCGCGTATGCGTACACAGCAGACACTTTCCAAAAGCCGTTCATGGCCGAGCTGTGCGTCAGAAGAAGCCTGGCCTGTTCTACTTTTCATTTTTCTTCCACGTATATACCGGTACATGCTCGTATCAAAACCACCCGAATAACCTCTGGTACGAGTATGTACGAGTCCACGTCTCTTTCATGATACTTCGTATAATACGTACCTGGTACCTACAGACCTGGTATGAGACAAGCTCTGAAAGATGATACTCACTTCGAGGGTATCTTCGAAATTTAACAGGGTACCAGGTAGACCAGGTACGTATATACATACCTGGCTGGTACCCGTACACACCCTGGTATGTGGTACCAGGTATGAATACCGTGTGTATACATAACTAAACTATAAAAATAACTATAAACTCGTTTGGGCTGGTGGGTATTTCTTGCGAGGTTACTTGCCCGGTGGCTACTTTTTTCTTCAAGCTTTTCTTGGGTTCTTCTGCTTACACAAGAGTACGCACTCGTTTTTAGGTGGTATATACGAGAAACACACGCCTGCTGTCTTCCTTTTCAGCTTGCGACTTGCGACACTCCCGGGGATTTGAAGTCAACAACAATCCCGGAGGGGAACCTTGTATATAAAATGGTTATTATTAATAGTTGCAAGTCAAGACACAAGTGCAGTCAGTATCAGTACGTAGTTGTTCCACGCCATGATATTTTGCGACGATAAAACACATGGGAACAGCGTATTGCACAACACACTTTACTCTGGTAAAGCTTACGCTACGCCTGTGGTACGTATGATATGTATACATGCTGGTACAACATGGTGCAACCAGTAATTTTCGTTGGGATATATACGTACAAGCAGTACTACATGTAGTATTGATAGACTAACCGTTTGATGGTTGTCTGCGAGTGTGTGTTTGCGTGTTCGTGTGTTCAAGTTTCACGTGTATTCGGAGGACGAAATAACTCCGCAAACAGAAAAAAGACGCCATCGGAGTGTACTAATTTACTTTGTACGTATTATTTTTCCTTTTCGCTTTTTTTCTCCTTTTATCTTTTTTCTCTTGCATGCACCTGGATTGCTAGCAGGGTAGGTCTTGCCTGTCGTATATGGCATTGCATTGTCTGCTCTGCTCACTGCACTGAGCGTAGTATCTCTGTGTGTCGTAGTTTTGTGACCACAGAAGAACTGGTACCTTTTTTTTGGGGCAGCGGCCAAAAAAAGGTATACCTCGTCCCTTTGCGGCCAGAATCAGGTACATACTTAAAACCAAGTCAAAAACGCACTCCACGTGCCCTGCCATTGGTCCAAAACTCGTTGTACCGGTTTTTGCCTCTTCAAAACCCAGGTACACCTGATTTTGTCTACTCTGCTTGACTTTCACCTTTTTTTTGTCGTTTTTAAGCCAATCAGAGGCCCTTCATAGTTCCACCCTATGCCCCCTATACAAAAGCCGACGTACGCGGAGACCCCCTTCTCCCTTCACACCTCGCACTACACGCCACTCGAGCGACACACACATATCTGCCTGCACACCTCCGCCGAAATAATACGAGATAGAAGGCTCCCCTTCGGAATTGTGGCTGACTTGGAATACCAGGGGTGTCACAAAAGTTGAGAAGGGAGAATACAGCAGCAGGCGTTCGTTCCTCGTACTATTAATAGCAGCTACTCGTATACGTAGCCACCGGGCGAGCACGAAGAGTATGAAAAAACTCTACTTTGCATTGCAAGGAACAGCAGGTTCGTGGGGTGCGTTTTGGGCTTGATTGTAGTATGTACCTGTTTTTGGCCCCGAACGGACCAGGTGTACCTGTTTTTGGCCGCTGCCCTTTTTTTTATTAACCTTTTTAGGATGAAGAATCGGCACGGACACTGGGTGTTGTTGTTGTTGTTGTTGTTGTTGTTTTTCTTCACATTAAACTCGTTTCAGTTGCTAATCCCTATAGTCTGATCTAGCAAGATCACGGCCCGTGGTCACAAAAGTGCTAGATCCATCAGAGAATCCTAAAGAACACGTACACTTAGCAGGGAAAGGATACACAAGTCCGTGCTGGATGTCGACGGGTAGAAAGGAGCGTTTAACTGTGAGAACACCAACACACTATTACGGAGGGCCATATTAAATAGGGGACAAAATATTGTTAGTAAAAGCAAGGGTGTAAACAAAAAAGAGAAAACGACACCACAATTGTAGGAAGGTCAGAATGAAAAACAAACCGGATCGCTGTGATCACAGGACGAAATGAGCGAAAACCATTTTTTTTTCGCTTTTTGTTCCCTTTTTTAACTTGGTTTTAGAGACCCCCCCTATTTTCTTTTCGCTGGTGGAGGGGGGGGGGGTGGTAATTTAAAAAAAAAGTTGACTTATTGTTTTCTGGGATCACAACGGTCCGGTTCTTCCCTCCAATATAGGGGGGGGGGGGGGTGTGTGGTGTCGATAACTTGTTTTTTTGTGCACCCAAAAACAGGTAAATATATAGTTTTGGTTTAAACCGTAAATACAGTAGTGGGTCCTATTTACTATGGACCCCCGTAATACGAGTACTTACTGCCAGTACGCTCGTACAAATGTACCGCGTACATACGATACGAAGCGGCGCAGCGGTTTATATACCAGGTCCTTGACGATAATTATATGCTGACCGGCTGTTGTGTGGTACTACTGCCTGCTGTACGTGGAACAAATCTACGATATTAGCGTACGAGCTGTCAATACGCGAAGACAGTTGTAGAGGGAGATGATGAAATGCTTTCAATAAGTTAGCACAACAGGAAACAAGGAATACCGGTATGCATCGATCGGAATGTCCGCATCGAGGCCACCCGAGGCTTGGAAAAAAAGGGCAAAAAACGCGGTGGAGAGCCGAGCTGTCGATGACCCAGGCCCTGCAAGTTTTATAGATGTAAATAGTCGGTTTGCGAACTTCGAACAAAGGCAACCATCCGGCGTAGCACTTCGTACTATACACTAGTAGTAACACTGAACCTTCACCAACCGTGTGCCCTTGAGGGACGATGACACGACGATGACACCTTCTGTAAAATGCGAAGATTTGTCAGGTATCGATATGTTCATACTCGTATACCTGGTATGCGGCATGCGGCGTGTACAGAGAAAAGTACCCGTTGACCAAATCAATCGTCAACCATCTATCTACACTGAGAACAACAACAACAACCTGCAACTCCAAAAACCTACGCACACACACACGCACACACGCAGCAGCGGCTCTTGCTTTGAGAATATAAAAGGCGGCCGCAATTCGGCACCAAATACTGGTCGTATATCGTACTACTGCTGTGCGTACGAGTGCGTACGAGTGTGCCTCGTACGTACGTAGGCGGAGGGCGCGCCGTGCACCGAACACGAGAGGTTACTCCGACTTCCCAGCACATCAACAACAACTGCAACACATCCTGGTGTATGTACCAAGGGTATCACATCCTTGCTCGAACACGACCGAACCCGCGGCAGAAAACGATAAAACAAGCGTTCCAAGAGTAAGATGGCAGATCTCGCGATAGAATCACAGGAGACACATGTTTGGCCTTTTGTCAGGAAGAGAAAATCTACACTGCAACACAACACAACACAACAGCAAGCAGAAAACAGCAGCAGCAGCGTATGATATGTACGACAGGAACCACACCGGCTTCCATCACGCTCGCTCGATTATTCGCTCGAGCGTGACCGACACCATAAGCGACCTAATACACTGGTAGCGGCACCGACCTTGTTCCGGTGTCCCACTTTGGCTCCGCCTTCCTTCACAAGCCACTCCACCACTTCCAGGCTGCCCCCCGTACAAGCCCACTGCAGGGCAGTAGACCCCTGTGGGCGAGGCAACGAGAGGAGTGAAGTGAAGCAGACAAAGACAGGCGGTGTATTTAACCTGCGTTTTATGGTACGGTATACTCTGGTGCTGTGGAAAAAAAAGCAAAAAACATAAATCAAGAGCAATTTCTATGATGTTCGTCCGTATGCTGCCCGAAGTTCCTGACCATCCGATGATCTTCCCCCGTCGGCTTCAGGCGCAGCCTGCTGTCTCGGTGGCGGGAGCTTCTCGACAGCCAGGGAAGGCTTGTGTCTCGCTGCATCCCAGGGCAGATGGCGACGCAACGCGTGCCCCAAAGAAAATGAACGAAGAGGGAAAACCGGAAAAACACGGCGCAAAACCGAGAGGGCCGAACGCAGATTCCGTACAAGTAGGGTCTGGTCTGGTACCATAATGTGATACACAGCCAGAGCGCAGTGGCACGGACGCAGGACCCATCATTTATTTTCCGCAAGGGGGGCAGCGGGAAAGAGACGAGGGCTTGCTGCCTCTTCCCTGCCCTCTCGGGGCGGTCCACGCGGAGACTCTCGGCGCAACGAGGGGAAAGTCTTCCTGCCTCCGAATAGAGGGGTCGACGCAACGGGCAGCCATGCCAAAACTTCTCGGGGGGGAAAAGCGCGGGAACGATTGCAAGGAAAGGAACGGGGTTGGAACTCGCGATAGGCACTCGGCACCGCCCTTCTCATTCAGTGCGGAACAGATTTGTGGATCCCTCACGGAAGTAGGTGGGGTGGCTAGCTGTACCGGCGACAAAAATAGTTTACGAAGGCACATCGCACCTTGACTGGGTCCGAGACGTCCGCCGAGAGGGCGTTGATCTTCAACAGAGACTTGACCTCGGCGATTTTTCCATCGTAGGCAGCCAAAAAGAGTCCGGCAAGGACAGCCTCATCCGAGCAGGTGGAGGCCATCGCTAGAAGGCACCTAAAAAGCGCGCCCTTTCGTAGACACCCAGGCGCGCTAGCCAACGACAATTATTTTTTCCCCCGGGCTCAGCGTTCTCCGTGCTCTACTGATCCTCCTTCCTTCAATGCGGTGTGTCCAAGGGGACGCTTCCTTTTCTCGGAGGCTGTTACAGCGAGAGCAGTACCAGCGGGCGCTCCGGCGCGTGCTTGCGTGACGTGGATTCGGCGAGTCTAATAAAATGTTAAATGTCGAAACAAAGAAAAGCTGAGCGCCATACGAAACCCAAGGCGTTTACGTGTAGGGAAATTTGTTTAAAATCCCCCTTCCATGTTTCGTCGCAGCAAGCACACTTGCACGAGCACGCACGCTCCACCCCCATCACCCCTAGGTGAGTGCCTGCTATAGGCGTGTGTAATAGCTGGGAACGACAATGAGAGGAAGCTTGTGCACTGTGCGTTTAAATGTGGCAGCGTTGTTGGATTGCTCAAGAATGCAGAGTCTGTGGTCTTCGTCTCTCCTTCGGCCCTCCTTCGTCAAGGCTAACAGCAGCCTGGCATGCTCTGAATGTGACGGTACCAAGCCTTCCGCAGATCCATAGGCTGTCATTCACATGTCGTCGTGAGTACCCTTTGGTCGAATCTCGGGTGGCCACATGAAGTGCTTACGTCGTCCACTGCCGACATTGCGCGTGTTGCTATTTCTCCCCTCTTTATTGCTTTCTTTCTCACCCTTGCTCGTTGCTCTCTCCGCCACCACCCACCACCCACCACTCGATTTCTGCCCAGACTTAGTACCATGTCGCACCGTAAATTTGAGGCACCTCGCAACGGTTCGCTTGGGTTCCTGCCCAAGAAGCGTACGAAGAAGCACAGGGGACACATCCGCTCCTTCCCGCGGGACGATGCCGCGAAGGAACCGCACCTCACGGCATTCCTTGCCTACAAGGTCAGCATGCCCTTCCGTACTCATGCGTGGCTATTCCTTGCTGTTTCGCTTTTTTCGTTTCCCTGGTCTATGAGCTGTTGGGCAACTACACTTTTTACGAAACCGATCGTACGAACAAAAATGTGTGGCCAGTGGTACGTGGTGGGTATGAGATCGACTTAGTGCAGCAGGCACGTACGTAGACCAGACGACTTTTAGGGTGTTGTGGGATACGGGGACTAAAAGTTCAAACAAAGTCGACGACTCCGTGACGCAAGATCTACGCCGATTGATATGGCTATCTTGACATAAATGTTGCATTTTTAACCTAAAAACCGTCAATTTTGAATCAAATCAAAAGTATCTGTACAAGCTGGAGATGGCGTGTGTTTCGTGCAGTATACTCGTGCACATTTGGAGGTGTTACCCGGCGAGTACCCGTCTTGAACGGGTACCCTCCAACTGCTGTGAGGAATCAAACACGGGTACCGCGAGTTTTTACGTTTTTTTGGGGCGGGTACCCGGGTGATAGTTCAGCAGCCGGGTACCCGTCTAACACTCAAGCTATCCGGCAAACAGTCTTGTGGCTGGAGCCCATATACTCGGCGAGTATGAAAGTATTTTCCCGTTCGTACACGTGACGGGTATGATAGTAGCAAGCCGGGTAATACTCAGGAATCACCGGATCATCGGCAAAAGGGTAAATATCTCTGGTATGATATGAGATGCGAGGCACGATAGAGCATTTACATTTTCAAAAGGAACCCGTGGAGAATATTAACGAAAAAGTACCTATTAATAATATAATAGACGTGGTTTGGGGGGGACCATACCTAACCGGGATTTCCGAAGTAAACCAACCGTTCCAAGGTAAACCAGTACCCGTTTAAACAGGGTACCAACACTGGCCCCAAATACTATACCGTATACCTGGTACGTGAGTATGAAGCGTTACTCGTAACCGTGACGGGTATTAGCAAGCTGCAGAATACTCGCAAGCACCCCTAGATGATTGGCAAAAGGGTGACTACCACCTCAGGTAGACGTACACCGAAAAGACCAAATCATGGAAAAACGTACAGTCCTGTGGTGTGTTTGGCGTTTCAATAAAGTTGAACGTTGCGAACCGGAAGAAATCGCTTGCGCGCGACCTCCTGTATGTCGGCGGCGAACGGCCCTGCGTCTCGTCCCCCGTCCCTTTCCCACAGCGAGCGTGTGACCGACCTCTCAGCGCTTTTTACTCACCTACTTACCGATACCCCCCCCCACCAACATCCCACATTAGTAATGTTTGACTCAACAAAACGCCTACTTTCTGCTTCCGACCTACAGGCGGGCATGACCCACATCGCCCGTGAGGTCGACCGCCCCGGGTCGAAGGTCCACAAGAAGGAGGTGGTCGAGGCTGTCACCATCCTCGAGACGCCCCCCATCGTCGTCGTGGGAGTGGTGGGCTACGTCGAGACCCCCACCGGTCTTCGCACCCTCACCACGGTCTTCGCTGGTCACTTGTCTGACGAGTGCAAGAGGAGGTGAGTTTGATAAAGTGGGCAGTGAGCAGGGCATGTACAAGGGTGTTGCAGGTGCATATGATATGATACGTGGTACCTGGTATATATAATGTAACGTGAACACATCTCAAGAAATTATGTTACCACCGTAATATTACCTGGTACGTGATATCTGGTATAGTACTACAGCTATTTTAGTAGTGAACGGGTCTCTGGCGTGCCCCGTGCCAGGGTGTGTGCGAAAAAAGTAGTTCGAACACTCCTCGCACAGATGATGATATCAAACGATAGATCATGTACAGTACTGCTGTAGTTCCTCACCTGCCTTTGTGAGGGGTTTTGCAGGATCAGCATATCAAATATTAATATTCAACCCGGAAAACATGTGCTACTAGTACGTACGTACCTCATTTCGATAATACGATAATACGGCCTTGACCAGGCAACATGAGCTAGGTTATATACAAATCAAGGATCTATCTGCTCTGAAAGATGTCGTACTGCTGTAGATGATCATGTGGGAATGATCCGTATGATCTGTCCGAGGTGGGGGTTTTTCCCGTCGAAAGTTTTGATGGACAGCAGCAGTACTTTCTTGACCACAAGGGGGTTTTATCGTTTATGGAAGCATGAATGTCGGGCAACAGGATGGTGGAGGTAATTAGCTGCTCGGTGGATTAAGAAGGACAGGCATGTAATCGCTCAAACGTAGACGTGCATGCACATATTCAATTATCTACCTGGTGTGAGTATTGGTCCTAACGTGCGAGAGACATTTTCAGACACCAAAAATCCATTGTCAAAAGCATGCAAGATAAAAGCCACGCACCGGTTAATGGAACATGGTGCTTTTTTTATCACGTGGACGGCGGTCGGCTTCACGTTTGCTTTTTTGGGGTTTGACGGCTCTCATGGACGCTGCCTAAGCTTGTGTAGTTCAGTGTGACTGCCGTTCCGTAACATGGGCTGTTGTGTTTATGGTCTGATGAATGATGTATGCCTAATACACCATACGTGCAGGATGGTTTTTGTATGCGCGGAAGGCTGTCTTTCACGCTTTTTGTATTTCATGGAAAGTGGTCCTCGTTCGTAAGAAATCGATGTCGCCTCCACCTGTGACTCCATGTGGCAGCTACGATATACTGGTATTATATACCCGTTGTACATACGTAGATTTGTGTTCCGATTTGTGAGACTACTGCTCTATTATAAACGAGAACTGCGTATGTACAAGTTTCAGCTTGATAAGGCATTTGCGTGGTGTTCTTTAGGCCGGGGATGCTTACCATGTCGGAATGTATATATTTTTGACGGCAAATTAATACCTGTACGTATACGATGTAACGCTTCCTGTACAAGAACAATACCTGGCAGCTTCACGAGGCGCGACTATTTACCCCTCCGGTGGGAGTTGCGCCTTTTGGGTTTCGTGAAAGCCTTCGGGTGGGATCGAAACCCGCTGCCTAGATCAAACGAAAAACCAGCTTTCCACACTCACCGAGCCGGAGCTTCGGCGAGGATGTGCTTGGCCTTACACTGCTGGACATGTAGCTTTTGTTGCGAAACAAGTTCATGTAGAAAACCTCCAAGTACGGCGGTAGCGGTATTGGAATTTTCGTACTACGTATTATATCTCATTTTGTATTTCTAGTATGGCGTGCGTTTATTTATATTATGGCGTGCGTGAAAACCTGTAGGTAGATTTGTAGCATCAGTTTGCGCGGAGTATTTGCGAGTATAATCACAACAAAGTGGTTCCAAGCATACGGGTATCGATAACATCAGTTTCCGCGATGAGTTGTCATTGCCTGTTGTTTGTCTCTGAGTGTTGCTCCTTTTTGGTCACGTTGGAGAGTGCAGCATGATAAACTTGATACCAGAAATGACCTATCAAGCCCGCACTTGGCGGAAGACTAGCATATATGATGGTGCTTGTGGCGTGCTGATTGTAAGGCGTTCGACCCGAAATATTTCGCTATTGCCGAACTCGATTGTCGCGGTATACGATAATGTCCGGGTTACCGATGACAGCGCATCAACACAAATATCCCTCCACGGTTTCCATCCGTGATGGTCTATAATCGCCTTATTCCCATCATACGAGTACGGATGTAGAGTTTAGGGCCGGCTTGTGCGCGTGGCCCGTTATCTGTTTTTTTTCACCTCTACCCCATTTACCGGGTTCCCAATCATTTTCCTTCGTTCTTTTACCTGACGGTGTTGTCTGTATTTTTTCGCGATTACTTGACAGGTTCTACAAGCACTGGTACACGTCAAAGAAGAAAGCGTTCACCCGGTACGCCAAGAAGTTCGCCGAGGCACCGCAGGAGATCGACGCCGAGCTCGAGCGCATCAAGCAGTACGCCCAGGTCGTCCGCGTCATCGCGCACACCCAGGTGCGGTGCTGTCAAGGGCTCCACTATCACTTTAGTATAGTAGACATTCGCGTGTCAAGTCAAAGATGCTCGCAAGTATTGGTATGTAGACGGCGGTTTGGCCGTTTAACTGGTACCCCTCCGTGTACACTAGAACTGTCGTCTTCAGCTTAAAAAGGGGTACGACACGCGGAAAAAAACGGACTACGTACGAATCTGTGGTGTTGTCGAGCGAAGCTCCGCTTTGCCATAAATGCGTTTGATTTGGCGCACGATTTGATTGGTGTTTTTTTTTAGCAGCAGGACACAAGCGTTGGCTTTGTCAATTTTAACTACGTACAGCCTAAAATTTTACGTGGAATGCTTATGCTCGTAAGTTCTTGCAGTAGGACGTAAGGAAAGTTCTGAGAATTTTCTCGTTTATCTTGTTTTCGTCTTTTGACAGGTCGGGCTTGTTAAGCTGAGGCAGAAGAAGGCGCACATCTGCGAGATCCAGGTTAACGGCGGTGACGTCGCGGCCAAGGTGGACTTCGCCCGCGGCCTCTTCGAGCAGAAGGTGTCCGTCGACGCCGTCTTCGCCAAGGTAAGGAGTGAGGAGTAACAGGCAGAAACCATCACACAACAGTTAACGCATCAGGCGCGGCAGGCACTGTTGAAAGATAGGGAGCTAAGGTGGTTTAGGAAGTCCCACGCCAGTACCACTATGACCCTTGATATAAACACCATTTTAATTACATGTTAATATATAAAACGGTCCTTATAATCCGGGCTAGAGTGGCATGTGATGGCACAATTTTTCTTGTGTTTGCCCGAAAGTCAGTACGACGTAGAGAGTCGTCGGTCGCCCCGATGGTCTAGAGGTAACCTCGAACGCTTCTGAACGTTGATGTCTGGAGTTCGAATCTCACGTGGGTCGGACTTTTGAGTTTATTTGCAAAAATAAATAAAAAACGGAATCAACTGCTGAGAGCGCCAATTAATAGTAGCGTGGGTAGGCACAATTCGATGCGAGTCGACGAGGGAAGGAAAGGCTGAAGTCTTCTCGCGATAAAAATGCAAGGCAAGAACCGTAGTGGGGGAGGAGGGAGAGGAGCCTACTTTGTGACCCCGGATCTGAGTTACGACTAGGGAGCAGAGAGAAAGGAAGGGCGAAGATAATAAATGGGATGGACAAAAAAAAAAAAAAAAAGAAGTGAGAAGCAGAAATAGTCACTACAGCTTGTAACGCACTTGTGCGGATGGTTCCTTAGTGCCTTCATTATTCCAACCCCTTTCCTAGAACAAAGTACTTGGAATCAGTGTAGGATTGTCTTTTGCGATGCTGTAGTAAAAGGGTCACAACTGACGGGATTGGTTGGCGTTGTTTCAGAAACGGCACGTCTATAACTTGGCTGTATGCCAACCCCGACCAGCGTGTTTGAACGACCGCCTTAACGAACTACGGACGTAGAGATGACCTTGCCAAACAGTTTAGTTGTCCCGGTATATAGCAACACCCAAGTCAGTGGCACGGGAGTGTGTGTGCGAAGATGGGCAAGAGGAGGGTGGCGTAAACCTATACTCATCACTTTAAATGACATAATACAACAGCGTCGGCTAGTGTCTCACAGCGTAGTCTTGACACCCCACTTCTACTGTAGGTAGCCCGTTCAGCCTTCCCTTTGTACACGGTGGGCAGGGTATACCTTGGACATATACCAGTCTACATGGACGCGGTCTCGTGCTGTGGTCAATTGGAGTGAGAGCTCCACCTCTTGTAGTCCCAGCAGCTGATTGCTGTCGTTTCAGGACGCCCGTCCTGGACAGGCAGACAGTCGGCTTGAGTACGTGTCCTACCGCCGTGTTCCTAGCTCACTGTTGTTTACTTGTTACTCAAACTTGTTGCGGGCTCTAAGGTATATCCCGTTCCTCTCTGCCTGTTTTTTCATGGCGTGCTCAGGACGAGTGCATCGACGTTCTCGGAGCCTCTAAGGGACACGGTACCGAGGGCGTTATCACGCGTTGGGGCGTGACCCGTCTTCCCAGGAAGACCCACCGTGGTCTCCGCAAGGTTGCTTGCATCGGCGCGTGGCACCCTGCCCGCGTGAGCTTCTCCGTCGCCCGCGCCGGTCAGCACGGATACCACCACCGTACTGAGGTGAGGTTGTGTGTGTGTGTGTGGGTTTGTTGGTGAGTTTCGTGGCGTTCGACACCATCGTGAAACATTGCAACGTGTATGGGTTTCAAAGTTTTCTGCTCGTAGACGAGCTGACTCGTTTTTTTTACACATTTTGGTTGTCGGTGTTGATGTTTGGTTGGGGTATCGATTCAAAGATAAACCCCGACCAGTGTGTTTTTTTCTGTTTTATGTACGGTCGCAGCTCATAAACCATTATCAGGACGACCAGTGGTGGTGACAACCACAATACCAGCTCAGACAAGTACCGCGATGTCCGAATAGAGAGGTGCAGGGTTGTTCATGTACGCCAATGACGTCATCTGGAAATATGTATGTTTCTTCTGTTAACCCCTCTCGTTGTATGCTCGTTTGCACGTTTCCATGCCCTTGTGACATTCGATCAGATGAACAAGAAGATCTACCGCATCGGTAAGAAGGGAGACGTCGGGTCCGCTTCCACGGAGGCCGACTTGACCGTCAAGCACATCACCCCCCTCGGAGGCTTCCCCCACTACGGCGAGGTACGACTCGAACAAGACACAGTTTATTTCTTCTTTTTTCAACTCTCTTGTTTCCGCTTTTTTCTTTCGTGAGTAATTTGACTGCTTTTGGTCGATGGCGTTGATGACCGGTTTTCGTGTTGTAGATAGCGTTTGCTTTCGAGAAAAGGGTTGTTGGCTCCTTTTCTACGATGGGGGTTTGTGACATGAACACGACACCTCTGTGCCGGTCGGTACACAGCCGTTGTCAATGGTGAACACGATCCCATTTTTTTTAGAAACTTGATATTTTTTCACGAAAGACAAACAAGGTAAAGACGCCCATCATTTTTCTCTGTTGGGTTGCAATACATTAGCTGGCAGCTTCACGAGGCGCGGCCCCCCTTTTCCGTGGGAGTTGCGCCTTTCGGGTTTCGTGAAAGCCTTCGGGTGGGATCGAAACCCGCTGCCTAGATTAAACGCAAAACCAGCTTTCCACACTCACCGAGCCGGAGCTTCGGCGAGGATGTGCTTGGCCTTACACTGCTGGACATTTATTTTTTTGTCTGAACTATCGTACAAAATATTGAAATATGGTGGTCAATGATCGATAAAGTGTATATAGTGGAAATGACCCGATTGAGACGCAAACATTCGAAATTCTTCTCAGGTACACTTTAGGCAAGCCCATCTTCGTGGGTTGCCTTTTTTTATCAGTAGCTGTTGCAGTTGATAGTCCAACTTATATTATAGTCCCTGCTTTGTCGGATTGAACTCATTATACACGGCCGAAAATATAACCATATGTTCTTTCCGATCATCGGTGCTCTTCCTACGCAGATCAACGAGGACTGGCTTATGCTCAAGGGCTGCGTCATTGGCTGCAAGAAGCGTTGCATCACCCTCCGCAAGTCGCTCATGAGCCACTCCCGCCGCATCCACCTCGAGGTACGTACATATGGAAATCGATATCCTGTATATTTTGTGTCGAACGGCATTCTGTGAAACCCGGAATATGATCGAGTGTTCAGGTTTCGCGTTGAAATCCGCTCGAATTTGGCAATGAACGGTTAGATTGGTTTTGTGATCCCTGCTTCTCAAGTTCTTGATAGAACCGGATTTCCGCAATATATACCGTAGTTTCAATGTCGGTGGAACCTTGCTTGCAGGTGTCAAAAGTTGGCGGTACACACTTCCGAAATACCTGCATACGTCACCGGTATATTGAGATGATGTATGCAAGCAAAAACGTTTTACCAACATACTCCCGCTCAAAATGTGAACGCTCTCTCCCATCTATGTTCTATGTCATTACCCGAATTTTCAGCAAGTGGAGCTCAAGTTCATCGACACCTCGTCCAAGTACGGTCACGGACGCTTCCAGACCAAGGAGGAGAAGGACAAGTTCCTCGGCCCCCTTGCCTCCAAGCAGCCCAAGGCTTAAGGCTCGCAAGCTGCGGCGGACCCGTTCGTCCGTCCATCTGCTGGCGCGCACGCGAGTCACATCGCATCGAGGGCACTGTATTCGCGGCCTGGTTACATCGGGCGGCTGCCTCAGTGATCTCGTTGCGTTTGGGTTGGCGTGTGTTAGAGTGGGCCTTTTTTTCTCTGACGCTGCGGTGGTTTAGGGGGGGAAAGCGTCGGCTCTTTGCTGGTGGATTCTTTAGAACGCGTGTTTACCCGGCGAGTATTTTGCCTCTCGTGCGTGCGGCAAAACTGTCTCGTCTTCTGTTTTTCATGGAGCAATTCCGGTGCGCTCTCTGTTCCTTCTGATTTGTTTCTTGGTCTGCCATGTTTCCTTCAGTTGGCGTCTAGATTGTTAGGCGCCGATTTTTTTGGGGTGGCGGATAAAGTAGTTGAGGAAGGAGGGGGGAGGGTGCGCTGGGCTCGTGCAAGTTCATCCGAATATTCGAAAAAGCAAGCGGGGTTACACAACATCAGGACATCTACTGTTCGTCACTTGTCTCTTGTCATTTATCTCCGAACGGGGCATCATCCGCCGTTGTGCTCGAATGCTACCGCGGTTCGGCTTAAATGGTCCGGTCGGTGCCCTATCCACCGTTCTGCTTACATGCTGTACCTGGTTTGTACGGTACCTTGTATCAAATGCTCTCTTTGTATCTTGATCTCAAATGCACCCTTTCAGAACTGCTCTGTACCATTTCATTTGATACCTTGTATCAAATGCTCTCCTTATATCTTGATCTCAATTGTACCCTTTCAGAAGTGCTCTGTACCAAAAACACATAATTTCGTGTATGGCCTTTTTTCCAAGCCCTTTGTCCCCAAAACGACAGTGCGGGGTCTAAAGGAGCTATAAACCAAAATGGAAGCCAAGTTTAGTTTTTTCTTCTGCTTTGAATTGGTACGTCGTTTGTCGCCCTTTCGTTATTTATGCTGAGGGTATTGGTCGATCCGTACTCGCACACACAATCGAGTCTTTTAGCTCTATTTTTTATCGTGGTTTATTTTGACCTGCATAAAGTCCCACTTTTCATTTTCTAAACAGTTGAACTACTACGTCGTATATACTTCGTATATATCCACGTACTCGTACAGTAGTATCCAAGTAAAGCCGGGGTGTAGCCACACGCACACTAAAAAGCTTTTACCCTTTTCGATATGAATCCACTGCTTTGTGCAGCAGTCGTACGTCTTCAACACTTCTTATGTTGTCCATGCAAAACGCCAACTTTACTTGCTACGAAGTAACTGGTTGTACTGTGGTCAATGTGGAATTACATTAATTTAGAGAGGAAATTAATACGTAGGAAGGCGCCCAGGATTGCGGGTTTAACCGTAGTGACTGGGACTGTCCCGTTACAAATATGAAATCCCGTGCCCGCGCACTACGCGTCCTGCACAGATTATAGTATCCCGCTCGCGTGCCACGGGAAAGTATAAGCCCTGTCCCCGCACAAGCACGTGCCGCGGTGCTCACATCCCAAAAGCAAATACTACATACGGGTACCGTTTATTCCGCGGAATATCGTCCAGGAGTCGAAAACGCGTCCAGAAGAATGCCCTGAAAAAAAAATGGAAGGAAAAGTAACAAGGTGGTTTTTCTGTCGAAAAGCGGGGGCTTGGTCGGGTGCCATTGCCACTGCAGTTGGAATTCGGAAGTACGAACAACCTGTCTCCGACGAACATACAACATGCCGAAAGAGCTGGCACCAAGTAAACCTCAGCAGCACTGCCTCCATAAAAAAATGAATCCAACCATTCCGATTCCAGTCAGTCAGCTGGCATGGATGGGTGTCTCCGAACATGTTTTTTTCAAGATTCCCACACGCACCTCCTGTAGAGAAAGGCATTATTTCATTATTTCGGTACGTATTCGTACATGACAGAGGAAACAAATTTGCTCGGCGACATCCAGCGCCCCACGAGCCACGAGTTCGTTTTGACTCGTGCATGTTCCAGCAGAGATGACGCTGACGGTGTCGTCGTTTGTTGCTGCGTTTTGCTTGTCGGCAGCAAGAAGCGTTGCAAGTTTTCCTTGAGTGAGTGCAATTCTTATTCGTAGGGAGCACGCACACAACCAAACGGGCGAAATACTCTACACCTACCTGGTGTATTATGCTCTACGCATCTCAACGTGTAGGATTGGTGTCGTGTTCAAGTTGTTCACGCACCTTGCGTTCTACCTTTTACCTATGGCTACTGCACGTACGTGCTGTTAATCCATTTTATGCACATCATCGAACTCCATCACAGCACCCCAACCGCCCGACCGCTCGCAGCCCGATGCGATCTTTGCTGTTTGTTTCCGTTTCTCTTTTCGACCCTTTTGAAATGTCCCCTCTCTCCTTTGTGTAAACGCCTCTGGCTCACTTCAACTCCCATTTTTCGTTACAATCCCGTGCTCCACCTCCACCCTCCCTCCTGGCCGAGCTCAAGGAAAGGTGAGTTTCATCGGAGCGCGATTCTAGCATTGATTGCTGGGCAAGGGCTGTGGCAGTCCACCTTCTGGCTACTCTCTTTAGCTTTTAGCAGTGGGCTCCCTAGCTGCGGGCTCTTGGGCGTTGCCTTTCATGTAATCTCGCCGCGTCTTCGCGCCTTTTGCGCTTTGCGCCTCGCCTTGCGGCTCTGTGTACAGCAGTGTACTACTGCATAGCTTCTGTGCTGTTGTCGGTCGGGTCGTGCGTCGTGGGTTGTTCCCGTTGCAAGCACGAGTGGGTGGAGGCGGTAGATTAGTCTGTGTTTTTTTCGGTGTAGTGTCAGCCTGCTGGGTGCGGAGAAGCAGACAATGGCTGCACCACTTTTATCACCGTTTTGAAACGCGCGCGAAGCCCAGCTTGCGAGGTCACCGACCTACCCACAGGTAGAGCAGCAGTACCTGTAACCTGGTACCTGGTACTTGTAAGTGATTGTACAACGCGCTTGGCTGACGTACAGCATTAGCAGTCTATATCACGGAAGTTTGTACGCTGAGTATGGTCTTATCTATGGGTCGATCTACGTAGATCTGCCCGTTCAGGCGAACTTTCTTACCTTAGAGCAGTAGTGGGGCCTATATAAGGCGACCTACGAAGTGTCCACAAGCGATTTTGACCCGCCTTATCTGGAGAGGTCGCCTTATACGCTAGCAGGGTTGTTACCGCCCTGTTGACGTTTAGATATTCCCTCAACATGGCGGGTATATACCGCCCTATTGAGGGAATATTAATATTGCACTTTATTTAGTGTATACCTACCAGGTAAACAACAGAGTGTGCCACTGACCCAACATGTGATATAGAGTGCTGCCCGGAGGCGGAGACTCGTGCTCGGAGAAGACGGTACATCAAATCAGCGGTACTCAACCCAGTGGATACGTGTGATGTCAAGCACGCACAATACCACACAGCAGAGCAGACATACATGCAGGTGCACACACAATTTGCATGTCACGGGGTACACTATTGTTATTAATAGAGCTTGCATGCGACCGAGCCCGCTCAAGCCACTTACCGCTGTGCTCCTGCACTGAGATAACTCTTCGTACAGCCACAACTCGAGAGCGGAACCCCAACCTATACGGACTACACTCCCGTGCTGACTGGAACAGTACTGGGCTGTACCCCCTCCCTCCCCACAAAACTCCCTCGCGTCTGCCTGTCAGTGTCTCAGTGAATTAGAAGCATGCGTGAACGCCGTTCTGTCCTTCTGCGGATAGAAAGCAGCATCGCCATTGCTGCTATACTTTCTATCTGCAGAAAGCCAGGATGTCGTTCATCAAAGCGCATGCTTCTAAGTCGCAGCGACAACCAGACATGAGGGGGTTTTGTGAAAAGTGGGCGGGGGGGTACAGCAGAGTAGTGCTCCAGTCTCCACAAAAGGCCCGTGAAGTCGGCCACCGCTTTTTCCACGATATTCGGGACCGTCAAGTCGCTGTGGAGTGCTAGCTGCAATCAGGGACAGTTCGACTGCTGCACAGGGCATCGTGCTTATGTCCACTGCTCGTTCGGCTGTAGGCGTGCGTGTGGTCTCTCTCGCAGCAAGAATGTGTACATCCCTCTGTCTCAGAGCGAGCAGCAGAAATTGCGAGGTTTTACAGTGATGTGGAGGCAGGAATGGGCCGTGAATAGGGCGTATCACGCCTTATAGGGCCCGGGGCCTATTTAGGGCGGCGTACGCCCTATATCGGCGTATCAACGCCTTATATAGGCCCCGGGACCTATATCGTACAGGGCGGCACCCGCCCTATTGAGAGCTTCGGTCGTAATAGCCGACTTTTGACCCGCCTTTTCTCGAGTGGTCGCCTTATTCATGTCGCCTTATATAGGCCCCACTCGAACTGTATACATGTGCCCGAACCGCAAATAGAGCCTCTTTCCAAGCACAACGACCAGCTGGCACACCAACCAAGGCAGGCCTCTGATCAAGGTTAGAGGTAGGGGTAGGGTTAGAGTTCCGGGTCGGGGTGGTGGCCTTCGCCGTTAGCCGAGGCCGAAAATAAAATCACCGTCAAAACAAAACAAAACTTTTTTTAGAGGTTCGTGACAAAACCCTTAACTTCCTTATACGAGTAACAGCATTGTTTTGTTCGAGCACGTCTGAGGGGCTTCGCCTGAACGGGCAGATTTACGGCAAGTACAATGGACCCGTGCTAGGATAGAAGTAGCACTTTTGTGGCTGAAACGTCTTATGAATGATCCTTGAATGATCTATGAAAGCCTCCTCAACCCAAACTCGTCGGACGTTCGTTTTTTGTGTTGCAACATTGCTCATAGTATACTTAGGTCGTGGGGTTGTTCATCGGGTAGCACTTTTACTTTCCTCCAAAGGCAGGTGGCTTACTATTTTACTTTCCTCCAAAGGCAGGTGGCTTACTATTAGTATTAGTATTAGTATGGAGATGCAGAAAACGTTTCAGCCAAATAGCGGTACAGTATATAGCATACCTCTATCGTAGCACGCCTCCACAGCAGTAGTGTCGAATGACTGGTAAGCTCTACGAGTACTGCTGCTGCTGCTGCTGCTGCTGCTGTATCGTTACCGTCGTCCCCATATTGGAAACCCCGCTATCGGCGTGATTGCAGGCACAAAACTAACCTTGTCCCCCTTGAGGCCTTAAGATGGGACCGTAGTCCTGTTTTGGGGCCGAATCACTTGAAATTACTGTAGAGTCAATTTTAGGTACATACCACTATGTCCCGAAATATAAGCACCGTTTTTTTATTGAATGTTGATGTATAAAAGGTGCTTAGATTTCGGGACAGGGTGGTACCTGTCCAGTTAAAAAGGGTTCATTTCCAGTGGCACCACAAAAAAAAAAAAAACGATTTTGGAAACCCCCGTCCTTCTATTTCGGGGGGCTTTATGTAGCAATACGTCATCAGAACCCGCGATTGACCCCAAAAAACAGTATCCCCCGTGTATTTACACACCACGTATGATTACAAGTATATGTATTATATTTACCCCCGTTACTAGTGTCGAAAATCTAGCTATTACGCAGGACCATAGTAAATAGGACCAAATATTGTTACGAAGTAGGGAAATATATATATAGGTTTTAGAGTGTACCGTAGGTCCTATTTACTACGTAATACGTAATACGTAAAAGCCTCGAACACGAGCAGCCCCGCACAGTTTTTTGTTTTTGTTTTTTCTCCACCCCACGTATTATCTTGCCCTTCTTTTATCTCTCCCTGTTTAGTCGTAACTCAGGTTCGGGTTCACTAAGTAGGCTCTTCTCCTACAGTACCTCCCTACTACGGTACATACGTGCCTTGCATCTTTAGCGCGAGAAGATTTCAGCACTTTCTTCCCTCGTCGACTCTCGTCGACTCTCGTCGAATTGAATGTCCCATATATCCAGAGAGAACCGTGAAACTACCCCCTCCCCCCTTTTTTTAGCATTATTTGTTTTGCTCCATCTCAACGAAGCTGTCTGAACGCAGTTTGCAAGTGTCTATTTGCAGGACGTTAGCAGATGTGTCTTGTAACTACCACTCGAACTTATCTCAACACATCTTGCAAATGTCTATTTGCAGGACGATAGCAAGTGCGTCTTGTGCCCTCTACTCGAGCTTGTCTAGCCGCAGCTCAGACGTGTCTAACGTATTATCTGCTAGTCGGTATATTATAAGTTGCCTTAGTCGAGTGTGGGGCAGCTAGTACTGTATTATAGAGTCTCCCTTTTTACGTTGACGTGTGCTACTACTGTATGGCAAATTACTCCACGCAGCACACGAGGTGGATCGTGTGGCATGGCCAGTGGCCAGGCCGGCTCATAGAATCAAAAACATGTTTTACTCGTTCATCATTATGCATTCACTTTTTTTGTTTCCCATCCGCTATTATATCATCTTCGCCCTTCTTTTCTCTCTCCCTCTTAGTCGTAACTCAGATCCGGGGTCACTAAGTAGGCCTCCTCTCCTCCCTCCCCACTACGTACGGTACTTGCCTTGCATTTTTATCGCGAGAAAGGCTTCAGCACTTTCTTCCCTCGTCGACTCTCGCCAACTTGTGTTCCCCGTACATACAGAGAACCATTAGACCACCCCACCCCCCCCCCGCTTTTTTTTATCGTTTTGTTTTGCTCCTATGTCCACGAAATTGTCTGAACGCAGTTTGCAAGTGTGTGTTTGCAGGACGTTGGCAGATGTGTCTTGTAACTACCACTCGAACTTATCTCAACACAGCTTGCAAATGTCTATTTGCAGGATGATAGCAGGTGTGTCTTGTGCCCTCTAATCGAGCTTGTCTAGTGGCAGCTACTAGTAGGAGTGTTACGTATTATCTGCTAATCGGTATCTTAAGTCATAAGCTGCCTTTGGCAGGTGTGGGGCAGCTATTAATAGTACTGTATTGTAGAGTCTCCTGTTTTACGTTGATGTATGCTACTGCTGCTGTATGGCAGCTTACCGCATTTGCAGCACACAGGGTGGATCGCGTCGCGTGGCCAGTAGCCACACCGGATCGTAAAATAAAAATAATATTTTACTCGTTCAAGAACACTGGTATATGCGAAGTATGGCACTGGTATATGTTATTGGGTGTATTATCAATGGCTACCCGTAGTATTGACGGGGTTTTTTTTGCTGTACAACAGTATATAGATATTTGTAATGTGTGGTCTGGCCTGCCGATCGAGGTGGCACGGTCCGCTGGCCCACTGGGTGAGGGGGGAAAACCTCCTCACCTCGGATAGATCACGATCTGCTTACAGATCGTCTTACAGATCATATTGCAGATAATCTGTAACATCATCTTACAGATGATCTAACAGATTATCTAGCTGTTACAGATGATCTTACAGATCATCTAGCTGTCCTACCCTGCCGTTGTGAGGTGCTGTGCGGGATCTTCATCGCCCTGTGGGCGTAAATGTAAGGACCGTTCATACACTAATATTAACACTAAGCGTTCCTTATATTCTCGCGAGCACTGCCACCTTACAGGGGTGGCCGTTTATTTTCTGAGTTCATATAAACAACTCAATATCTCACCCGAATCACGACTTCGAATAAGGTTGTTCGGGCGACCCGACCCGACCCCAGCACTTGATTATAGTATAGGAGCTAGTCTTAAAAAAACAACTGTACGAGCAAAATTATCAGGGCCTTCCTCGGGAAAATTCCCGAACGTTTCGGGAATCGAGGTAAATCAACCATATCAAACTAACCAAGGAGGAATAAACAATGGAAAAAGCACCCCAAGAAAGACCAAACCACGGCGAATCGAATGACGGCGTTTTCATTTATTTTTACGAAGCACGGCGTTTCGCGCTTGGTGCAAGCAATGTCTGCCTGGTTGGTGAAAACCCAACGCGCTCCGTCCCGGCATTGTAGGGATGCGAGGGTCTATGGTCATATGACTACGGCCGTGCACAACATGAGTACACCCCCCCCCCTCCCCCGCCCCCCCCCCTCCCCCAAATAGATTCTGCTAGACAACTATGGGTTGGCGTCGAGTGGCAACGACGCTGTAAAACAAGCCACCAGACTTTAGACATGAAACTATGAAACCACTAGGCTAACCAGTTTTTTTTCCCTCATATCAAAATACAAACCGGACAATAGACATAAAACTACTAAACTAACCAGTTTTTTTTCCTCATATCAAAACACAAACCGGATATAGGCATGAAATTACTAAACTAACCAGTTTTTTTCTCATATCAAAACACAAACTGGAAATAGACATGAAAATACTAAACTAACCAGTTTTTATTCCTGATATCAAAACACAAACCAGACCATAGACATGAAATTACTAAACAAACCAGTTGTTTTTCCTCATATCAAAACACAAACCGGATATAAACATGAAATTACAAAACTAACCGGTGTTGTTTTTTCTCATATCAAAACACACACCGGACATAAGACAAGAAATTACTCAACTAAACAGATTCTTTTTCCACATATCAAAACCCAAACCACACACTTGATGTATATCTTCTCCCATATCGTACCAGGTAATACACAGCAAAACGTTGAAACATAGACAAAACACTTTGCATGAAGGAGGGCCACCTTACATACACACACATAGATACAGCAAGGTCACCCCGACATGTTCAATTCACATGAAGGTTGGGGTCTCGTGGTGAGATACCCGCAAAAATTTACCGATTTCCATTGGGCGGGGGAAGTCTGGTCCGGCAACGTCCTAAACCCCTGAAACTTGGTGCACATACCATGCGCCAAATGAAGGGGAGGGATGGATGATGCATGTCATTGAGTCAGGCCAATTAAACTCATGAAACAAACGCCTTGCCACTGACCGACCACGCGACCAAAGAGACGGAGCACCAAGCGGTACGTAGATATCTTGATATCTTGAAGGATAGAAGGCGGTACAAAGTGTAGGGGGGTCGTTGGCCAAGCTTTCGGCAGCGAAGGTCTACTCGGGGGCATTAGTGGCGTAGCTACCCATGGTAAAACGTACATACGATGGGGAAAGCGACGTACGGGGGCATCCCGATGTGTGAGTAAAACTTTGTGTTATGCAAGCCGTCCTTGAACCTTGCACGGTAAAAATGACCTCCCTGGAGGAAAGTAACCAGTACAACAGCGGGGCAAGAAGATAGAAGATACGGTCGTGGGATGCCAGGATGGTTACCATGCAGATGGCCTGACACAAACGTGGGGTACTTGTGTTAAGGGTGTTGAACTTGGCTCCAGGCTACGAGCCCGTGTTGGAGACACTATTTAGTGTGGTGCGCCGGCAAAAGAACTGAAAGACACCAGACCCTCAACGAGTACTAGGATTGGGAAGTCCCAGTAACTTGAACATTTCCCACTACCAATATTAACGAAAACAAGCTGGAGATAGTCTCGAAAGAGATCCGGAGAAAGACGGTGAGGCAGGGTGGGTGGAGTAAGAAAGATTGGAAGGGTAAAGTACTAGTAGTGCTGGCATTCGGAGTTCCTAGCGACATGACGAGAATAGAGTTCAACAGCAAGTGCGACGAAGTAGGACTATACTGCCTTGCATTAGGACAAGTAGAAAGGGAGGGAGAGCATTTTAGTGTCACGCTTAAACCGAAAGCGAGCATGGAGTGGCAGAGGTTAGAGACAGAAAACGTGTCGGCATGGGTTAGAAGACTGGGGTGGAGGGTATGTATAGCTAATGGACTAGCGAATCTAAGACGTTGTCCTAGGGTGAACGAAGGTAAGGGGAGGCAGGAAACAGTAAGTGGCCCAAAGGGAATGGGAGAGAAATACAGTGGCGTAGAGCAAGAAGACAAAACCGGAAAGGGAAACAGTAAGAAAGCTTAAAGAAGAGAACACAGAAGTAGCAACGAAGGAGAAAAAACGAAAGACAAGAGTCGAGCGAACAGTGAAACGAAGAAGAAGCTGAGAATAGGATCATGGGACGTATGTGGATTCGCCACGCAAGACCGGAAGAGGATAGAAATAGCCGAATAAGTAAGTGAGCGCGACCTCGACATAGTGGGAATTCAAGAGTCGTGGGAAAAAGAGGGGGGGAAATAGGATGCACAATTGGAGAGTACGCATGGATAGGGAAAAAGAGAAAAGGACAGAACAAGAAGAATAGGGGGGCGGGGGGAGTAGGGTTCCTAGTAAAAAAATACCTGTGTGACATAGTAGAAGTGATCAAAGACACGAAATTCGACGAAAGCATCTGGATAAAGATACCAGGGGAGAGGGGAGCGAAATATTATTTCTTAGGAAACATCTATATGCCCCCAGAGTCGAAGCGTACGGTAAAAGATATACAGAAGAAGTTCGGAGAAATAGCAGTAGATGTACAAAAATATAAAAGACAAGGAGAAGTAGTACTAGTCGGAGATTTTAACTCAAGGATTGGGAAGGCAAGCAACCCGAACGAGAACATTGGACAGTATGGGGAAGTAACAAAAAATAAGAACGGGGAAGAGATGCTGAAGTTCCTTTAAAACAATGAGATGAAGACTCTGAACGGAAGAGTAAAAAAGCCAGAGCCAGAATGGACTAGACAGTGCATACAAAAGGGAGAAAGCTCCGTTCTTGACTTTATAGTGGTAGAAAATGGAAGCAGTAAGGAAACGGAAGTGCATGTATGCGCGGCGGACGTAGGAACTACGGATCAGTGCCTAATATGGACAGATAACCAGCAGACGAGAGTTATCAAAAATAGGCGCGGTAGGAAATTGTACAGATGGCGAATAGATAAGCTAGAAGTGAAGGAAAAACGGCAAGAATTCCAAGCAGAGATGGCTAAAAATGCAGAGCATTTTTCCGATCTGCTGGAAAGCATAGGTAAGACAAATAACAATATTGAGAGAGATAGTGCAGGAGCGAGGATAATAGAAGGATGGGAGAAGTTGGTCAAGACCACAGCGGGTAAAATAATAGGGGAAAAGTTGATAATATTCAATGGAGCAGTTAAATGGTGGGATGAAGAAGTAAAATAGGCTATAAAAGTAAGGAGAAAGGCACACGCAAGATACACATCGAGCAAAACTACGTCAGGATGGGAGGAATATGGTATTGCTAGAAAGAAAGTAAAGAAAAAAAAGTGGNAGGTATTGGGCGAGTCGCATGGAGGGTGAGCTGCATCCTGCTAAGAACCGCCTCTGAGGCGGACTTGCATATGGACGACAGCTTCAATGAGTTAATTTAATTTCTGGTGTGGCTACTTCCGGAGACAGCAATGGGTTTTACTATGTAACTGCCTCGCGGACGCCTTACCATATTAACACTACGTGATACGACCATTCCCCTTGTGCGGAACAAAGATTCTCCACCCCGCACAAATGATCTACTCGACCGCCAGCTTTGGTGACCGCCAAAAAAAAATAACAAAAAAAAACGGCACCCTGGTTGTCTAGCTCCACGCAGCGAGTGGCGTGTTTTACAGCGTCGTTGCCAACCGACGCCAACCCAACCTATAAATATATCATACATTTATATGACGGGGGAAGTTCAATGAGGGGGGGGGGGCGAAGGGCACGGCTTCTGGGTCGAAACACGCCACTTCGCTCGCAGGCTTGACTCAGTACCATCTATCTATCACCCAACTTCCATCGTCCAAGACACTTAATTCACTAAAGCTCTCGAAAAAAAAACTGACGGCCGTGATGACAGCGAGGGAGGAGGGACGGTGTTGGGTTGCGAAGAACCCCCTTTACGTGTCGGCCTTCGAGGCCTGGGCAACATCTCCACTATATCGTAGGACAGATCACGGGAGCCTGATCTGTCTGATCTGCCTCAAATATGTCGCCGGGAAGGGAACAAAATAAATCTGGCAGGTTTTCAAGCACCAGCCGTATAAATACACGTACGTGCTGTGGGCTGTTAGAACTGCACGTACTTTTGCACCATCTTTACCCTTGCTCCCACCCGGACCTGATCCCACCCGGATCTGATCCCATTTGGCACCCTACTCCCACCCACAAGGTGCATAAATATTATCAGCCCTCCGCAGGAGCCGCCGGAGGCCCACCTGGCACCTCGATCCCATTTGGTACCCATGTAGGCCATACATATCTGCAACAACTCCTGCTATAGATACAACCGTATTGAATGTACGTGCAGATTCGTTAGACTCGCACGTACGCGCAAGTTCTCCGGAGCCGCGATTATAATGTCGTTCCGATGGTTTGGGGTTCAAGAGCCAGCGATCATTCCGAAACAAACTTAAGCAGTGCTATCTTTTTTTGACGCATGCTACGATAGAGGTGCACCATGTTTTTTCTGAGCTCCTCACTTAAGGAGCGGCATACCTCACCGAAAACATACTTTCGGAGGAAAATAACATGCTGCCGCATGCGAAATTTCATGACCGAAGTATTCTCTAAAACGTTAGTCGTCACAAAAATGAAAGTCCGACGAAATTGGGTTAAGGAGCCCGATCGTTCAGAAAACGATTCGGCTAAAAAGTGCTACCTCTACCGTAGCACTAGTCGGGGGGCATAGTAAATAGGACCAAATACTGTTACAAAAATATGGAAATATAAATATATACCTGGTAGGTTTTTGCGTGTACCGTAGGTTCTATTTACTAGTATTTACTATGGTCCCTCCGTAATGGTAAGTACCGGGTAGAATGATAATTTTCAGGGCCTTCCTCGGGAAAATTCCCGAAGATTTCGGGAATCGAGTAAATCAGCCATATCATCCTAACCAATGTCGAATAACCAATGTAAAAAACACCGCAAGAAAGACCAAACCACGGCGAATCGAATGACGACGTTTTTTTTTTGTTACGATGTAGGAGCCGCGGTATGGCCACGGGAATTTTACCACGGGAATTTGCTTTTGAATTCCCGTGGTAAAATTCCCGTGGCCATACCGCGGTTCCTACCGCCCCCCCCGCGCGCAAAATCGTGAATCCTCGCACTTTATACGCACCCTGCATACCGTGTGTGGACTAGTGTGGACTGCCGACAATCACGAAGTTTTACCGTTTTATTTAGGCGTTCAACCGACTGCTGCTGCTGCTGCTGCTGCTGCTGCTGGCGGTATTCTGCGTTTTCGTTGTCCGTTGTTTCCGGCTGCTATCAGTGGTGGCACTGACATGACGATCAACCCGCAGGACCCCCCCCCCATTTTTAAGGGATTGTTCAGGCCCCATACATACTCGTATGCTCGCTGCTTGCGGCAATCTCCACAAAAAACTCCACTCTGCTGTGTACTACACGGCAACGTTCGCCTGTGTACCTGGTACTGTTTATTCAGTTGCATACCACAAATGTCACTGACGTTTTGATATTTTTTCCGTTTTTTTCTTTTTTTTCTTTTTGTTTCCTCCTCTCTCTCTGTTCACGGCAGTCCCCCCCCAGCTCCCGCCCCCTCTTCTCTCGCAACGCGGAGAGACACGCCTTAAAAAGGCTCTCAACCAACTCCCAGGTCGGCAGCGCCTCATCATCTCCTACAATGATATCAGGGTTTTTGGGACGAAGGAAGGGGAAGGCTCCTTCGAGAGACAGGGGAGGCGACAGAAACTCGGTGAGCCTGTAAATATGAGCATACGACATATACATACGTACAAGGCTCCCCTTCGGGATTGCGGTTGGATTGAAACCCCGGGGTGTTGTCTCTCGCAAGCTGAAAAGGGACAACACAGCAGAGGTTCGTTCCTCATTCCAGCTATACCTGGTATACGAGTACTCGTACGTATAGCCACCAGGCAAGAACTATGGAACATTTAGAAATAAAAAAAGAAGAGAAAACTCTTGAAAGCTACTCGTAAAGAAGACTAAAAAAAACAAAAGGAGCCACCGGGCGAGTAACCAGACAAGTAACACCGGACGCATGCTACTTTAGAGGTATAAGGTAATAAGGTATACCTTTTTTTGGCTGAAACGTTTTCGGAATGACCTATTGAAGTATTAAAGTATTAAAGGCTCCTTAACCCAAAATCGTCGAAATTTTCTCTCCCGTGTTAAAGCAGTTTTTGGCGTGGTATATGTATTAGGCGAATGGGACTGGTCATTTGGGTCTCTCATGTTTGGGTAGCTCCGAAAATCATTTTTGTACTTGCTATTAGTGTAGAGCTCCTCAAGCGAGGCGAGAGAGAGCCTCAGACAACACGACACGAAGTGAGGCGTGGAAGTGTGGAGGGATTAACCCCTTAACCCCTTAAGAACTGGTCCCACAAATTTGGGGACAAACTACTGTAGTTGGAATTAGTGTGGGCTAGTTTTTTCAGTTCTGAATGGTTGGTTAAGTTTTATTTATTTTTACCCATCCGCCGGAGGATTAAAAAATAAATAAAAAAGCCTCAGAAAACTCTGTAACACGGTGCGGTGCGTCTATTATGGCGTAGCATGCGTCAGTCACCGACCAGCCCAAACAACTTTATAGTTGGTTCTATACGTGGAGGTTGTCGCACGTCGGACTTGTCAGGTTCTATTTTACGTACTGCCTGTAGATTGTAGATAATCTATTACGGAGGGAACATGGTAATCAGGACCAAATGGGATCAGTAAAAGTACTGGAATATATACGTAGGTTTTTGTGTATGTCATGGGTCCTGATTACTATGGTAGGGTCATCTAGATCCCTCGATCTACAGCTATATCATCATCTACTGTAGATCCTATTCGAAGTATGTGTACACATATAACGTATCGGACAGGTCACGATATATTGATAGATCTATCTGTAGATGAGATGCACGCTACGTACGGTCCGGTAGTGGCAATGGTGCGCCTTAGTTTTTTCTTCAGGCTTCCCGTTTGATTATATATTTGATCTTCGCACGTATGACCACACTGTCTCACCCAAAACCTGCCTTTGAGGGTTGAAAATTTCGGCTAGGGTTAGGGTTATGACAAATAATTCAACCAAATTGTATGGTGGGTGGGTGGGTCTTCCGGTGGTTAGGCATGCGGGGAGGACGTACACACCTCCCGCCTGCCTTCGTAGCCCGATCTGATATTTTTACGTAATTTTTTTTTTTGTTTCGTGTTTCCAACCTCGACAGCAGTACAGCAATAACAGCGATACCGCAATACAACATTACCAGCGATACAGCAATACAACAAATCGGCATAAGGTTCAGCAATACAACAATACATCGTTTGCATTCTAGGCGACCCCGGAGCGATCAGAATCAGACCAGCTACGTAATGTCGATTTGGTACGAGTAACCGGCCGGTCGCCGTTAGGCCTTGATCTATATATGATGGATTGATTGATTGGTTAGTTATTTGGTTGATGGGTTGATTGGTTGATTAGATGAATGGCGTTGATTGAGTGATTTATTGATTTATTGGTGTATTGGGTAGTTGATTGATTGATTGATTGATTGATTGACTGATTGATTTGTTAGTTCATTATTTCCGTAATGTGTCGATTTCTTGATTAATCGCTTAAATTATCGATTGACTGATTGGTTGATTGGTTGATCGATTGATTGATGGATTGATTGATTGATTGATTTGTTGATTTATTGGATAGTTGATTGATTGGTTGATTGATTGATTGGTTGACTGATTGTTATTAATAGTTCGTTATTTCAGTAACGTGTCGATTTGTTGATTCGTCGCTTGAATGATCGATTGATTGATTGGTTGATTGATTGGTTGGTTGATTGATTGATTAATTGACTGATTTATTGGTTGGTTGGTTGATTGCTTGATCGATTGGTTGATTGATTCCCAGCCGCGACTCTCACACGCGCTTCCCTCAACTAGTACTGTTATTACGACCTAACTTTATGACCCCGACCCCTGTTTTGCGTGTGTATGCAACCGGTGTTTTCAGCAGCGACCGTCGGCGGCGCGGTCGCTGGACAACAGCATGGACCTCATGGAAGGCGTTCTCATGGGGGGAGAGAAGGGAGGCGTCGGAAGCGAGAAACACATGACACACCGGGAGTGGACCAAGGAACCGTTCCCGGACGATTTTGACGATTCCGACCTTGAGTGACCGCCCTGTCTGTGTTGCCGGACTTGCGCTTTGGGCGCGCTCGTACAGTAGAACCGCTCCGTGCTTTGCCGGGCTGGGCTGACGCTCTGGGAATATACATATGTAGGACCGCCTGTTGCTTTTGCGTGCACGGTTCGGAGACAGCAGAGGCAAATAGGCGGTACAGAAGCTGCGCGAAACATAGTGACCGACCGGTCCGCGTTTTGACCGACGGAGCGTGGAAGACGGCGGCGTCGGTGATAGCATCTCGTCCTCCTTCTCCTTCTCCTCCTCCCCCGGCTCCTCCCCCTCCTCCTCCTCTTTCTGTTCCTCCTCCTCCTCCTCCTCCTCCTCCTCCTCCTCCTCGGGCGCTCGCTCCGCGTTGAGCGTGCTTAGCTTTTGCATCGGGTTCGCGTTCGTCAACTTGGATGATTCTGACCTAGACTGACCGACCGACCGACTGACCTGACCGACCGACCTGACCGACTGACCGACCGACCGACTGATCAACCGGGTTGACGGACCAAGTTTGACTGATGGCCTAGACTGACCGACCGACCGACCGGGTTCGACGGACCGACCGACCGGGTTTGACGGACCGACCGACCGGGTTTGACGGACCGACGACGGGGTCGATGGTCGCATCTCCCCCTCTTGTGCTTCGCGCGTCGCGTTCACGTTCCCGTGGTCTTGGTTTGACTTGTCTTGCTTGACTCGTACTTGATTCGTACTTGACTTGACTTGACTTGGCTTAGCTCGACTTGACTTCTTGATTTCCTTGTATTTTTTTTTCGCGAGCGTTAGTTTTGAATGGGATGCATGTCCTGGGCGCGCTTAGTGCATCAAGCCATGGGCTTGAAACTTCACGTTGGCTTGACACACTTGGCTTGATACAACTGCTTGGCTTTTTTCCTTTTTTATTCTTTTGTTCTTTTTTTTTTGTGGACGCTGCTGTGGTTGGGGGACTTCGTGTGTCGTTGGCTGCTGGTGTTGGTTGTTACCGACGGAAACATTCCTTGAACGGCGTTGATTCCCGTGAAGCCTTAAAGCTGCTTGATGCTGTGTTTTCTTGGGCAGGGTGGTCTCGAAAAATACTTGAGAATGATGATGGTATCGGGTAAGAAAATTAAAAAAAAACGTGAATGGGGGGGGGG